>JAMPIV010009753.1:0-243639 GCA_024509875.1 Oreohelix idahoensis
CGCCACGGCCTCTACAGAGCCAGCGGGTCAGTTCAGCTGACTCAAGTCAGTCTTTTTTGCCGGACAAGGACGGGAAGTTCCAGACCCGCCATTGGAGGGCACAAGGTCTGAAGAGAGGTCAACTCCTCCCACCGGAGCGATGGGAAGTATTTATGGAGAGGAAAAAAAAGAAGAAACTGATGATGGCGTTTTCTTTGCCCAACAACTTTTTCCAATTTTCGGAACAAGGTGATTTCTCGCTCGTGGGACTATTATCAGTCAGGCCGCAGGTTACTTCAGATCAGCTAGGTATCACGGCCATTTATAACGTAAACACCCAGCTGGATTAGTCTTTGTCGGACAGCACGTAAACAGCTAAATTACCTGTTCTGTGGTTTCAGGGAGTTGTGCGGGAGCTGTTTACTACCACCAAGGCCGAAGGGACACTTAGCAGGAAGAAAAACCCTGGAGGAGAAAATTAAGTAAACAAGGCCAGGTGCCACGGACGGGAAGGGGGGAAGGAGTTATGGTTTGGGTGATTGGCCCAGCCGCCTGCCAGTTGGCAGAGCGACTCAAAGACAGCTCGGGAGGTGACATAGATAGGGACCAATCTGAAACACCGAAGACCACAGTAAATTTAGATCGGCATGCATCCGGACCTCGAAGGGTGGTGGTAATGTGATGGAGTTACTGTGATTTAGTCTTCAATTGGACCCATTTCGTTTTTTTTTTTCTTCGTACTATGATTGTGTATTGCCTTTTTTTGTCTTCCATCTATTATTAAGTTTGGGAATGTTTTCTTTTTCTCTCTGAATAATAGGGGTGTATTAGATTTTCTTCTGTAGTAAAGGCTAATTTGCGGGTTTTTTTCTTTTAGGGATTAATTGTTAGTTAGTATTGAATGGCACCCAGTCGCCTATTTCTAAATATTCGCGATCTTGAAATTCCATTTTGATTGCGTTTTGTTAAATTTATCGCGGTCATTTTGTCGTCGTTGGAGTAAGGGGAGATGACCCCTATCCCAGTTACGTCCAACGTAAGTTGGAGCGAATTACATTTGGTTCTGCCCACGCTAATCGGACGACTGTTAGGTAACGTTACGCAGCCGGAAATACGCGCGCATTTAAAGGAAGCCAAAATTCACTGGTTCTAAATTTAGAGATGAGCGCATGGAAAATTTTTGAGTATTCTTTAATTCTATTGGTTTGTATGAGACGCCTTGCTCAAGTAGGTCGGGGGTCCGCGTGGTTAAATCTAAAATAAATACGCGTTTTTCAGCTTAGGGACCTCATTAGTATGCAGAACCCTCCCGGGTCGTGTATCCAATGCATATGTGTCGGCTTCTAACGCTGAAGGAACGCAATATTTGTTATGTCAGTCAATTTAAAGTAGCGTGTGATAATTTTAAATCTAGTATTCTCTTAATAGAGCCTTAGTACCGTTCTAAATTTAATTTATTTTTTTATACTTATAACTTGTAACGCCATCATTTATTTCTAGTGATAGCAGTTGTTTTATGAGTGATAAAAGAGATATTACGTAGGTGTGGCTCCGTAGAGTTTAATAGAAGTCTGTAGAAATACACGCATCCTAGATTTATATTAATTTACAGAATATTCTGAAGCGCGGGTATTTTATTTCCTTGAAGATTAATTCTGATAAGTCTCCTAAATAATATACGGGAATTCCGGGAACAAATTTTTCGGGAAAAGTTAATCACGTGGTTACCGGGGATTTATTGGAGTAGAAATTCTGGATGGATATAGAGTTAGATATTAAATATTTTTCTATCGGGGGGAGTTAAAAATTTAATTGCAGGGAAACACGTGGGGTAGAGGTGAAAGGAAATTATGGTGCCTTAAGTGGTTGTGTAATTAAATATTATGCAGAGTAGTATTTGATTTTTGTTGGTTATGGAATTTAATGAGTTCTAGGAAATATTAGTCTATAGAGATAGATATATTCTCTGTGTATTTAGAGATGTAATATATAAATGTTAATGGTGAATTTTAAACATTTGATGTGCAAGTTAATTGTTGTGCATTTTTATCATAAGGGGGAAACGATGATAAGGTCCTACGTGAGACCGTTTACAGAGTTAAAGTAGGCCTAAGTAGGGCAGGTTCCCCTACCTGTTTTTTTAATGTTTTTAAGGCCTGAGGCAAGCTGTGTTAATAATTAGTATTGATCAGTGAGTCTGGGGACTTTTACTAGACAGGCATAGAGGGAGTTGATGGGAATAGCTGACCCAGGGTCAGGAAATATTTTATGTATTGTCGTGCACAAGATGAAAGGGGAAATGGTGGGCAAGTCTTGCTGCAGTTTAGGGTGTTTACATGTTTGTGCTAAGATGTGTGAGGCGGGTCAAGATTTAATGACAGTTGATCCCCAAACTGAAGCAACATGTAGAATTGTATGTTTTAATAGGTAATTTATTATATGAAAGGGAGCCGCGCTAGCGTAGTGGTTACAACACCGCTCTGGCGACCGGGTGATTCAGGATCAAACCCGGGCGACGGCATTTGAGGATTTTTCGTCGACCGGGAATTGGACTGGATTAACTCGAGACCTGGCGAGTACATTTGAAGGAGTGTTGTCGACCAGGGATTGGCGGCTTCTGAGCCGACCCAGCTGCAATGGGTACCTCCGAAATCGGAGAGTATTTGCCTGAATGGCGAGGGACACCTGTCTCTGTACAAGAAATAAAGGGATACTCACGTAAAATCAATGTCAGGTTAGACATAGTAATAACCTGAGATTTCGCCTCGAGTATTAGCGGGCGTACGGACGCAACAAAAAAAAAAAAAAAAAAAAAAAAAAAAAAAAAAAAAAAAAAAAAAAAAAAAATTATATGAAAGTATTTTGGTATTGTAGTACAGAGTGGCATGTCTTTTGTGTCCACAGCAGTGGTCACGGCCCGAAGAGCGGGAGTTGCCAATAAATCTTGTCACACTGTGGACATGCTGGCAAAGGTAGCCAGTCCTTCTCAAGAGAGGAAAGTCGAGGAAGCAACCAGAGGCGTAAGAGCTTGTACCCGCGGTGGGGTATACAGCTCTGAGTAATTGTGGCCCCCAGAGAGAGGGAGCGAGGAAGAGCAGGTCGACGGGACAGTCGACGCATCAGTCTTCAGTGAAAAGTTTTCTTAAGACTCCCGGAGCTCTCAAGCTCATACACAGCGGTCCATCGAAATCCAAGCAAGAAAGGGTTGGTGTGTCTTTTTTTTTGGCCACGGTCACAATCATACCGAAGTGCCTAAACCCAAATGAGGGGGTAACATAGCAAGGTAAAATCAGCTTTCTTTTCGCCAAATAGAGAAGCCTCTACAGTCTACGGCAAGTGCCTAGTCGTCCCAGAACCAGGAAGAAAGGAGATCATTTCCGGTTGCTGAAATGAAACGAGAGCAGCAAGGCAGAAGCGGAGAGAGATGGTGAAAAATAGATCAGGGACCTGCAGAGTCTCATATTATTCTTAGAGGATAGCCTCTGAGCCTTAGAGTTAGAAAAAAGTCTATTACATAGCAGTGCAGAGTGACTTAGTGGCGTATACGCGGACAGAGTTAGCAGCTGTGCAGATAGTCTTCAGGCAGGGTCAGCAGCCAGTGACAAAAATAGAGATAGTAGTGTAATAGAGAGTAGTGGCTACAGTTGAGGGCCACTAAATTAGATGGTAAGTAAGAATCCCAAGTAATCATTCTGATTTGTTTCCCCAGCAAGGTGAATGAATGAGTGAGAGTGGTTGGGTTCATAATTTGATGTGTCTTATAAATTTAAATTGGAGTTTTTTTTATTTCCAGGTCAGTGCAAACCTGGCACGTTATATATATATTGTTGTTACTATGTTATGAACTATGTGGATTTGTATAATAAACTTATTTAATGTTCACTGGATCAGCTTCGTCACTGTATAGTCCTTAACTGTTGTCTGTACAGTGGTGTCTGTAGTGTTAGTTTAACCTTATCTCCTTTAGTCTGTTAAAGGTAGCCAGAGGTGGTGAGTTTATAGCATTCCTTAAAGTCACGATTTGGCGAGGAAGATTTAATTTCGGTTATCCTCCTCGGGCCAATAGACTCACCTTACTACATTCACTGTCATTTCTCAAAAATAAATCTATTATCTTAGTCTTTTCTCACACTAGGGTTTTGTCCTACACTTGGGCATAACTCTAACTTAAATCCAACTCGTGACAAAGTGGGTGGCGATCGTCCTTGGGATCATTTCTGGGATCTTATCTAGATTGACAGATTGTTTTCTATAGGGAAGTCTGAGAATAGATTCTTTCAATATCCCCTAGACAGAGCTAGTAGAACTGATCCAGTTATAAGTTTTTCCACAGAAAGTTTTTCCACAGGTTGCAGGCAGTTGGATTGTAGGTATAGGTTAGTTATAGAACTTAGAGGTAATTGATGGCTAACTGATTTTTTTCTTAACAGGAAGGTAGAATTTTTAGTAGCTGCATAACAATATTTTTCAGGTAGTTATTAGTCAGACTGGTGCTAGTCTGAGTTCGGGTTTTGGGACAGCGGTTATAGAGAGATTAATTCCTAGTAGGTAACGGGAAGTTATGGGGCCTTCACGTCTCTATATTTGTGAGCTTACGGCAGAATTTGCAGGTAACAGGGCTGATCTCGATAAAGTACATAAGATTGCACTTGAGGTAGCTAAGTTTCATGGAGTACGGTGATAGCGAAATTCCACCCTTCTGGAATATGCAAGAAAGCCTGCACAGGCAATATGAAGTAGACAACTTATTTGGCAATCGTCTAGCCTTGGCATGGACCTGTGCAAAAGCTGGGGACAGCGAAGCATTCATCCGAGAGTTGGTAGACGAAGCGATGGAACAGGACCTGGAATCGGAAAGAAGACGACAACAGAGGGAAAAGGAGCTACTAGAAAAGGACAACCCCTCTGAAAATCTTGCGCCATAAATGATAACTTGTCGGCTCAAACTGCCCCCAACTCCAGGAAAAGGACTTTCCCGTTGAAATGGACCCGAAGCCCAAAACAAGGGGGGGGGTTAAGTAAGGAAAGCAGCCCTTACAACGCTGGGAAGATTACGAAGCGATCCCAGGCGTGGAAACTGCATAACAGGGGGAATAACGCGAGCAAGCATACATCGGATGGCTACCGTTTCCCCCTTGCTCGTGAGACAGCACGATATACTCGACACGGAAAGTCGAGGGCAGGGTTCGAATCCCTAATAAGGCATGTTTCGCCAACTCCCCAGCGGGACAGCGAAAAACAACAGGCAGAGGTGCATTCGCCTGACATCCCTGTGCAGCCTAATGGCAAAACAGTGGTGATTGTGGAAGTACATTCTTTGTCGTCGGGAATTAGGCCCCCGATGGTATTAGCTCCTTCAGGAGAGGGACATACTGTCAAGAACTGTATTCAAGGAACAGTAGAACAAGTCACTGAGAGCTTTATCTCAGATTCTCCGCGATCAAACGGGATCTTAAACCGTCAAGTGTCACTGCAGGACACATTCCAACTGACGCCAGTAACTCTCACAGGGGAGGGCAAGGTTGAAGGTAGAACCAGGGTGTTAGACGGAGAGCTCCCGTGGTCTACAGGTTCATCTCACCAACTTTTCAGGCCAGAAAAGAGTGAGAAAAGTGGCCTTACGCATATGCAAGGAGCTACTTTAGAGAGCTCTGTCCCTCTTCGTATTGGTAGGGGAAGAGCGAGCCCAGAACCACTGCCAGGGGCAGATATTACCTACCTTTCTTCAAAGGTAGAAGCTCTTGAGATCGATCAGGATTCAATAGAAACCCAGCAAGCAATCGGAGGCTCGACACCAGAGGAACCCGAGATGGGGCATCTTTTTTTGCACTATACCAGCGGTCACAAACCCGCTGATGCGCAGCACTGTAGTCGCCGTCGCCAGGCCTCTACAGAGCCAGCCGGTCAGTTCAGCTGACCAAGTCAGTCTTTTGCCGGACAAGGCAAGGGAAGTTCCAGACCCGCCATTGGAGGGCACAGGTCTGAAGAGAGGTCAACTCTCCCACCGGAGCATGGGAGTAGTTAAGGAGAGGAAAAAGAAGAAACTGATGCGCGTTTCTTTGGCCAACAAACTTTTCCAATTTCGGAACAGTGATTCTCGCTCGTGGGACATTACAGTCAGCCGCAGGTACCTCAGATCAGCTAGGTACAGGCCATATAAACGTAAACACCCAGCGGATAGTCTTTGTCGGACAGCACGTAACCCGCTAATTACCTGTTCAGTGGTCAGGGAGTTGTGCGGGAGCTGTACTCCACCAAGGCCAAGGACACTTATCAGGAAGAAACCCTGGAGGAGAAAATTAAGTAAACAAGGCCAGGTGCACACGGGAAGGAGGTATGGTTTGGGTGATTGGCCCAGCCGCCTGCCAGTTGCAGAGCGACTCAAAGACAGCTCGGGAGACATAGATAGGGACCAATCTGAACACCAAGACCACAGTAAATTAGATCGGCAGGCTCCGACCTCGAAGGGTGGGGTAATGTGATGGAGTTACTGTGATTTAGTCTTCAATAGGCCCCATTTCGTTTTTTTTCTTCGTAACTATTGAGTTTGCCATTTTTGTCTTCCCTCTATTAAAGATTGGGAAGTATTCTTTTTCTCTCTGAATAATAGGGGTGTTTAGATTTTTTCTGTAGGTAAAGTAATTGCGGGTTTTTTTTCTTTAGGGATTAATGTAAGTTAGTATTGAATGGCACCAGTCGGCCTATTTCTAAATATCGCGATCTTGAAATTCCATTTTGTTGCGTTGTTAAATTTATCGCGGTCATTTTTCGTGGGGAAGGGGAGATGACCCCTACCCAGGTTACGTCCAACGTAAGTTGGAGCGAATCACATTTGGTTCTGCCCACGCTAGCGGACGACGTTAGGTAACGTTACGCAGCCGGAAATACGCGCGCATTTAAAGGAAGCAAGAATACACTGGTTCTAAATTTAGAGATGAGCGCATGGAAAATTTTTGAGTATCTTTAATTCTATTGGTTGTATGAGACGCCTTGCCTCAAGTAGGTCGGGGGTCCGCGTGGTTAAATCTAAAATAAATAACGCGTTTTTCAGCTTAGGGACCTCTTAGTATGCAGAAAGCCCGGGTCGTGTATCCAAGCATATTGTCGGCTTCTAACGCTGAAGGAACGCAATATTTGTTATGTCAGTAATTTAAAGTAGCGTGATAATTAAATCTAGTATTCTCTAATAGAGCCTTAGTCCGTTCTAATTTAATTTATTTTTTTAACTTTATAACTTGTAACGCCATCATTTATTTCTAGTGATAGCAGTGTTTATGAGTGATAAAGAGATATTACGTAGGTGTGCTCCGTAGATTTAATAGAAAGTCTGTAGAAATACACGCATCCTAGATTTATATTAATTTACAGAATATTCTGAAGCGCGGGTATTTTATTTCCTTGAAGATTAATTCTGATAAGTCTCCTAATAAAATACGGGAACGGATTTTTCGGGAAAAGTTAATCACGTGGTTACCGGGATTTATTGGAGTAGAAATTCTGGATGGATAGAGTAGATATTAAATATTTTTCTATCGGGGGAGTTAAAATATAATTGCAGGGAAACCACGTGGGGTAGAGGTGAAAGGAAAATTATGGTGCCTTAAGTGGTTGTGTAATTAAATATTATGCAGAGTAGTATTTGATTTTTGTGGTATGGAATTTAATGAGTTCTAGGAAATATAGTCTATAGAGATAGATATATTTCTGTGTATAGAGATGTAATATATAAATGTAATGGTGAATTTTAAACATTTGATGTGCAGTTAATTGTTGTGCATTTTTATCATAAGGGGGAAACGATGATAAGGTCCTGAGACCGTTTACAGAGTTAAAGTAGGCCTAAGTACGGGAGGTTCCCCTACCTGTTTTTAATGTTTTAAGGCCTGAGGCAAGCTGTGTATAATTAGTATTGATCAGTGAGTCTGGGGTTTACTAGACAGGCAGGGAGTTGATGGGAATAGCTGACCCAGGGTCAGGAAATATTTATGTATTGTCGTGCACAAGATGAAAGGGGAAATGGTGGAGCAGTCTGCGTTTCGGGTGTTTACATGTTTGTGCTAAGATGTGAGCGTGACTGAAGCAGCAACTGTATATGTTTTAATAGGTAATTTATTATATGAAAGTATTTTGGTATTGTAGTACAGAGTGGCATGTCTTTTGTGTCCACAGCAGTGGTCACGGCCCGAAGAGCGGGAGTTGCCAATAAATCTTGTTCCTGACAGCTGGCAAAGGTAGCCAGTCTTCTCAAGAGAGAAAGTCGAGGAAGCGCCAGAGGCGTAAGAGCTTGTACCGCGGTGGGTATCAGCTCTGAGTATTGTGGCCCCAGAGAGAGGGAGCGAGGAAGAGCAGGTCGAGACAGCGACGCAGTCTTCAGTGAAAAGGGTTTTCTTAAGACCCGGAGCTCTAAGCTCATACACACCCATCGAACCCAAGCAAGCGGGTTGGTGTGTCTTTTTTTTGGCCACGGTCACAATCATACCGAAGTGCCTAAACCCAAATGAGGGGTAACATAGCAAGGGAAAATCAGCTTTCTTTTCGCCAAATAGAGAAGCCTCTACAGTCTACGGCAAGTGCCTAGTCGTCAGAACCAGGAAGAAAGGGAGATCATTTCCCGGTTGCTGAAATGAAACGAGAGCAGCAAGGCAGAAGCGGAGAGAGATGGTGAAAAATAGATCAGGGACCTGCAGAGTCTCATATTATTCTTAGAGGATAGCCTCTGAGCCTTAGAGTTAGAAAAAGTCTATTGCAAACCTGGCACGTTATATATATATTGTTGTTACTATGTTATGAACTATGTGGATTTGTATAATAAACTTATTTAATGTTCACTGGATCAGCTTCGTCACTGTATAGTCCTTAACTGTTGTCTGTACAGTGGTGTCTGTAGTGTTAGTTTAACCTTATCTCCTTTAGTCTGTTAAAGGTAGCCAGAGGTGGTGAGTTTATAGCATTCCTTAAAGTCACGATTTGGCGAGGAAGATTTAATTTCGGTTATCCTCCTCGGGCCAATAGACTCACCTTACTACATTCACTGTCATTTCTCAAAAATAAATCTATTATCTTAGTCTTTTCTCACACTAGGGTTTTGTCCTACACTTGGGCATAACTCTAACTTAAATCCAACTCGTGACAATGTCCTCTTGCTTGCTCCGAGTGAGCAGATCTTGGTTGGTGATGGTATTCGGTCAAAAGATTCGGTGAATTTTTCTTAGGCATGTTGTGTGAAAAGAGGACAATTTCGACATTTCCTTCTCTGTAACTCTCCAGCATTCCGCACCATAGAGAAGCACAGAAAGCACACAGCTCTGATATAATCTTAATTTTGTGCTTGTGCTGTATTGAGAGGACTTCCAGATGTTGTTTAGGCTAAAAAAGGCTGTTCTTGCCTTATTCATTCTGATGTTGGATGTCTTTGCCTGCCCCGCCGTCTGGAGTTACTATGCATCCTAGGTATGTGAAGGTGTCTGTCTGTACCAGTTGCTGATTCCTTACTGATATGGGCTCAGGGTTGCTCACATTGAGCGTCATGACCTCTGACTTCTTTAAATTGATGTTCAAGCCCACCCCTGGCTAAACTTATTAAGTCTATCCATTTTTCCCTGGATGTGTTGAAGTATTAATTACTGCCTGGTTCTATTCATCACAGGTGTGGTCATCATTAAGGATTAAACAAAGGATTTTGTATTTTAAAAAAAACTAGGTTTTAAAAATTTGTAACATCTGCATGACACTAGTGGGCGGAGACACACCGCAGGCGGATAACTATAGCATTATCATATGCACGGCTAGCTTTTACCAACGAGATATCTGGCTTGCATGCTACAAATTACAATATTGATTTACAATTCCAACGCACATACCAGGTAAACACAAGCCATACTGGAAAATTTGTCACAGGTGTGCTTTGTTCACAGGCTGTAAATCTGCCATGCCACGTTAGGCAAATAATTAAACAACCAACTGTTTATGATACATGAGATTAAAACGTGTAAAAAAATCCTTTACAACATCATGTGACCACCAGCTCACCTTAGTGAATCCAATCAGTCCATGTTTTACTGTAACGTAGGCAGTTTTGTTGGGTGACGCCACAAGGCCATGAGCTGATGCAATGTTAATGATGCGCCCCCACCCTGCAATAAGATTATAATATTTCTTAGCTTACATGGGCAGTGATAGAAAAGAGACAGTAAGCGAAAATGTAAGTTTTTCTTTTTGACAATCAGCATGAAACTATATTCTTCATGCCCAATACCATCTGGTGTAGAGGATCATGCTTCTCCACAGATTCTGGTCCGCAGTATTGTTTATCAATTCTATAATCGTCATGAGCAGCTGATTGACTGAGTGGTTAGAGCACTGGTCTCTCGTGGCGAAGGTGCCAAGTTCGAAACACTGTGGTGTCATGCTGTTACGGTATATGATATTAACGCCGTCTGCTAAAGGTTACCAGACGTGCAATTGTAAAGGTTAAGACATTTAATATATTGCGATAGATGTTTCAATTACTGAACGCTTCATACACGATCGATTATGACGTGTATAGCGTTGTTTAGGACACAGTCGGTAACTAAGAAACCATACCCTTTTTACATTGACCGTCAAGCTGTTAAGACGCGTCTGACTTTCCTTCCAATGTTGAGCATGGTATTGCCATACAGATATATTTTATGCAAGTACGGACATGGGTCAGTCCATTGCTATTACGAAGATTTGAAATGATTAAAGGTCAGTACGAAAGTGAAAATTAAGGAAGGATGAATTACAGTCCATAGTATTTGATTTTGCCAGACTCATAGACTCACTGTCGGCCGTTGGAAAACCCCAACCGCGCGTGCATACAGCTATGACAATCTGCATACAGTAATTTGATTATTGGACAAGGACTGATAGGATATCTACATATCTATGCCATATATTTTCAAGTTATAATATGTACCTTTGTGATCAACATGCATGAATCGTCTTGACGTGTAAACTGTATTAAATATTTGTGGACTCTATGAACCGACTTGTCACATCAATCGTATTCCCAGGTTCAATTATTGTTCAGAATCTTCTACCCCTGCATTCGCGTAATCTTACATAGAAGGCACGATACACGATCACTCAAGAATATCAAGAAGATAAAACAATGGCCAGACATTTATAACTGTTTTATTAATATCACATGGAACATTGTTCAGAGCTAACCAAACCACGCCTTGCAACACGCCACTTGCAACACATGCTCCAGTCTACCCAGCTATAAGTAGGTACCTGACTCTTCTCATGAGTTAGGGAAGAAAAAGGAAGTGAGAAAGGGAATTGGTCACCTCACTTCTCGAAACTGGACCTAGTATAGTGGTCTCTAACATTTCACTCCCCTATAGCAGTATCTGCTATGGGATTACCTGGACTTGTTAGCTGTTTCAATGCCCGAACTGTTACACTGTCCAGCATATTCTCTTTGTTGCCCGCTATTTTATCTTTAATTATGTCAACTGTTACAATGTATTTTAACTTTTCATAACATACCCATCAAAAGTAGACTGTTTATTTCTGATATGGAGAAGAAGCTTCATATAGAACTTTATAAGTTGTGACAGTTGAAATGGAGCTGTAAGCATTACTGCCAGCATTTTGTTCCAAATGTCCAAGGGAAATGTGTCCAGTGGTGACACATGTTGAAAACCTGTAAGTGAAAAAAAAAAAATAAAAACAATGCTGTCACATATTTGTCAGAAAGATCTGAATGACAAATGCTGTGACGTTTATTTTCTCACACAAGAAAGAATTTAAACCACAGCACTGCCTGTCAGCCAGCCATAACATCACAAGTAGTCTAGTCTTATACCCTTAGGTCACCAAGAGCTGACACTCAGTGACAGTAAATCAAAGAAGAAGAAGAAGAAGAAGAAGTCTTATACCCAAGTGGTAGGAGGGTGGGAAAGAAGAGGAGACTGGTGAATGCTAGCAGTGAAAGCTTCCCCTCAGGTTTCTGGCAGCTGATGAGAGACTCCAGAAAAGGTCCCCTGCTGAAACTATGGCACAGAGTGTGAGTATAAACATTAACCAGATGCGTAAATAGTCTACCTGCATCTACCTCTAAACAACATGTACACTGGCTCTGCAGAGTCCATGGGTCCTCCTAACATTAAGTTAAAAAAAAAAAAAAGTTAGTTGCTTATCCTTTACAGGACGTGGCAATCAACTCCAGCTTTTATTGGCTGTTTTTGATTTTTCTATGCAATTTTTTCATTCAGTAGTTTGCCATTGCTTTCTGAACGGTACGGCGATTATACCATTGTTAAAAATCCACGATCTGCTACCAAACCGCCTGCAGCAGGTTTCGAACCTGGTATATCTGGATTATGAAACTGTGTTCATATCCATTAGGCCACAGATGCCGACTCCTAACATTACAGAACCAAATCTACTAAAAGACACTGCTATAGTAACTCTCACATTTTTTTGCTGAAGAGATCAGAAATGTGGACATTAATATTACAACAATGTTTTTTAAAAAGAAGGAAGTGGAACTGTAGAGAATGTATACTCAGGAAGCCAGGAAACTACTGTTAGGCAAGCAATAGAGTAAAACTAACACGAACAGATTATAAGTGACCAATAAATACATGGCCCTGTGTAGCCCCCTGGTGTCTCTGATGAGACAAATAAGACAAGGACCTTTGCTCCCTCGGGCATGTCATACAATGCAAACAATACGAGGTTGTGCATAAGGTGGGCAAGCTCATAATGTAACACATATTACAACAGAAACCACAGCTGCAAGAACATGTGCATGAAGCACCCTGTGGAGGGTCCATGCTCCGTACAGAGAAAAAGGAAAATGATGATGACTAAATATACGGAAAAAAATCAAACAAGATAAAATGAACATATCGTTAAACACGATGATGGAGGCATTACATAACTGACAACAGGGGAGGGGGAGGAGAGAATAGATAGGCAGCAATCATCCTACTTAAAATGCTTAAAAATCATGGACACAAACACCCAATTCACGTATGTGGTTACAATGACTCAAAAAGGAGCAAACTACTGTGCTACTATGACCTACCAGGCATGTAAAATGTAATGGAGGGAGGAGCATGGTATGATTTACTCAATCCTGTGAAAACCCAGATGAGACATTTTGCTGTGCATAGTTCCTATGTGTCTTTGAGGAACAAAGCAAGTAATTGCTTACTGCTCTCAATTGGGAGCCGCGCTGGTGTAATGGCTACAACGTTGTACTGGCGACCAGGTGTTCATGGTTCAAACCCGGCCGTCGGCGTTTTGAAGAAATGTTTACGACCGGAAATTTGACTGAATAATCTGAACGGCTCCTGCACATAAATCCCGTGTGGATGGGAAGGAGCGAAGCTCCTGACCGGGTTGGAAGGAAAGTCCACTGACCCCCCAGCCTCGCAATGACATGTCATTGGGCCGAAAGAGCTGGAAAAGCTCGAGTGCCGCTGGTTATAGAAAAAAAAAAAAAAAAAAAAACTGCTCTCAATCATAAAATGTGACTAATATGAGAATGTGCATGGGGCTGGCAATCTCAGCATGTTCTTCTTCTTCTTCTTGCGATCGCATATTTGATGTTTACACCATCAGATGAGTTCTCATGATGAATTCGACTGTTGTTTGAAGTTCCTCTTTAGCTGCATATAGCTTTGAGTTTAGTGTTGAGTCATTGGGCCAGTATATCTTTCTTAACTGGTCATACAGAGGACAATCCTGTAGAACATGCTCAGCAGTTTGTTCGTTTAATCCACATGTGCACAGTGGTGAAGCAGACAATCCTAGCTTGTGCATGTGTTTATTCAGTTTGTTATACCCTGTCCTGAGGCGAAAAATGGTTATCTGTCACTGCCGGTCAAGAGTGTGGTAGTCGTCGTTCGGTTGATTCTGTTCTCTTCTGATAGCCTGGATAGCTCTCTTTTTCTCAGTGTATGTGATTTCATTATCTTCTTGTTCATATTCTTTTCCCTTTTTTGCAAGTTTATCTGCCTTTTCATTTCCGGGTACACCACAATGAGATGGTACCCACTGAAGTATGGTTCTCTTTTTGGCAGCTACCTTGTTTAGTTCATTTCTCAGATGCGGGAGTTTACCACCCTTGAGAGCTTGCAGGACAGACAGTGCATCTGTGAGGATGACTACCTGGTGGCAGTCAGAGTTGGTGTTATAAATCATATTTGCAGCTTGCTCTAGAGCTTGAACCTCAGCTGTATAGTTGGAACAGAATTTACCAGTGGGAATGTGCCTAGTCTCATAGTGGTTGTCAGGATATGAGATAAAGATACCGGCACCTCCATTCCTAACAGCATTTGTTGCTGATCCATCTGTATAGGCATGTATCCATGATTGATCGGGATAGCTTTCTTGGATCATACTCAATGTAGCAGTTCGTTTTTGCAGATCATTATACTCATATCCACTTGTGAAACCACTGACTGATGTATTAATTTGGAGGGCACGCTGGCCTGTTCCCATGGTACAGGGTGGGCTTCAGTGGTGTTTTCATGGATAGGTCTTCTAGATGCTGTCTTTTAAGTCTTTTTCCCCGATGCATAAAGATGCTACGTTTTAGACGTCCCATGCCAG
Source organism: Oreohelix idahoensis (assembly GCA_024509875.1). Taxonomy (NCBI): domain Eukaryota; kingdom Metazoa; phylum Mollusca; class Gastropoda; order Stylommatophora; family Oreohelicidae; genus Oreohelix; species Oreohelix idahoensis. The sequence continues at coordinate 14,575 of JAMPIV010009753.1, forward strand.
ATCATCTAGTCTTGCCTTCATTGGGTGCGTTGGCATACTGTTGTACTTTTCTCTCAGCATGCAAAATAGAGTGCTACAGAAATTAGATATCATAGCAGCAGAACTACTAGAACCACTATTTGCACAAGTCTGGAAAACAGGGACAACACCAACAAGGGGGAAGAAAACAGTAAAACAGATATATAATCCCAGATTGCAAATGATTATAACCATGGTAGTAGGCTATATAAATCTGTCTTAAGCTTATGGGAAATGTTCCACTGGTTAGGCAGTTTTATTAGCCACTTCACTGTGGCAATTCCCACACCCTTACAAGAGCAACATAAATCTGCCTTATACATTAGTGAGTATAAAATAGAGTTGCAATGGTGTGTTTCACCCGTGTGTTACCGGGGCCCGAAAGGGGAGCAAAGAATAGTAACACTGTCCCCTGCCAAGCATGTCGTAGAAGGCGACTAAGGAGGGTTGGGCATGGGGCCGGTTACCCCATCCTGTAAAAAAAATTTAAACCACAAAAAACTTCAACAAATATGGACAAGTCAAATAAAGAAAATAAAACACAGCCATCCAAGACAGGGGAAGGTCCTCTCGTGGGGAGGCGTATGATGCAACACAGAGAAAGCCGAAAGGAGTCTGTGTTGCTGACTAACCTTCTTTCTTCTAGGAGAACTTCCAGATTTGGCACCTGGAATGTTCGGACATTGAACGAACAAGGGAAAGTGGCACAAGTAGCAGCAGAAATGAGGGAATACAAAATCGAGGTTCTGGGAATGTGTGAAACAAAGTGGAAGGGGGTAGACAGGAAGAAACTCATCACAGGTGAATTGGTGCTGTCCTCAGGACACGAAGACGAAAGTTCACACCACAGTGAAGGGGTAGCTCTTATGTTATCTAAAGAAGCACAGAAAGCACTCATTGAATGGGAAGCTGTGGGACCCAGAATAATAACAGCTATTTTCAAAACAGCTAAAAAGAAAATTCATGTCAATGTCATCCAATGTTATGCACCAACTAATGACAAAGAAGAGTCTGTGAAAGAAGCATTTTATACTAAACTACAGGAAATTATGGATAAAGTAAAAAGAAGAGACATCACAATTTTGATGGGTGACATGAATGCAAAGATAGGTACAGTCAATACTGGATTTGAAGAAGTCATGGGAAAACATGGGCTAGGAGTAATGAATGAAAATGGAGAACTATTCGCAAACTTCTGTGCTTCAAATCAACTGGCTATAGGAGGAAGCATGTTTCCACATAAGAGAATACACAAGGCAACATGGATATCACCAGACCATAGAACAGAAAATCAGATTGATCATATATGCATAAAGAAGAAGTTTAGATCATCATTGCAGGATGTAAAGGTATATAGAGGAGCAGATGTGGCATCAGATCACCATCTTCTGATAGCCAAAGTAAAAATGAAACTCAAGAGATATGCAACAATGCAAAATTATAGACAACAGTTTAATGTAGGACAGCTAAGAAATCAAGAAACAAGAGACAAATTTGCGGTCACAGTATCCAACAAATTCCAAGTGCTCCAACAGTTGGAAGATGTAGAGAATACAGAAGACTATTGGCAGCAGGTCAAAACGGTATGGAAGGAGACATGTGAAGAAATACTGGGGAAAAGGGAAAGACAACAAAAAGCATGGATAACAACAGAAACCATCAATAAGATAAAAGATAGAAAAAACAAGAAAGCAGAGTTAAACACAAGCAAAACCAGAAGTTCCAAAGCCAAGGCTCAAGAAGTGTACACAGAAGCAAACAAAGAAGTAAAAAGAAGTATCAAAAGAGACAAGAGGAAGTATATTGAGGAGTTGGCAAGAGAGGCAGAAGATGCTGCAGCCAAAGGAAATATGAGAGAACTGTATAGCAGCACAAAGAAGCTAACAGGGAAATACAAGCAAACAAGTTGCCTCATAAAAGATAAGAATGGGAAACTGCTCAGCAATATACAAGAGCAAATGAAGAGGTGGACAGAATATTTTGGGGACCTTCTCAATAGACCAGCTCCACAAAACCCGCCGGACATCCAGCCAGCAGAAGAAGAGCTACAAATTAACGGTGAAAGACCAACGAAGGAAGAAATAAAGAAAGCCATAAAGCTTCTAAGAGATGGAAAAGCGTCTGGACCTGATGGCATTCCAGCAGAGGCCATCAAAGCAGATATCGACACGGCTACAGAGATGTTATATAAATTACTTGGTAAAGTCTGGGAAAAAAAAGAGATACCAGCAGAATGGAAGGAAGGATATCTGGTTAAGTTGCCTAAGAAGGGAAATCTACAAGAGTGCACAAATTATAGAGGAATAATGTTACTATCAGTGCCAGGAAAGGTATTGAACAGGATTATCCTTGAGAGATTAAAGGAGTCCATAGACAAGAAATTGAGAGATGAACAAGCAGGTTTTCGACAAAACAGATCATGTACAGACCAGATAGCCACTTTGAGAATAATAGTTGAACAAAGTCTGGAATGGAATTCACCACTATACATCGGATTTGTGGACTACGAAAAAGCATTTGACAGTGTGGACAGAGAATCACTTTGGAAATTGATGAGGCATTATGGAGTTCCCCTGAAAATCATTAATTTAATAAAGAAAACCTATGAAGACATGACGTGCAGAGTTCTTCATGAAGGACAGCTTACAGAACCATTTGGGATAAGAACAGGAGTGCGACAGGGATGCCTCTTGTCTCCATTTCTTTTCTTGCTGGCAATAGATTGGGTTATGAGATCATCGACAACACACAACAGAAATGGAATCCAGTGGACTCTGACTAAGCAGTTGGATGATCTGGATTTTGCTGATGATTTGGCTCTCCTGTCCCATAACCGTAATCAGATGCAGGACAAATTGAAAACACTCGATGAGAGGTCACAGCAATTGGGTCTGAAAATACACAGGGAAAAGACAAAAATAATGCGAATAAATGCAGGTAATGAAAACAGGGTTGAACTTGAAGAAACGCCAATACAAGATGTAGAATCATACACATATCTTGGCAGTAATATAGACAAAGTTGGAGGGACAGACAGCGATATCAAAATAAGAATACAAAAAGCAAGAGGAGCTTTCATTGCATTGGGAAATATATGGAGATCAAGAGAAATAGGATCCAACACGAAAATAAGAATCTTCAACTCAAATGTGAAGTCAGTCCTATTGTATGGCTCGGAGACATGGAGAACAACAAAGACAACAACCAAAAAGCTACAGACTTTCATAAATGGGTGCTTGCGTAGAACAGAGGGATTAAAATGGTATGACAAGGTTACCAATGTGGAACTGATGACAAGAACTGGACAAGTGCCAGTGGAACAAGAGATGAGAAGAAGACGATGGCGATGGATAGGACACACACTGAGGAAACCTGTTGATAGCATTACAAGGCAGTCCTTGTTCTGGAACCCCCAGGGCAAGAGAGGCAGAGGAAGACCAAGAAGTACATGGAGAAGAGAGTTGGAAACAGAGGTGAAAATGATGAGGAGAACATGGAAAGAACTTGAGATGATGGCACGTGACAGGAGGACTTGGCATGTGTTTGTTGAAGGCCTATGCTCCTTTGGGAGTGGAGGGTTATGAATGAAATGGTGTGTTTGTTCAGTGAAAGTCGGTTTATACTCTTTCTACCCCAACCAGTGTTTAGGTTTACCCAGGCATAAAAATGAACGACAATTTTTTTTTCCACGTGTGATATTTCACAACAGGAAGTAGACATACAGACTTGGTTGCTATATCCAAATGTCCTATTTGCTCCAGATTTTTATCCATTCTGCTAACTTGAGGTGTTTGTTAAAGTATCAGTTTGCACCAGTATTAACTCACTGTTCCTGTTATGCTAATAACATTACAAAACTCAAAATGAACAATGTAATGAAAATGGTTTCAATTTCCATGATGGGTTAAAAAAAATTAAAAACCATCAAGAGAATGACACTTGGGAGTCATGACCGAAGGAGGCCAGCCTATTGGAATGTCAAGGATGTAAAAGGGACCAAACACTTGGCTGACGGAGGGACTTCTGATGACCAGTTTACCTCATTATAATATTCTACAGTTTCTTATCATTGAATAGGGAAACATTTTCGCCACCACCCATTTATGAGGTAAAAACACGTGGTTCCGAGATCAGTTGATATAAAAGAAAAATTATGTTTGTCTACAATTTAAATATTACCTTTGTGGTGTTTACTTGCTGAGAGTAATCAGGGCACAGTTTCATAACACAACTATGTTACACTCTAAACACCTATGTTTTCCCCACAAGCTGACAATACAGCTTCTTGTCATGCATTACTCAGTATAAACTGTCAAAATTTTTTTAGATGCTAATGTACACATTTCCAAACTTGCTCTATAGTTCTGGGATGTGGATTCTAAAGAGATCTGGCCAAAAAAAAAACCACTTTAAATACAAGTTTAAATCCATTCACTACATACGAGATCATACAGGCACTAAAATGAACAACGGAAAGGTTGATGGACCAGGCAAACATACACCTCCCCCCCCCCCCACCCCCCCCCCCCCCCCCCTCATCATCATCAGATGCAATAAAAACGAATCTTTCACCATTACAGAGCTATTACTCCAGCTCAAGAAAAGCTGGAAACAAGTGGTTATATCAAAGAACTGTGGCAACTTGACAACATGCAGCAACTGGTGAAGCATAGCCCTTTTAACGTGCTGGAAATATACTGATCAGAGTAATAACAGACCGTATATAAGAAACTTTAGATGGAAAATGTCGCCATTTCTTAATTTTTTTAATTTGTTAAAGTATTTAGATGGATTAAAAAAAGATGGGGAAAAAATAAATAACACATAGATGAATGAATGGCAATAAAGATATAATGATAACAACAGTTAAGAAAGACAGACTGAAGCTTTGTCACATGACAACTCACCAGCATTGTTCACTAAGATGTCAATGCCTCCTGGGAATTTCTCCACTGCTCCCTCATACAAGGCTTTTACATCCACTGGGTTGGACAAGTCTCCACCTATATATGTTGCCTCAACATCACAGTCGCTGGATAGACAACAAAAAATAAAAAAGTAAAGTGAAAATAGTCAAAGCCAAGCACAGCACAATGGGCCAATTTAGATTTCTGTTCTGAGTGACCTAGCCTAATGTCATGCGATATGAACTCAAAAGGATAGTACATAGCCTTAACATGTGTACAATGACCTGCACCAGGCCATGTAATCTGATCACAAGCATAAGGACCTGACCTGCATACTGCACAACATTTACAATTATGTGCTACACAAAGTCTGAACATCTAAGAAATGATCACTATTTTTATTCATCATTACCTTTCAGATTCAGTGAAGCACATGCTCCCAACAAATAAACATCAAACCTACCTGTCCCGTGTCATTCATTCAAGGTCTTCCCTATTACTTTCATGTCTGCCTCCAGCTCCTTTCTCCACATGTTGACCGGGTCTCCCTCCACCTCTCTTACCTCAGGGATTCTAGAACATGGACCATCCAGTAATGCTATACACATTGGTTTTCTCAATGTGTATCATATACAAAACTAGCATCTCCTCTTACATCCTACACCACTTGCACTTGAAGGAACAATGACTTGTAATTCAATGAACCTGTTCTTAATTTGTTCAATAATTAAGAAAAACTAACTTACTTTTTAAATGAGGTAATCAAATTTTTGATGTACTGCTCATCTCCAAACCCATTCAGGACAATGTTAGCTCCCTTCTGCGCCAGGCAACGGGCTATGCCTTCTCCTATCCCACCGGTAGACCCAGTAACCAAGGCCACTCGGCCAGTAAGGTACCCTGTGAACAGATTGTACTTTTAAAATAAATTTAAAGCTTCATAAACAAAGCTAACTGTGAATTTTAATATATTATCATTTTCCTTCTCGCTCACGATGGAGAATGAAGTCACCCCCGGCAGCTGGACCCCTTACAGGAAGCCTGCATAAAGCATTCACATGCGCTCGCATTAGTGGCTTCTGTAGCACTTTTTGTTTTACATGATGAGGTTGCCAGCCCCATGATGGTAGTGACTACATCATTTTTCTCTCGAGACAGTTACTGATCGAAACCTGGCAGTCAAGCTATAGTCTACCCAGCTGTTAATGGGTATATGACTCAGCTCCTGAGCCAGGGAAGGCAAAGGTAGTGAGTAAGAGAACCAGTCACTCCACCTCACAAAATTGGACTTAGTACACAGAAGTTTCTAACACTTCAATCCTCTACTGCACTACCTGTTCCTCTGAGCATCAGTTTCGCTGTCGGGTTAGAGCACTTTTCTCTTGTGACAGTTACTGGGTTAGAGCACTTTTCTCTTGTGACAGTTACTGGGTTAGAGCACTTTTCTCCTGTGACAGTTACTGGGTTAGAGCACTTTTCTCCTGTGACAGTTACTGGGTTAGAGCACTTTTCTCCTGTGACAGTTACTGGGTTAGAGCACTTTTCTCTTGTGACAGTTACTGGGTTAGAGCACTTTTCTCCTGTGACAGTTACTGGGTTAGAGCACTTTTCTCTTGTGACAGTTACTGGGTTAGAGCACTTTTCTCTTGTGACAGTTACTGGGTTAGAGCACTTTTCTCCTGTGACAGTTACTGGGTTAGAGCACTTTTCTCTTGTGACAGTTACTGGGTTAGAGCACTGTTGCGTGAGAAATTCTCGCAACATCGTTTTATTACAATATATATTTTGTAACGCAAGGGCAACAACTGCTTGAAATTTATAGTCACTTTTCTCGGTAAGCAGTTGTCTCCTCGCGTTGGTATTGAATGCAGTTAAGTTTGCTATGCTAGGCCGTTTTCTCAGAAAAACGGTTGGCATCCTGTTGGGTTATCCTTTTAAGGTAATCATTCTTACGCTGGTTCGTAGTAAAGGTCCTTGCGTCTTAAGTTCTGAGCTGTGGTCATTTTGCGCTGGACTGCGCATGACTGGTCTTGCTTCTTGGTCGATCGATTTCCGCCCACCAGTGAGTTAGCGATTTTGATATAGCTAGGAAGATGCCTCGCTGAGAGAGGATCTCCGCTATTTTTTGTTCTGTCAGGAATGTGAAGTCCTCTTAATGGATATTTCGTTTATTCGAGATAATACCTCTAGTGTATTTCCACATGCCGGGAGGCGTAATATTTCTGTGTATTTCCTGAAGGCAAGGTAAATTAACTTTTCATTAGATGTTTTCCCAGCTCACATGTTGCTGTATTGTACTGCATCGGTTGATGCATGTCCCAAGGACCATTACTTGCTACTTTGTTACATGAACTAAGTTTGGAAACCTTTGTTATCTAGAGGATATTTTTGAGGACATTATTTATACTTCAGCAGACGTGCCTGTCTTGCTGAAGTCAGATTAAGGAGAGTGAACTGATCTCATACATCTGGTTATCTCCTGGCTGTTATAGAAAAGGATGGAGTTTTTTCACCTGACTACATTTACAGCACTATGAAATATAACATGCATCTGACTCATCATTGTAATGCTGTCTACCGTCCATTGCTGTATTGAATATGTTGCTGTGATAATGACTGTTTGATGTGCCTACATATTCGCGTAACCATTTTGTCACTGTGGCGTCCACAATAAATAATGAAGAAAAACGTCATCGGCTGTTACAAGAATCATTGACTTTATACGTCGTGAGTTTACTGACGTCCTAATGTGGATTGCCCTGTTATTTTGTATGATCATTGTTTGACTGAACACATCTACACACTTCACAAAACCAGACCACGGGCACCATCACTCAACCCATGGTGCACGCATCAAGCACTTTTCTCCTGTGACAGTTACTGGGTTAGAGCACTTTTCTCCTGTGACAGTTACTGGGTTAGAGCACTTTTCTCTTGTGACAGTTACTGGGTTAGAGAGCTTTTCTCCTGTGACAGTTACTGGGTTAGAGCGCTTTTCTCCTGTGACAGTTACTGGGTTAGAGCGCTTTTCTCCTGTGACAGTTACTGGGTTAGAGCACTTTTCTCCTGTGACAGTTACTGGGTTAGAGCACTTTTCTCCTGTGACAGTTACTGGGTTAGAGCACTTTTCTCCTGTGACAGTTACTGGGTTAGAGCACTTTTCTCCTGTGACAGTTACTTGGGTTAGAGCACTTTTCTCCTGTGACAGTTACTGGGTTAGAGCACTTTTCTCCTGTGACAGTTACTGGGTTAGAGCACTTTTCTCCTGTGACAGCTACTGGGTTAGAGCACTTATTCTCCTGTGACAGTTACTGGGTTAGAGCACTTTTCTCCTGTGACAGTTTCTGGGTTAGAGCACTTTTCTCCTGTGACAGTTACTGGGTTAGAGCACTTTTCTCCTGTGACAGTTACTGGGTTAGAGCACTTTTCTCCAGTGACAGTTACTGGGTTAGAGCACTTTTCTCCTGTGACAGTTACTGGGTTAGAGCACTTTTCTCCTGTGACAGTTACTGGGTTCCAGGATCAAAACCTGGCAGCGTCATACTCCACTCTAGCCAGCTGTAAATTGGCATCTGGCTCTGCTCTTCAGTTAGGGAAGGCAAAGGCAGCAAGGAAAGAAACTGGTCACCCCACAAAAAGATTAACCTAGTATGATAAAATCTCCAATACTTCATTCCCTGATGGCAGTTATTGCTACTTTTACCTTTTTATAACTGAAAAGGATTCCCCGAGGAACACTATTTTGGCTTCAGTATTATCCTTGTTTTCCACAATGGTTACTGAGGTTGCTGTTTTAAGTTCCTTGAAAATTGTCCAGTGGTCACTAGAATGTATTTCATGTCCATTCTTTAGTTTGTTCAAAAGCTGTTTGGCTAGCTGTTCCTTTTTAAATGTCATCTTTTCCTAGATTAGCCTAACTAGTCTTGCAGTAATCCACTCCTACCTGGCGAACTGATTAACTCCTTAAATGAAGCGACTTTAAAAGCAACATGAAAAGGAAACCTATAACATAAAAAAAGTAAATATAGCTCTCAGGTAGCTCCTCACAATACATAATGTACACAATTAATAGCAGCGTTATCTTCAGCTACGTTTCATTATGAATAATCCTATAGGCCTAATATACGTAGGCTATATACTTAATAATGCATAGCCTACTAAGTATTTGCATTTTCTCATTTATACAGTGAAGACTCGGTCGACAAGTGTAGGCCTAGGCCTATTCCGACTTCAAACTTTTTCACTGTCGGCGCCAAAAACGCATTTTATAACAACAATTAATGGGGGCCAAAGAACACACTATGTCAACACTGTTACCACTTACTATCTTTCATTCCTGCCATTCCGAGAATGTGTAGAAGTCCCTCGTTGAGATGTAAACACTGCGGGTCAATGACGTCCTCCCAAGTGAGAAATTGAAAGTAGGTCACTGGTGTTGCATCATTTCCGCAGTGGAATACGCGATGTGCGCGATACTCGGATTGAACTACTTTTGTGACGACGCCATATTGTGTTTTGTGCAGATTCAAGATGGAAAAACAGGAACATTGTGAAGCAGACGAGCCAGATGACCATTCGTTCAGGGCTCATTTTACACGTTATGTGCGTGAATATTGTGAATCTTCACACAACAGTTTTACCTTAAATACAAGGAAAAGAGACCGAGTTTTGAAATGTTTGCGAAACGCAAAGGTTGAGCCGAGTGCCAGATTCCGGTTTTGGGTGCGATCGAAAGGATTCCGAATCGTCCAGTCTCAGGATGGAGACGACATCTTAGCGGTGCCGCCCAAAGGAAATGACCCAAATGATGTATGCCTTACTTTAGCTGTTCATTCACTATATTGGTCATTTCCACGTCATTAATTGAAAATAAAATGCTTGGATCTTTTCCTCCCATACTTTCAAGAGACTAGAGAATAGAATAACACTCAAGTCTATTATTTTAATATTCACCATAAAATTGTTGATTTATTTGTATCGAGTAGGCCTACCAACAATGTTTAGGTCTACTTAAAAAAAAAAAAAAAATCCGAACAAGAGAAAGATCCCTTTCAACCAATGGTGGGAAAGGATAAATATGGTTGAAATTATGTAGGCATATAGTGGGACGTGTTTTCGACATGACCTTAAAAAAAAATCAGACAAAGTAACGATGGGTACGGTTTAGGAATCATAAAACCTAACCTAGATGAAATGAATAATAGTGGGACGTGTGTTCGAAACAGCCTTAAAAAGAATTAAGGGATGTAATTATAGGCTTACTGTTTGTTTGTAATATGTATTACCAGAACCTCCTAGACCTTCACTTGTCCACCATACTTTCAGTAATCATGCATTTTTTTTTATATTAATGAAGAAAAATATCCCGTTCAACCTCTGATGGGTTATAATTAGGATATATATATTGTTTTCAATTCCAAATACTGTAATATGAAAAACTGCCAATATGAGAAAGTGGCATCACATTTGTCAAATCATTGTAAATAGGGACAATCACAATTGTGCTTAAACGTTACATAAATAAAAACAAACAAAATCAAGAAGAAACTCTGAACAAGAATAATATTAAAGTGAAGGGGTGTAAAGGCCTGGCGGTTCCAGTTATATAACTGACTTTAACAGATAATTAATTGACTTTCATCTGTTAAAAGTCATAAGCATTGGAATAACAGCATCAGACCTTCACATTCCCAGCCACTATATATATGTGCTAAATACTGTTTGGCTATAGGCTATTGTGCAATTCCCTAAGTGTGTTCTATTCTTAACACCTGTTCTATAGCCGTGCGTGAATTGCATGCCTACAAATAATCTAATATTGGGATTCTGTGTTGTACATACTTCTTACATATTAGTAGGAAATGTTCTGTGTTATTGTCTTGAAAACATTCTGCACAGTAGGGTTCTTTTATTCTGAAATAGCTCGTTCCCAAGCGTAGTAGAAGTTTATGTTTAGATAAATGCATCTTGGTATGATTACAATATGGACAACAGCATATAATATTTATTGGTGTAGAAAATTTCCTGATCAGTGTTAATCATCATCATAACCCTTCAACTCCCCAAGTAGTTGAGTCCTTTAACAATCAATACCCTTTAGCTCCCCAAGGAGCATAGGCCTTCAACAAACACATACCAAGTCCTCCTGTCACACGCCATCAGTTCCAAGTTATTTCCACATTTTCCCCATGATTTTCACTTCTGACTCCAGTTCTCTTCTCCATGTGTTTTTTGGTCTACCATCCTCTCTTTCCCTGGGGGTTCCAGAAGAAGGACTGCCTTGTAATGCTATCAACAGGTTGTCTAGGCAGTTTTAATCATCATCATAATCCTTTAGCTCCCTATGAGCACTCCTTCAACAAGTTCATGTCAAACCTTCCTGTCCTGTACCATCCATTCAAAGTATTTCTATGTCTTATGTTAAAAAATTCCTTTCATGACTGTCTCCAATTCCCTTCTCCATATTTTTCTCTCTCTCCCTCTATTTCTCTTACCCAAGGTATCCCAGAACAAGGATAACCTTGTAGTGCTATCAGCTGGTTTCCTCAATTTGTCATATCCAATGCTGGCAGCTTTGCCACACCTCTTGTTCTACTGGTATTTAGCTGGTTCCATCAGTTCTCCGATGGTGATCTTCTCATATCATTTCAATCCTTCTGGTCTGTGTAAATACCCATTTATGAGAGTCAGTAACTTCATAGCTGTTGTTATTGTTGTTCCCTGTGTGTTCAGAACCATACAATACAAGAGAACTGCCTTGGTATTTGAGTTGATATTTTTTATGAGGTTGTGCTTGTGGCTGGCCACCTCATCATGTAAAACAAATTGTCATAGAAATCACCACTGCAAGAGCATGTGAATGTTGCTGGTTTCTGGCAGTGGGGCCACCTGTAGTTGTGGTTCCATGCTTCATTAACAAGGGTAAATGAAAATGATGGTGATGATGATCCTAGGCTTTTTGTCACCAGTTCTCTTCCTCGCTGTCTTTGCCTTCCTGAGCTCGAGCAGAGTCAGGTACCCATTTATAGCTGAGTAGACTGGAGTGTGACACTACCAGGTAATTAAGCTGGAGCTCTGTATTTTTGACATGAGAGGCAAACACTCTAATGACTCTGCCAATTAGACACTATCGTGTCATATTTGGCAACTAATATGAGGTTGTACACGTGGCTGGCAACATCATCATGTAAAAGTAATTACTACAGAAAGAGCACATGCAGTCTTCTCTCAAGATACTTCTTTGTTCATCCTGAAAAGGATGTTGGTTGCGTTGTGTCCATTTACAGCAAAGCTGCAATATTTGCGCCTTTCGGCCGACACATCCGACTTCAGCACGGCATTTTTGGGACCGGGTTAGCCTTCCCTCTTCGATCCCTACTCACTCAGCCAGACTGCAGTGATGCAGCCTGTTTCCAGGACCACCACTTGGAGGTGGAGTAGGGTCTTGGTCAGCTCTGGTTCGCTGACCCTGACGCAAGCAGTCTAGCTATGGGTCGCTAACTGCATTCCTCACTGTTGACGCGTCTTAGGTCCCCTCTCAAGATACAATCTGCTGCAGGGGTGTTTCCATGTTTCATAAGTAGTGAAAATGGAAAATAAGAAGAATAACACCATCCAATTCGTCAGAATCACCTGTGAAAGTTACAAAGAAAGAACTGATAGTGTGATTATATTTTAAAGAAATGCTTAACATGGCTTTCTCTTCTTCTTTGGTCCTTGGACGCTAACTGACATAGCAGTCAGTGACCATAATTTTTTTAAAAATAAAGTATCCCGTTCAACCCTCAGATGGGTAATAATTAGGATATACAGTGTCATAAATTCAAGATATGATAGTAACTTCTTCCCCATCCTCTCAGTCCAAATAGAGTAAATCAAAACCAAAATTGTGTATGCGTGTGTGACCTCCCCTTTCCAAGAAACAAACAAACAATAAAAATTAAAAAAAAACAAAGATGAACGGAAAAAAAACAAACAAACAAAGTAGTGACCATCACGCCCAATGGCTTTTGGCCGTCCTTGCTTTTGCTTTCCTTCTGGAATCCATAGCATGGCAGTTCTGGGGATGGTGTCAGGGTCTCTTCTGAGGATGTGACCAAACGCTAATCACTCTGCTATCAGATATGCTGTTTTGTCGTATGAGGGATGTGAAAGTTACATAGTAATCACAGATAGTGTGATTATATTTTAAAGAAACGCTTAACATTGCTTTAGTATTCTAGAATACAGATGGCAGAGAATGCATGGAGGCATATCTGGATTAATACTTTACATGACAACCAGCTATGCATAGTTCTATAGTACGTAGATTTGGATGTGAACCTCTGTCTCTGAGGCTAATTACACCCTCATTGACTCTTAAAATCATTCACACACTTCAAGGGATTCCCCTTGTGGGGAAACATGTTGAGAACCCAGCATTGCACACTAAGCTTGGAGGAGCCCCAGACATTAAGCCTATTTTTTACCTTGTTGCCTGCATGCAGGAGGATCTCACTATGGACCCATGATAGGCAGGGGAAACTGAGAAGCTGCTCTGTTTTGGACGTGACGATTCCTTGAGAGAGCCTAGATCCAGAGTACAGTATTTTGACTCTGCATATTTGGAGAGCCCCCTTGGATGTCAGGGAAATGTACAGTCTGCTACATGCTTCTTCCTCCTAGCTTGGGACCAAATGTGATGATCCTTTAAATGCAAGCCAAGCTGGAGAAACTACAGCTGATGACTTGAACTCAACACATTTCGGAATTGCAGAAAAGCCACAGGAAAAGCCTAGATCTATAGTGCGGATAATACTAAGGACTCTTCAACTTATTGCCTACAAAAAAGCGAAAAGCTCAAGAGGCCTAGTTAAAAAACAACAACAGGTGGGAGATATGTTGTTTTTATTTACTTCAAACATTCATAACCTTTTTGCATTGATCACACATAATGTTTGTAACAAAATATTTTCAGACGTTATTCAGAAGAGTTGCCACAATTGATGAATTTTTTGACATCATCTATGCTGCGCATTCTGAAAATGGCCACGTTGGACAGTCACAAACTTTTCGAGCGGTAATAAGAAAAGTGATCTGCATACTCCATTCATTGTTGATTACAAAATTTATAAATTGTATTGATTATTCTTTGTTGATTACAAAATTTATAAATTGTATTGATTATGTGTGTATTTCCTGAGGGTCTCTGAGTAGGCAGAGGAAGAATAGAACTATTGTTTCCTCAGTCGTATCATAAGAGGCAACCAGTATGTGGTTGTGCATGGATCTGGCAGCCTCAGCATTTAAAACAAACCACCACTGCAAGAGCATATGAATGCTTGGGTCCAAGTTTCCTTCTAGGGGGGCAAGCTGCAGAGTTGGTTCCCTGCTCCGTATGGAATAAAACAGAGAAATTATTTATTTTAACTCACATTTCTGTATTTTTATATGATAGCAGTTAATTCCGACTATATTTCTCTCTTTATGGTGATCAGTTTTTGTCGTAGCCGGGAGTTGTAGTGAGGATAAGCTCTCACTGCAGATAAATGCTTCAATGGCACGTGCCTCATATAGTGTCTGACAACCAAGCCCAGCTCCTTGTCTTCATGTGTGGCTCGATTCAAGCCTGGCAGAGCTGTTTCCACTGGTGGGAGAAGGGACAAAAGCGTGTCACTGGCGTCTTAAAACCAGCATCTTCGGGCAGATAGGGTTCATGATCCTTGGTTGATAGCCTATCTAAGAGAAGGTAAAACTCTGAATTCAAACCACTGCTGCCTTGCAAGAATATCCGTTTGCGGGAAAGGCTTCAGGAGTAAACCCTGAGGATAATTCCCTATGGCAGTCTAATGTTGATTCGACATTGTTCTGGCAACTCCTATAACATGGCTGGTACCAAACTGTATTGGCTACTGCCGTTCCTTTGGATCTACCAGCTGTGTGGAGAGGAGGAACATGCTGCATGGGCATCAACTTAATCTCTATATAACTGTGCCCAAGCTCGTGCCTTGGGGAAGAAGCAGCTGAGGGCTGTCACCTGAGCGGTTCATTCCCATAGTGAGCTATTACTGAAAGGGCTATTTTTGGTGGCCAGTTTTTAAATTAAAAAAAAAATAAAATTATTGCTATTTCCTTTATCTGTATTGAATGTCATGCTCCTGTTTTATCTGACTTGGATGTTTTATTTATCTTTGAAGTTGCTTTGAATATATCCATGCTTATTATTTTCAATAAAGTTAACCATCCTTACCCTACATCATCTCATTTCTAAGAAAACTCGCAGTCCTTAAACATTTTAGAACTTAAGAATAGTAACACACCTAAAGTGCTCCCTCATGTTTTGAGTAATCACTCATTTGGGAATAGTATGTAATATAATCATAGCTTTCTTGAATGCCAAAACCAGTTATTGTTACACTTCATTCAGCCATATTCTTCACCTCTTTCCAAGTATATCTTCCATCCTCTTAATCTTTCCCTGCATGTTTCCTTGCATTTCTTGATGAGGTACACTTGATGAGTGTTTTTTTTCATTAATGTCAAATACATCTTTCTTTACCTCCTTACTGGGCACATTCTTTTTTCATTTGCTCCAATGGTTTTCATTTCTTGCAGTCTTCTGCCATTCAGACTTCAGGACTCTTGTTTAACATTTGTTTATAATTAGCTGTATTCTTTTTTGTGCTGTCCTTGCTTTTCCTCACTGTTCAACTACATTAAAAAAAAAAAGGTAAAGGCTCCCGTTACACGCCTATTGAGGCATATTGGGAATACAGTGTTAGGCCCATATTTTCTTGACCATCGGCACACTAGGGGTGATATGGTCAGCATCACGCCGGCCGCCTTAACCTTCCCTGAATTGTTCTGGTACCCAATTCATGAGGCCGGGTCGACCCAGGAGCTGTTTGCGGTCTAAAAAAATCCCACCTCAACTGGGGATCGAACCATGGACCACCGAGCTAGGAAGCCAGTGCACTAACCACTGCTCTACTGCGGCTCCGTTCAACTACATGCATGAGAAATATTTTAGCATTTTATCGTATAAGTAAATTTAGGATCAGACACCCGTGAGCATCAAGTTTATTTGCTTTGCTGAAATTAAAATAATCAGACTATATATATGTTTGGCCCTGTGTAGTCCTCTGTCAATCAGGCTGGCTACCTCATCATGTAAAAATAAATTGCCACAGAGACCACAGCTTGCAGGAGCATGCGGATGCTTGGTCCAGGCTTCCTTCAATGAGATTAGCTGCTGTGGTGGCTCCATACGCCGTGAGGAGTGCAAAAAAAAATGATGATGATGGTATATGCTTGCTTTGTAGAATGATATTGATAGCCACTTAAGCAGTCTTACAGAAACAGTGGTTTGCCAGTTCAATCAAGGTGTTTCTTCCAACAACCAGGTCATCTGCTAGGCTGATTAACTAGTGAGTTTTGATTTAAATAGCGGTCCATTCTAATCTACCATGTATTGACCAGCATTGACGATGCTTGTTGTGACTTTTCGCAATTCATCTCAATTTAAGTGAGTACAGTAAAGGATAAAAGAGTGTTGCTAAAATATTTTGTCCTTAATAATTATTATTTGTTTAATCCCTAGATTAAAGCAATGTATGCTCTGGTACCTCGTATATTGGTCATCAAGTTCATAGAAATGTGTCCCCAGTGCTCAAATACTCATTCATATGCAGTTAAGAGGAGACAGAGTGTACGGTCTAGTAATATCATCAGTGCAGACAAATTGGCTGGGGTAAGTTACTGTCTGATAGTGGGCCTTGATTTGAGAATATAAAGTTTTATCTGTTTATCTTTTTTTTTTTAAATTTCAACTATAAAGCTAGTTATGCAGCCAGCTATATATGCAGTAATTATAACTTATTACTCACATTGTATCTCATACATCATTTATGTGTGTTCATTATCTTATTTTTTATATTAACAAAAGCATCTCAAACATATGACCTTGTTTCTTTTTGGTCATTTGCTTGTTAAGACTTAGCACTGCAAACAGGTTATTCATTTAATATGTTTTGCCTAAATTTTTGTTCCATACGAGCTCATTATTCTGTACGCTTGTCATGACATATTGAATACTCGCTTCTGTCTAAAAGTCTTTATCTGTGGAGACTTTCCCTACAATTTTTCATAATTTTATTTGTAAAGGAGGGGAAAAATAAAGAAAGAAGACTGTTGAATGCCTTTACTGGTTTTAGTAGTTTCATAAACTAAATAATTGTGAATGACTTGGCAGGCTCATAACACGTATGCTGTTGTAAAACGAGACCCGGATGAACTTGAAGAGGAAGGCTTTGATGAATCAGAGGTATGAATTTTTGTGAAACTGATACCATATTTTTCTAATACGGTTGTTTGTTTATTTGTTTTTTAATTTAATTATTTTTGTTCAACCAGGTACCATGCTAAATTTATAGCAAACAAAGGGCAGGTCTTATATGAAGTTATGTACCACTTGTTTAAAAAAAATGTTTGTGAAATATGTACCACGTGAAAATTTTGAAAATTCGTAGCTGCTCAGTTGAAAATAAACTTTAAAAAAAAAAAAAGAAATTCCAAATTGTGCTACTTTTTAAAAAATGTTCTTGTATGTTAGCTATATTAGTTTATTCTTAGTTTAAATATTATTACAGCTATGGGAGTATTAAATTTTGGGTTGGTTCTTAAATTAATCCTCTTTAAGTCCCTTAGTCTTAATCAGGCAGAACTACTTACTACAAGTTGTAACGTATGTATCGAGTAAAGATAAATTTCTGTCATAATTCAAACACAGGAAGCAGCAACAAGCCAGCAAGAAGTGGCCAATGCACTGAACGAAATACTGGCTGGGAAGATTACAGGGGCTGAGATAGAAACGGTTGTACACATAGACGATGGAGACCCAGGAACAACAGCTAATGTTATCTTTCCTTGCCATCTCTGTAAGGAGGTCTTTAGTAAAAAAAAAGCCCTCCAGAAACACATTCATACTCACCAAGATTTTAAGCCTTCAGTGGTGAGTACATTGAGGAGTATGCTTGGAAATATTTCATTGGCAATGTTATTTTTGCTTTGTTGACACTACTTCTTCAAGTACCATGTCTAGTAGCGTAGGAGATCGTGTCTCTCCACAACTTCCTGTCTCCAGAACAATTTATCAATTCTGCTGCTGACTTATTTCCATGCTTGAATGTCAAACTGTCCAGTATTTGCTCTCTTTGTCTTCCCCTATATCTTTTTCCTTCAGTCTTACCTGTTGAATGATATATTCCAGCTTTCCTCTTCTCATCTTCTTCTTCTTTGATCTTTAGCCGCTGACCGTCAAAGCAGTAAGTGGCCATCACGCCTAGTGGTGTCTTGTAGGGCAACAACAAATTGATTTCACTTTGCTCGGTCGGCGGCCATCCTTCGTACAGTGCCCCAACTCTGGTTCATTCTTTGCATCTCAGCTTCCACAGTCCTCCGCCAGGTTGTTTTTGGTCGGCCTCTCTTTCGTTTTCCTTCAGGGGTCCAAAGCATAGCTGTTCTTGTGATGGCATCAGGGTCTCTTCTGAGGACATGGCCAACCCAGCTCCAGCGTCTGCCAGCTATGATGGTGTGCATGTCCTCTTGCTTGCTCTGAGTAAGCAGATCTTGGTTGGTGATGGTATTCGGCCAAAAGATTCGGTGAATTTTTCTTACACATGTTGTGTGAAAAGAGGACAATTTCGACATTTCCTTACTCTCCAGCATTCCGCACCTCTTCTCATCTTCTTCTTCTTTGATCCATAAGCGCCAACCGTCAAAGCAGTCAGCGGCCATCACGCCTGGTGGCGTCTTGTAGGGCAGCAACAAATTGATTCCACTTTGCTCGGTCGGCGGCCATCCTTCGTACAGTGCCCCAACTGTGGTTCATTCTTTGCATCTCAGCTTCCACAGTTCTCCGCCAAGTTGTTTTTGGTTGGCCTCTCTTTCGCTTTCCCTCGGGGGTCCATAGCATAGCTGTTCTTGTGATGGTATCAGGGTCCCTTCTGAGGACATGGCCAACCCAGCTCCAGCGTCTGCCAGCTATGATGGTGTGCATGTCCTCTTGCTTGCTCTGAGTAAGCAGATCTTGGTTGGTGATGGTATTCGGCCAAAAGATTCGGTGAATTTTTCTTACACATGTTGTGTGAAAAGAGGACAATTTCGACATTTCCTTACTCTCCAGCATTCCGCACCTCTTCTCATCTTCTTCTTCTTTGATCCATAAGCGCCAACCGTCAAAGCAGTCAGCGGCCATCACGCCTGGTGGCGTCTTGTAGGGCAGCAACAAATTGATTCCACTTTGCTCGGTCGGCGGCCATCCTTCGTACAGTGCCCCAACTGTGGTTCATTCTTTGCATCTCAGCTTCCACAGTTCTCCGCCAAGTTGTTTTTGGTTGGCCTCTCTTTCGCTTTCCCTCGGGGGTCCATAGCATAGCTGTTCTTGTGATGGTATCAGGGTCCCTTCTGAGGACATGGCCAACCCAACTCCAGCGTCTGCCAGCTATGATGGTGTGCATGTCCTCCTGGTTACTCCGAATAAGTAGTTCTTGGTTGCTGATGGTGTTTGGCCAAAAGATTCGGAGAATTTTCCTTAGGCAGATTGTGTGGAAGGAGGACAGTTTCGACATTTCCTTCTCTGTTACTCTCCAACATTCCGCACCATAGAGAAGCACAGAAAGTTCACAGCTCTCATACAGTCTTAATTTGGTGTTTGTGCTGTACTGGGAAGACTTCCAAATGTTGTTGAGAACAGCAAAGGCTGTTCTCGCTTTATTCATTCTGTTGTTAATGTCCTTGCTTGTTCCGCCGTCAGGTGTTACTATGCTTCCTAGGTAAGTAAATGTGTCTGTCTGTTCTAACTACCTCTTCTCATAACATGCCCAAAAAAATGGATTGCTTCTTTCTGAGTTGTGAGGCACATAGACCTCTTTCAGGACATCCTCATTACTCTTTTTCGCTGTCCATGGTATTTTTAACATTCTTGTTGACACTAACATGTCATATTTTGACAATAGTCAAATTGTAAGGTAGTCTTTTTTTAACTGTGATTTAAAAAAAAATTGTTTAATACAAATCAACACCAGTACTTCAAGAAGTTCCCTGTTTAGGTAATACACTTACTTACTTACATGTCTCTTCAACCACCTTATGTAATACATACAGTTAATGAACTGCCATCAATGGTACCTATACCTTGTAGCGGTATGGCAGCTTGTGTACCCTGACAATCCCCAGAGCTATGCCAGTGGGAGATTTACTCCTGGTAGGTTCAACCAAGCTGGACTGGTCTGCGTGGGTAGGGGTCAGACAAAAGCTGGTACTCTGGTCCTCCAGGTTGGGGGTTTTAGCACAGGGCCAACACCCCTGTCTATGTAAAAAAAATCGCACGTTACGGAAACAACAATAAATGGAAAAACTTTGCTGCGGGACGGACATCCGGAGTCTCAGGCTCGTATGACTGACAGTGGTGAAAGCCGAAAGGAAGCCACTGGCATGAAAACGGATGCCCCGACCGCAAAACACGAAACCAGAATTGGTTTTTGGAACGTCAGAACTATGAATGAGGCAGGAAAGCTGAGACAAAACACAGCAGAGATGAGGAACTACAAGATACATATCCTGGGAATAAGCGAGAGCAGATGGACAGGTAGGGGGAGAATAAAAACAGCTACAGGGGAAACAGTACTTTATTCTGGCAGAGAGGATGGTCAGCACAACGAAGGTGTAGCCATTATCCTGAAGAAAGGAATGGAAAGGTCTTTACTGGAATGGAAACCCATCAACAACAGACTGATAAGAGCAAGACTACGACGGAGGTTCACCAACACCACAATTATACAGTGCTATGCACCAACAAACGACAGCGATGAAGAGATCAAGGACGAGTTCTATCAACAGGTACAAAAAGAAATGGAAACTACACCCAGGTACGATCTCATTATAGTAATGGGAGACCTAAATGCGAAAGTGGGAGCACACAATAATTATAACGAAAGAGTAATGGGGAAATGCGGCAGTGGAACAGCAAATGAGAATGGGGAAAAATTAATAAGCTTCTGCAGTATTAACAACCTGGTCATTGGAGGAACACTTTTTCCACACAAGGAAGTGCACAAGTTAACATGGGAATCACCAAATGGACGAGACAGAAACCAGATAGATCACATAATGATCAATGGCAGATGGAGACATGCACTACAAGACGTGAAAGTAAGAAGAGGCGCAGATGTGGGAAGTGATCGCAGTCAAACAGAAAAGATACAACATCACGAAACTGAAGGATCCCCTCACCAGAAAAGCTTTCGTGGTCGACGTAAAGAGAAGATATGAGATTATCAAAAGCCAGGAAAGAACAGAGACCGATGATGTTGACCAGAGATTCAACACCATCTCAACAATTTACAAGGAAAGCAGCAAGTCATGCTTGGGATTCCAGGAAAGAAAGAGCCAAGACTGGATAACACCAGATACGCTAAACACCATAGCGAAGAGAAAGGAAATGAAAAGAAAGAAAACAGAAGCTAAGTCTCCCAGATTAAAGGCAATATATAGTGAACAGTACAATCAGCTGGACAAGGAAGTTAAACATCAAACCCGTGCTAACAAAAGGACATTTCTGGATGACCTTGCAAGACAGGCAGAAGAGGCAGCACTGAGAAATGAACAAAGCACAGTATACAAAATAACAAAATCATCAGTGGAAAACGAGGTGCAAACAATATTACATTAGTAAGAGATAAGCAAGGAAATCTCATCACAACAGTAGAGGGACAGGAAACAAGATGGGCAGAGCATTTCAGAGAAACTCTGAATAAGGAACCACCAGAGACACAATTGAATGTTCCTGAGGCTGAAAATGATCTAGATGTTAATACAGACATCCCACGAAAAGAAGAAATCATCACAGCAATCAAAGGGTTAAAGAATGGAAAAGCTCCTGGTCATGATAACTTAAATGCAGAGCTATTTAAGACAGACCCAGAGCTAGCAGCAGAACTATTAGAACCACTATTTGTACAAGTCTGGAAAACAGGGACAACACCAACAGAGTGGAGAAAAGGAATAATTGTCAAATTGCCCAAGAAGGGAGATCTTGCAGACTGCAATAATTGGAGAGGAATAACTCTTCTCTCAGTTCCCAGCAAAATACTAGGCTACAGAGAATCTCAAAAGCAGTAGACCACAAACTGAGGAAAGAACAAGCAGGATTTAGAAAGAACAGAAGATGTGTAGATCATATATTTACCCTCAGGAACATTATAGAGCAGTGCTCAGAATGGCAAAGACAGTTGTATATTAATTTCGTTGATTTTGAAAAGGCTTTTGACAGTATACATAGGGACAGTTTATGGAAAATACTGAGGGCTTATGGAATTCCAAGCTGCATAGTGTCAATCATAAAAGGCCTTTATGCCAACTTTACGTGCAGCATTGGGCAGAGCAACCTAACCTTTGAAGTGAAGACAGGAGTACGACAGGGATGCCCCTTATCAACCACTCTATTTTTAACAGTCAGACTGGGTGATGCGCCAGACAACAGAGGGCAATCCAAGAGGAATAAGATGGACTACATTTTCTACATTGGAAGATCTGGAATATGCAGATGACATTGCACTGCTAGCACATTCACATCAACACATCCAGGAAAAAACGGATAGACTTAATAAGTATAGCCAGCAGGTGGGCTTGAACATCAACCTAAAGAAGACAGAGGTCATGATGCTCAATGTGAGCAGCCCTGAGCCCATATCAGTAAGGAATCAGCAACTGGAACAGACAGATGCCTTCACATACCTAGGATGCATAGTAACACCAGACGGCGGAGCAAGCAAAGACATCAACAACAGAATGAACAAAGCAAGAACAGCCTTTTTTAGTCTAAACAACATCTGGAAGTCCTCTCAGTACAGCACAAGCACAAAATTAGGATTATATCAGAGCTGTGTGCTTTCTGTGCTTCTCTATGGCGCGGAGAGCTGGAGAGTTACAGAGAAGGAAATGTTGAAATTGTCCTCTTTTCACACAACATGCCTAAGAAAAATTCTCCAAATCTTTTGGCCGAATATCATCACCAACCAAGATCTGCTTACTCGGAGCAAGCAAGAGGACATGCACACCATCATAGCTGGCAGACGCTGGAGCTGGGCTGCTATGTCCTCAGAAGAGACCCCGATGCCATCACAAGAACAGCTATGCTTTGGACCCCCGAAGGAAAACGAAAGAGAGGCTGACCAAAAACAACTTGGCGGAGGACTGTGGAGGCTGAGATGCAAAGAATGAACCAGAGTTGGGGCACTGTACGAAGGATGGCTGCCGACCGAGCAAGGTGGAATCATTTTGTTGTTGCCCTACAAGACGCCACGAGGCGTAATGGCCACTGACTGCTTTGACGGCCGGCGGCTAAGGATCAAAGAAGAAGACAGTTAATGAACTAATGAAAAAAAAAAAATCACAATACCAGGAAACAGAGTGGTTAAAAGTATATCTTACCATGATTTTAAAATCCAAATCAACCATGATCAAGGAAGAAAGCTACCCCACCTATCTTGGGGTGACATTTGACCAAAGGCTTACATGGAATAAGCATATTGAAAATGCAGAAGGAAAGGCCCGAAGACGACTAGGCATACTCAGAAAATTAGCAGGCACCAACTGGGGAGCAAATGAACGAAATCTAAAGAAGATTTATAATGGAGTAATAAGACCACACTTAGAGTTTAGCTCAGCAGCATGGTCATCAGCTGCTAACTCACATCTGCAGTCTTTGGACAAGGTGCAAAATCAAGCTCTCAGGCTCATTACAGGAGCCATGAAAACTACACCAATAACAGAGATGCAGAAGGTTGCTGGATTACAGACATTGTCCCATAGAAGAGACACAAACACCATGATCCAGATGGAAAAGTACAACAGTATGCCAATGCACCCAATGAAGGCAAGACTAGATGATCTGGCATTGGGACGTCTAAAGCGTAGCAGCTTTGTGCATCGGGGAAAAAGACTTATAAGACAGCATCAAGAAGACCTATCCATGAAGACAACACCACTGAAGCCCACCCTATACCCTGTACCATGGGAGCAGGCCAGCAGTGCCCTCCAAATTAATACATCAGTCAGTGGTCTCACAAGTGGATGTGAGTATAATGATCTGCAAAAACGAACTGCTACATTGAGTATGATCCAAGAAAGCTATCCCGATCAATCATGGATACATGCCTATACAGATGGATCAGCAACTAATGCTGTTAGGAATGGAGGTGCCGGTATCTTTATCTCATATCCTGACAACCACTATGAGACTAGGCACATTCCCACTGGTAAATTCTGTTCCAACTATACAGCTGAGGTTCAAGCTCTAGAGCAAGCTGCAAATATGATTTATAACACCAACTCTGACTGCCACCAGGTAGTCATCCTCACAGATGCACTGTCTGTCCTGCAAGCTCTCAAGGGTGGTAAACTCCCGCATCTGAGAAATGAACTAAACAAGGTAGCTGCCAAAAAGAGAACCATACTTCAGTGGGTACCATCTCATTGTGGTGTACCCGGAAATGAAAAGGCAGATAAACTTGCAAAAAAGGGAGGAGAATGTGAACAAGAAGATAATGAAGTCACATACTTTGAGAAAAAGAGAGCTATCCAGACTATCAGAAGAGAACAGAACCAACCCAAAGACGACTATCACACTCTCGACCGGCAGGGACAGATAACTATTTTTCGACTCAGGACAGGGCATAACAAACTGAATAAACACATGCACAAGCTACGATTGTCTGCTTCACCACTGTGCACATGTGGATTAAACAAATAAACTGCTCTTCTTCTTCTTGCGATCGCATCTTTGATGATTACACCGTCAGACGAGTTCTCATGATGAATTCGACTGTTGTTTGAAGTTCCTCTTTAACTCCATATAGCTTTGATGTTAGTGTTGAGTCATTGGGCCAGTATATCTTTCTTAACTGGTCATACAGAGGACAGTCCTGTAGAACATGCTCAGCAGTTTGTTCGTTTAATCCACATGTGCACAGTGGTGAAGCAGACAATCGTAGCTTGTGCATGTGTTTATTCAGTTTGTTATGCCCTGTCCTGAGTCGAAAAATAGTTGTCTGTCCCTGCCGGTCGAGAGTGTGATAGTCGTCTTTGGGTTGGTTCTGTTCTCTTCTGATAGTCTGGATAGCTCTCTTTTTCTCAAAGTATGTGACTTCATTATCTTCTTGTTCACATTCTCCTCCCTTTTTTGCAAGTTTATCTGCCTTTTCATTTCCGGGTACACCACAATGAGATGGTACCCACTGAAGTATGGTTCTCTTTTTGGCAGCTACCTTGTTTAGTTCATTTCTCAGATGCGGGAGTTTACCACCCTTGAGAGCTTGCAGGACAGACAGTGCATCTGTGAGGATGACTACCTGGTGGCAGTCAGAGTTGGTGTTATAAATCATATTTGCAGCTTGCTCTAGAGCTTGAACCTCAGCTGTATAGTTGGAACAGAATTTACCAGTGGGAATGTGCCTAGTCTCATAGTGGTTGTCAGGATATGAGATAAAGATACCGGCACCTCCATTCCTAACAGCATTAGTTGCTGATCCATCTGTATAGGCATGTATCCATGATTGATCGGGATAGCTTTCTTGGATCATACTCAATGTAGCAGTTCGTTTTTGCAGATCATTATACTCACATCCACTTGTGAGACCACTGACTGTTGTATTAATTTGGAGGGCACTGCTGGCCTGCTCCCATGGTACAGGGTATAGGGTGGGCTTCAGTGGTGTTGTCTTTATGGATAGGTCTTCTTGATGCTGTCTTATAAGTCTTTTCCCCCGATGCACAAAGCTGCTACGCTTTAGATGTCCCAATGCCAGATCATCTAGTCTTGCCTTCATTGGGTGCATTGGCATACTGTTGTACTTTTCCATCTGGATCATGGTTTTTGTGTCTCTTCTATGGGACAATGTCTGTAATCCAGCAACCTTCTGCATCTCTGTTATTGGTGTAGTTTTCATGGCTCCTGTAATGAGCCTGAGAGCTTGATTTTGCACCTTGTCCAAAGACTGCAGATGTGAGTTAGCAGCTGATGACCATGCTGCTGAGCTAAACTCTAAGTGTGGTCTTATTACTCCATTATAAATCTTCTTTAGATTTCATTCATTTGCTCCCCAGTTGGTACCTGCTAATTTTCTGAGTATGCCTAGTCGTCTTCGGGCCTTTCCTTCTGCATTTTCAATATGCTTATTCCATGTAAGCCTTTGGTCAAATGTCACCCCAAGATAGGTGGGTAGCTTTCTTCCTTGATCACGGTTGTCCCTAGGTGTATGTTAGCTGATTTGTCCTTGGGGGCGAGGGAGAACAGTGTTGTGGAGGTTTTGTCTGTGTTTATTGTGATAAGCCATTTCTCTGCCCATGACACTAGCATGTCTGCTGCCCGCTGCATTCTATAATTTGCTGTGGTGACATTTTCATCAGCGCACCAGAGTACTAGGTCATCTGCATATAAGGCAGCTTTAACTCCTGCAGGGAGATCTTTCACCAGGTCATTGATGTAAACAAGGAAGAGTGTTGGGGAAATTACTCCTCCTTGAGGTACCCCCTGATGGAGCAACACTTTTCTGCTCTGCAGACCGTCAAGAGTGACTCTAGTTCTCCTGTTATGCAAGTATGACTGGATCCATTTCATCATGTTGCCTTGGATTCCACTTCTCCTAAGTTTTGCAATGAGGCCATCTTTCCACACCTTGTCAAAGGCCTGCTTGAAGTCGACCCAGATCGTTAGGACCTTTTTCTTCTCCTGGAAGGCATCTTCTATTGCTTGAGACAAGTAAGTAACTTGGTCTTCTATACTGTAGCATTCTCTAAATCCAGCTTGTTCCGGCACCAGGATCTGCTCAGACTCTAAATACCATTTCAATCTGTGGTTGACTATTCGCTCCATAGTCTTCCCAACACAGCTTGTGAGACTGATTGGCCGGTAACTTGCAGCCTCGGTCTTACATTTCCCTTTCTTTAGTATGGGTATTGTGATGGCTTCTCTCCATACTTGGGGTACCGTTCCTTTCAACCAGCTGTGGTTGAATATCTCAAGCAGTTTTGTCTTTGCTGCTGAGCTCAGATTTACTAGCATTTCGTTGCTGATTTTGTCTGGGCCGGGTGACTTTTGAAACTTAAGCTTGGAAATAGCCTTCTGTAGTTCTCCTAGTGTGATGGGTTCCCTCATTGGGGCAGGAGTATCTGTCTGTCCCATGGTTGCCAGTATTTCTTTTCTTATCTCTCTCTGATGGTCTATGTTAATGGGTAAGTTGCTTTCTGAACTGTATCTTCTAGCAAACAAGTCTGCAGCTTGTTTTCCTCTGAAAAGTTTGCCACCTTCATCCAATGTGATAGTCTGCCTTGGTGAGGAATGCTCTTCATTTAGAGACTTGACTAATCTCCAAAGTTTCCTGCCGTCTTTCTCAAGGTTCAGCGATGCCGTTTTAGTTCTCCAGCTTTTCCGCTTTTCTTCTAGCTTTGTTCTCTGAAACTCTGCTACAGCCTTTTTCCATTTGTTGTGAGTTTCAAGTGAAGGCTGAGACTCTGCGTCCTTTCTAGCCTTGTCCATAGCTTCCTGACGTTCTTGGAGTGTGCTGGACCAGTATGGTATGTAGTTACGCCGGCATCCTTTGGGAATGGTTTCTTTTGCAGCTTGTAGTATGCATCTGTTGAAGTCTTTTACCACTTCATTAATGTCTCTGTTCTGTACCTTGAGGGTAGACAGCAGCGTGTTCACCTGATGCCTGAATAAACCCCAGTTGGCTTTTTTGTAGTTCCATCTTGTAATGGCTGGGCCTGTACTGAGAGTTGCACTCTGGACAGTAAGAAAGATTGGGCGATGGTCGCTTCCCCCTAGTTGGTCTCCTACTTCTCTACTAATAGATCCAGCTATATCTGGTGTGGAGAAGGCAAGATCTGGTGTTGAGGTTGTGTGCCATCCTCTGGAGTAGAAGGTAGGAGTATCTGTGGCATTATTGACTAGGATTAGGGAGTGATCATCTTGCCAAGTTTCAACCTCTTCACCTCTGTGATCCAGATGGTTATAGCCCCAGCTCTGGGAGTGGCTATTAAAGTCTCCAACTGCTATAAAGTTGGTGGCTGGTACCTGTATAGAGCTGAGACTCAGGGGTTTGTTGTTCGGACAGTAATAGTTCAGGAGTTCTATTTCCATCTTGTCTACCTTTATCTGCAGCAGCTGATATTCTGCTCCATCCATGAAGGTTTTCCTTTCGTGTGCAGGAATGTTATTCCTTACAAGAGTAAGTACTCCTCCTTTTCGTCTATCTTGTCTGTCGGATCTGAAGCATTGATATCCCCTTATTTTAAAGGTTTGATCTGCTTTCAAGTGAGTCTCTTGGATACAGCAAACACTGACTTGCTTCTCATACAAGATGTTTTCCAGCTCTGTCTTTTTGCTGTATCCAGCCTGCTTGCTGTTCACTCCCTCTGCATTCCAGTGCATCATGACAAGTGGCACTCTGGGTTTCTCTTTTTCTGTTTTGTTTTGGTCAGTAGTTCTCCTCCGCCGTCTGTTGACTCCACAAGACGGTCTAGAGGGTCCTCCAGTAGCTGAGGGTGGGCTCTGTCGAGGCTCAGAGCCCGGCACTGCACCTGCCTGGTGGAGCTCCACAGGGCGAGCACCAGAACGAGATTTATTTGACGGTGTACTCTCCATAGAAAAAAAAAAAGCGAGTTGCATGATACTGTGGTTTCCGGTGCGCCTTCTGGCCCAGTATCTACGACTTTAGCACCTGTTCAACGGGAGAGTGGGCTCATCCCTAATCTGTTTATGTTCCCAGTAGTAGACTATTCGCAAGCAGCCTGGGGGTGTCACTGCTCTGCGCGGACCTTGTTTACCGAGGCGGCGTCCGAGCTCGTATGGTGAAAATATGGTTGCGTTATCTTCAAAATAGCCCTGTCTTTCCCGTGGCTTTTCTGCCATCCTGCAACTTTGAGTTAGGGAGTTCTGAGCTCCAGTCTCTTTCCCAGGCATTTTATCCTGGCCTGGCACACATACAGAGGACCCCACTTCTGGTTCTAAGTTAGCAGTTGGGGATAGGTGGGGTAGCACACTGTGCATTCCCCGTCATCCAGGGGGCTCTCCAACTATGCAGAGCTTGCACAATGCTGTGCTCTGGTTCTGGGCTCTCCCAAGGAATCCTCACGTCCTGCACAGAGCCACTTCCCGATACCCACCACCTGCCAACCCTCCATTGTAGAAATCTCCTGCATGCGGCCATCCAGTCAAGAGCCAGTATTAAGTCTGGTGCCCAAGTGATCCCCCCAAGCTCAGTGTGCAATGCTGGGTTCTCATCATGCTGCAACACAGGAGGGATTGTGATGCTCAGCCATCTCTCTCAATTCTGCACCGATAAGTGACATCGGGGACTTAACTTTGCCTCAGTACTGGGAGGCCCCGTTTCCGGGTACACCACACACAGCCAATTGAGGCAACGGTCGCCATGGGCGTGATAGACGACAAACAGTGAAGAATGAGGCAAGAAAGCATTTAACCCATGAAGTGGGGGTGGATTGGTGCAGACCAGAGCATGTACCACTCGCCGGTGGGTTCTGCATCTACACCTATAGGGTTCCACCCACTCCTCAGCCCATTTAGTCTGGCCCCTCACCCAGGACCTGTCCGGCTTGGGTGACCCTGCCAGGAGTAAAACTCCCGCCGGCATAGCTCCCGGGATCATTGAGGCGCTCAAGCTCTCCAACCACGGCAAGGTAGGCTTACATGTGGAGAGAAACAAACTGCTGAGCATGTTCTACAGGACTGTCCTCTGTATGACCAGTTAAGAAAGATATACTGGCCCAATGACTCAACACTAAACTCAAAGCTATATGGAGTTAAAGAGGAACTTCAAACAACAGTCGAATTCATCATGAGAACTCGTCTGACGGTGTAATCATCAAAGATGCGATCGCAAGAAGAAGAAGAAGAAAATCCAAATGCCACTGATTAACTGCATATACACTGCATAAGATCTCAGTAACAAAGAGATTGTTCAGTATGACATGCAAGTTTAGTCTGTGTGCTCTATTCTGATACCACTGAGATTTTTTTTCTGAAGTTTATCAAATGCATTACTTTGAGATAGGCACATAATCAGAAATGGCATTGCTACAATTTTCATTGTGTAACTTTGAATTAACATAAACAGAATTTGTGTAAACAAAGAACTTAATGTACATGCATACAAATGTTTCAGTACTTTTGACATACAGCTGTTGATGCATTTGATTCTGGGATATTCTCACTTGATAAAATATAAGGCAGGAACATTTGAAAAATACACACTACAGCAGTAACTAAGAGAAGAGCCAGACTTTTTTTTGGTACTTTCAAGCAACTATCGAAATCATATTCGTATCCTCTGTCAATGTACATCACTGTTCAACATGGATCCATTCCTTCTCGCTAAGCATGAATTCCACAGTACACCTTTTGTCAGAAGCATTTAACAGCTTCTTCAGTCTTGCAACTGCCACTGAGTGGCATTAAACTGAATAAGAACTCAGCTGAATAAATAACCATCAGTTATGAATATGTTGTTATACTATCTTACAAATGTGTTCATTTCTTGTGAAATGTGTTTGATAATATTGTATTGTCATTGATGATGAGGTGAACACCAGGATCTCCAAAGCCAGCAGCACATTTGGCAGACTATACACCAACGTTTGGCATCGAAGTGGCATTAGTCTACAGACAAAGCTGAAGGTGTACAGAGCTGCGGTGCTTCCAGTGCTGCTATATGCATGTGAAACATGGACTATATACAGGCGCCACGTAAAGAAGCTAAACCACTTCCATACAGTCTGTCTCATGAAGATAATGAACATCAAATGGCAAGACAAGATCCCGGATGCCGCCGTTCTTGACAGAGCTGGTATCCCTAGTATTGATACTATTCTGATGCAGTCACAGATTCGCTGGGCAGGTCATGTAGTCCGCATGCCAGACCATCGACTGCCAAAGATACTCTTTTATGGTGAGATGCAGAAGGGTAAACGCTCCCATGGTGGCCAAAAGAAGCGCTTCAAAGACACGTTAAAGACGTCATTGAAAACCTTTGACATAAACCCAGACACATGGGAAGCTGCTGCGCAAGACCGAACTGCTTGGCGCACATCTCTTCGTAAAGGTGCAGCGGCATGCGAATCATCCAGAAGAGCAGCAGCGGAACAGCGGAGACAAGCTAGAAAGGACCGTGAAATAAAACCTTCACATGAAGCAAACATTCCCTGCCCACACTGTCCAAGATCTTTCCAGGCCCGCATCGGGCTCATCAGTCACCTTCGTACCCATAGACTAACCTAACATATTCCTAAATAATTGGATGAACAGAGTGGTCTTCATCACCCGTGATGGACGAACAACATTTTGTGGGATAAAAGAGTTTTATCATGAGATGAAATTTTGACCTTCTAGAATACAAAAATAATAGGATGACCAGAAAAACAATACGTGAACCACTAGAGAAGAAACAGGCAAAAGTGGGTAAGAACTGAAATGAACTGTGGTGGTTAGCCCAATACAGATCCATATGAAGGAAATGTGTTAATGGGCACTCAAGAAGAACTAGAAGAAAAAAGCAGATTAACAAGAATAACTAGCGAATTGCAGTTTGTTAAACTATTAACTTTTTTTTTTTTTTTGTGCACTATGAAATTTACATTTTCTTTTCTTTGCATTACTTATTCTCGCAGCCACTACAAAAAGTTTCTCCTAACTCAAAAAAACGAAAATTAAGCATACTGGGATACAGTCCTGCATTTGGAAGTAGGCCTAGAAGAGTAGGTCGACAGCGTATCATTTTGGATGTTGATTCAAGTCCCACAGCAGCACAGGTAGTGTTTGAATTGTGTTTATTTGGTGTAAGGTAGTTGTTATATTGTTGGTCCTTTTATTTCTTTAACCACTGTTGGTATTAATCATCATGAGGGGATTCATTACATGTAATAATTGAACTAATGATGTATTTAATGTAATAATAATTACTGAAATGTTCTGGTCATTAGAAGATGGATCCATCTGTGTAGACATGTAACACACTCATTTGATATGTGCCAGTAGTGTGTTGATCCATCTGTGTAGACATATATCACACACATTGGATATGTACCAGTAGTGTGTTGATTCATCTGTGTAGACATGTATCATAATAATAATAATAGCCCCTTCAGTCATAACTGACTATGGGAATGCACCCCTGAGGTGGCAGCCCTCAGCTACTTATTTTCCTGGTGCTCCTTTCGACGTTTTCTCCTCTCCTCTGCTTGTTGTGTGAGCCTCTTTTCGCCCAATCTGAGGTGGCACCGTAAATAGCATCGCCACTTAGTGCGATCAGCAGCTTCATCCTCCCATGTTGCTGGATCCATGTCCAGTGCCCTCATATCTCTCTTGCACACATCTTTGAACCTCAGCTGTGGTCGCCCAACTGTTCTCTTGCCATCTGCTAATTGTCCGTAGAAGATATCTTTTGGGATGCAACCATCTTCCATGCGGCGAACATGGCCAAGCCAGCGAAGTCTGCACTGTCTAAGCAGTGTATACATACTTTGAAGGCCAGCACATGACAACACCTCGACATTTGTCACTTTATCTTTCCACGAGATGCTGAAGATGTGGCGTAGACACCGTAAATGGAAGGTATTGAGCCTTCTTTCTTGCTTAGCATTGGTCGTCCAGGTCTCGCTGCCATATAGGAGTGTGCTGGTGATGCAGGCGTTATATACCGCAGCTTTGGTCTTCGTTGTGAGTTTGGAGTTTCCCCAAACACGCGATGTGAGGCGGGCAAAGGTAGCTGCAGCTTTGCCAATGCGGCTGTCGATTTCTGTGTCCAGTGAGAGTTTGTCATTGATGGTAGACCCTAGGTATGTGAAGTGGTGCACCACTGCCAATTCATAGTTATCGATAGTGATAACTGGTGCAGCACCCACATCCTGACCCAGCACATTCGTTTTCTTTAGACTTATTGTGAGGCCAAAGTCCTTGCATGCTTTAGTGAAGCGATTCATCAAGCTCTGAAGCTCCTGTTGGCTTTGAGTGACGACTGCAGCATCATCAGCGAACAACAAGTCTCTTATAGTGACCCTTCTGATTTTTGTTTTTGCCTTCAGCCTTGAAAGATTAAACAGACGGCCATCTGACCTAGTGTGAAGGCATATTCCTTCAGTTGCATCTCTGAATGCATGTTTCAAGAGTAAGGCAAAGAAGATCCCGAAGAGGGTCGGAGCTAGAACACAGCCTTGTTTAACGCCACTTCTTGTATCAAAGGGCTGTGATATGCTTCCAGCATATTGGACTGTTCCCTTCATGTCGTCATGGAATGACTTTATCATTTCCAGCATTTTAGAAGGGCATCCTATTTTCAGGAGGATTTTGAAGAGTCCATCCCTACTAACCAGGTCAAATGCTTTTGTGAGGTCTATAAAGGCGATATATAAAGGCCTTTTCTGCTCTCTTGATTTTTCCTGAAGCTGGCGGAGAGAGAAGATCATGTCTGTTGTTGATCTGCCAGCTCGGAATCCACACTGTGATTCTGGATATACAAGTATGCGCTCAGCTAACTTGTGTAGTCGCATTAAGATGACTTTGGCAAAAACCTTACCAACAATACTAAGAAGAGAGATGCCTCTGTAGTTATTGCAATCACTTCTGTCTCCTTTATTTTTATACAGTGTTACAATCTTGGCATCTCGCGTGTCTTGAGGAATAGTTGTCTCTTCCCAGCACTGGCATAGCATCCTATGCAGGGGGTGTAATAGCGTGCTCTTACAGCATTTGATTAAATCAGGAGGAATCCCGTCACTGCCTGGTGCTTTGCCAGAGGCCAAGCTATCCTCTAATGTTGGTTCGGCATCCAGCTCCTCCATAGTTGGCAGACATTTGACAGCATCAAGGGCTGCAGGTGTAACGGTATTTTCTCTAGCGTAAAGCTCAGAGTAGTGCTCGACCCACGTCTCCATCTGCTTACCCTTATCGGTTAGCTTCTCTCCGCTGATGGTTTTTAGCGGTGCCGTCTTACTTTTTTGGGGGCCAAGTGCTTTCTTTATACCGTCATACATTTGTCTAATGTTGCCTGCTTGCGCTGCGATCTGGGTGCTCTCACTGAGCTGGAGCCAATAGTCATTTGCAGAGCGTCGAGCAGTTTGTTGAACTTTGCTTCTCTTAGCCTTCAGGATCTGTAGGGTTCTGGCACTCGGTGAACGTTTGTATTCATTTGTAGAACTGCGCTTAGCTTCAATGACAGGTGCCATCACATCTGATGAAGCATCAAACCAGTCATTTGACTTTGCCATTTTCTTACCAAAGGTGGCAAGTGCAGTACTTTGAATGGTGTTCCGCAGATGCTCCCAGTTCTCTGTAATAGTATCACCATGCTGAGGGCTACTGAGCACTTTCTTGAAGGTCGCAGTAAATTGAGCGATCATGACAGGGTCTGACATCTTGCTGGTATCAATGCGTGGTTTCCCTTCATGTCTGACACTATAGAGTTTTCTTGGTTGTGCTCTGATTTTGCAGCAAACCAAGGAGTGATCTGTATCACAGTTCCTTCTCTTAGATAAGCTACCAACCAAGGATCACGAGCCCTATCTGCCCAAAGCTGCTGGTTTTAAGGCGCCAGTCGCTTGCCTTTGCCCCTTCTCCCATCAGTGGAAACAGTTCCACCGGGCACAAATTTGGCCACACGTGAAGGCCGGGAGCTGGACTTGGTTGTCAGATGTTGCTTGAGGTGTGTGCCATAGAAGTATTTTATCTGCAGTGAGAGCTTATCCTCACTACAACTCCCGGCTGTAACAACCTTTGGAACCAGACATGTATCACACTCATTGGATATGTACCAGTAGTGTGTTGATCCATCTGTGTAGCATGTATTAAACGCATTGGATATATACCAGTAGTCTATTGATCCATCTGTGTAGACATTCATTGGATTTATGCCAGTAGAGTTGTGATCCATCTGTATAGATGTGTATCACACTCATTGGATATGTGCCAGTCTTCTACTGATCCATCTGTGTAGACAATGTATCACACTCATTGGATATGTATCAGTAGTCTTCTGCTCTTTAAGAGCTCACATTATGATTGTTACTTATTATTCTTATAAAAATATGGTAGTTATTCTTTCTTGAATATTTCAAACAATTCTATTAAGCAATTTCATCTTTGGTTTGGTAAAACTTATAAAGTTTGTTAAATCAAAACTTTAATGGAAATTCACATCTCGTATTTATATGTATGTAATAGCTATGTTTTTTTTATGTTTAAAAATAAGATTAAAGTTCTAGATTGTCAGTATTCGCAGTTAAGATACATTTTGTAAAATATTGGCTGGCATCTTCATGTATGATAAAAAAAGATAAAGGTAGTCCCATGGCACATACTACCATAGTGGAGTGAAGATGTTAGAGAAGTTTTATGAGGTGGGGTGACCAGTTCTCTTCTTTGCCACATCTGCTTTCCATAACTCAAGAGCAAAGTCAGACACCCAATTATAACTGGGTAGACTGGAGCATGATGCTACCAGGCTTGAATCTTTACCATAAGTAGCAGGTGCTCTAACCATTCTGCCACTCAGATGATTCATGTGTGATGCACCCCTAAAAAAATTAAGCTGTTATTAGCATAATTACATGTATTTTTCTCATATTAGTGACACAAGAAAGGTTTTTTTTTTCATAGTAAAGTTATGTAGTGAGTTATATGTTTTATGAGAGTCCACCAATATGTTAGGTCTGTGTGACAAATGCCAGTTAATAGTAGAGAAGCATACTTTATAAGTGCCAGAGTCTAACAAACTATTCTGGTGTGTCTCCAAAGTGCCAGAGTCTAACAAGCTCTTCTGGTGTGTCTCCGCCTTGACATAGTGGGAGAGCTTGTGTGTTCCCATTATCTGCTATACCAGCAGAGTCTCCCAAACCAGACAAGTTAAAAGATCGGGACCAGACCAAATAAGACCAAATCTACCACTTTGACGGCAGGCTGGGGTATCCAAAAGCTAAGGAAGCTAACCAAGCAAAAATGCCTGCTGAAATAGCATGCACACACGGCCACAGACTTAATGAAATAGTGCAACTTAACAAGCCATATGAAAGTAGTAGTCTTTAGTTCAAATCAGTGTATTTTATTTTGTCTGTTAGTTTTACTAGGATGTCTGTTGATGATATGGTGCAGACAGAAATGAATGACTTTGATAAACAAAATTTTTCTCTTTCTTAATTATTAGTTCAACTTGTCAAATGTAAACATGTTAGATTACATAGGAATATGTGAAATCATGATTAAGGGAAAAAAAAAGAATTTTTAAAGCAGACAAAAATAAAAATAAAAAAATTTCACAGCAGTACCCAAAAAACAAATTCTTCTCACTTATTCATCTAGAGGTGTATGAATAATTAGAACAGATTGGAAAAAAGAAGACCCAAGCTCTATTTTTTGCTATCTTTCCTATACCTAAATCTGTGCATTTTTGTGAATATTTGTTATTCTCATAAATGTCACTATCCTTACGCTGGTGTATTTAACCTTCATATATAACCTTATTGTCACCTTTGCACCATTCAATGATCGCACACTTGCCATTATTTTTCACTCCATTAAGTTTTCTTATTTGCCATGATCTGCTATCAGGGGCTCATGTATCAACCTGTGTGACACGTTTTGAGCCATTATCACACATTCCTTTATTGGTTTGTTAGGCTATAGTCCTGGCAGCTTCACGACCAGACATTGAATTGATGGCAATCAACTGTGTAGCTGGAAGGGTGTCGGTGCTGAATGCATGTGAAAATGCTCTTAGAGTGCTCAGGGCCTGCGGGCGAGAAGATGTGAGTTTATCTGCTACTAGATATTTGAGTTGTCTTAGTTTATCCTTATTATTTAATGTAGAGGAAGTTGGAGGTAATGACAGTAATATTAAAATAGGAATACAAAGGGCAAGAGGAGTTTTTTCATACATTGTATGTGGAGATAAAAAAAAAATAAAGTCTAACACAAAAATTGGAATTGTCAGGTCAGTTTTATTGTATGGCAGCAAGACATGGAGAACAAAACAGAAAAAAACAACAACCTAGAAATTACAGACTTTCATAAATGGGTGCTTAGAGCAGAAGGATTGAAATATATTACATGATCACTTATGCTGAGCATGAACCAGACAAATGCTAGGGGAACAAGAGAAGAGAAGAAGATGCTGGCAGTGGATAGGATACACACTGAGGAAACCTGTTTGTAGCATTCAGGCAGTCTTTGTTCTGGAAATCTGTGGGTAAGAGAGGTAGAAGTAGACCAAAACACACCAGGAGAAGAGAACTGGAGATAGAAATGAACATGATGAGGAAGACAAGGAATGATCTTGAGCAACAGGACGTCTGCATGAGTTTGTTGAAGCCTGTGCTCCTTGGGAAGCTGAATGGTAGTGAATATGGTTTAGTTTGTCATTTGTTACTAAATGCTGTTTGGGTGTATGTGTGTGTGTTTGTTGTTGTTAGTTATAGTTTCCATCCAGTATGGGTCATTTATGTTTGTGGTTCTGCAGTATTGAGCTTGAGTTTAGAAATTGTGTGATACTAAAGGGAAATTAGCAGCTTTAGAAGTGTAACAAGCATTACTTAATAGGACTATTAATGGTAGGTTGAAATCATCTCCACATTTTATGACTATCTTTTACATAACAGGGTGTCTTTATACTCGTATATATTACTTTTTTTTTGTTGTGTTTTGTATATACAATTTATTTAGATCCTTATGTGTTTCCTTCTGTCACTCCGCAGCAGGTGTAGTCTTGCTGTAAACTGCGTAATGTACAGTCATATGCAACTGTTCCATTTCACCAGGTTCATGTCTGCAGAGGTGCTGAGAAATCTCTGTTAGGTCTCCTTGGTAAAGAAGACAATCTTCCAGGAATTGCATGGTCTCAGAAAGTTGAAGGACATGTTCAGGCAGAGCATTCAGTCTCGTCATTAATTCGCTGTGTCAATGAAAACCCAGGTGAAACAGCTGTTTTGTTACATAATTTGCCTGTCACCTGCCACAATTATCTGTCACTAATGATGTCTCTTTACTGACACCTTGTCTATTACTGAATTTACCTCCATGCTATAACTGTCTCTGTTACTTACTGTACACAGAATCTAAGATAATATGAGATTTGCATACTTTCTGTGCAGTGTGGAAGGAAAGAGAGTAACATAAAAAGATGTTCTAATTCTCATCTTTCCACACAACCTGCCCAAGAAAAAGTCTCTTAATTTTTTGACCAGCACTATCAGCAACCAAGAACCAAGCGGTCAAGAAGATATACACACCACTGTAGCAGGTAGATGCTGCAATAGGGTTGGTCATGTCCTCAGAAGAGACCCTGATCCCATCACCAGAACTGCTAAGCTTTGGATCTCAAAAGGAAGGTAAAAGAGAGGCTGAGCAAAAAACAGCTTGATGGAAAACTGGGGAGTCCAAGATGGAATGCATGAACCAGAGTTGTGGCACTGATCGAAGGATGGCCACAGATTGAGCAAAGTAGAGAAAGTGTGTTGCTGCCCTATAAGACTCCACTAGGTCATGATGGTCACTGATTGCTTTCAGTCAGCAGCTAAGGATACAAGAATAAGAATTTAGACCATTTTATTATTGTTGCTCAACTATCCCATGCTTAAATTTAATTCAACATTTCTTCTTAATACACCATTTCTGATTTTATCTTCTTTTTTTTTTTTCTTGTCATCTTTCATAAACATAGTGTGATTTATCTATTTGGTGCATTGTTTAGTCCATGCTTGACTAGTATATTGTAGGCATGCATCAATGATGATCTTGATCGTCTGCTGTTTTGCTTTCATGTTTGTGAATGAACTGAGATAAGGCAAAGAGGAACAAAATACATAAAAAGCTAAGTTCTTTATTCAGTTTTCACATAAATTAGCATTCCAGGTACACTTTTAACTCCGCCTAGGCCGGTCCCAAGCCCAGCTGAAAAAAGGAGGAGGGCGGCCCTCCACCATGCAAAGGCACAAAAGGCCAATCACCTGTTTGCTTTAAAACGTGATTATGCAAACTACAAGAGAGAAAACCGGACTGATTCTAAAGGTAACGAACTGGAACAGACTACGACTTATGGAACTTGGAACACAAGAAGTATAAATGGGAAAGAAGAGGAGCTGGTGGAAGAGATGAGGAAAGCAAAATTAGAAATCCTCCCTATAAAGGAAACAGAAAAAAGGACAAGGAGTCATGGATCTCGATGGCAACACGCTGCTCTACAGTGGTGTACCCACATCTGAAAGAGCTAAAGGAGGCGTGGGTTGCATTGTGGCCAAAAACCAGAAAGATAGTATCAAGGGATGGAACTTTGTCTCGAGGTGCATTATGATTGTAAAACTAAAAGAAGGCGAAACCATAGTCAGCCTGGTCATAGTGTATGGGCCAAATGAGGATGAGAGAGCAGAGGTCAAGGAGGAATTCTTCGAGCTGTTTCAAAGGACAGTGGATGACTGCCTAAATGAAATTATCATGCTCGGAGATTTCAATGCCAGAGTTGGAAATGACCATGCAAGATGGGGTGGAGATATCGGAAGATATGGAGAAGATACTCTCAATGACAATGGAAAGCGACTCCTTAGATTCTGCAGTGAGCAGAATCTGATCATTACAAACACAAAGTTCCCCCATAAGCGCATACATGCATAAACTAGATGTGAACCAACAAAGCATGAGAAGTCAGTGATCGACTATGCCATTGTTAGGAGGAGCTCATTCAAATATGTCCGGGATGCTAGAGTCTGGAGGGGGCCTGTTGCGTATGGTTTTTTACAACATTTCTGGTGTTGCGCATCAAAGAGCGCTGAGTTGAGTTTGGGGAAAATATTTGAAGATATGTGAATAGTACACTTAGGTGCATTATTATTGCGCGCAGTAAAAAAAGGATGACGTAGGAGTTTTTTGGGTATTTAAACAATGACGTGGAGAACAAAAATGGACCCAAGAAATAAACAAGACGCGAACAGCCTTGTGTGTGCTGGTTTGCTTGAAAACCCGTAGAAAAGGGTTATATTGATTCGTGCCATGAATGGGAATGTATACCAGGATGAGTACTATTAATACTGTATAATGTGATGCTTATACATTTTTTAGACTGGCAGGTCTATACACCGTAAAAATCGGAGTCTTAAAGATCCTGCCTGCTCTGTCGCTAATGTGTACTGACTTTTGGGGAACTTCATGTTAATGAAGTTAAATGAGTTTGAACAGAAGGTACGGGAGAAGGGCACGGATATAATCAATACATAGAGATGTATAGAAGTATTGGGACTAATAAGCAACAATGTATTACCGTCAAGGAGTATAACACTATGTTACGAATAGACAGAATGACATTAACTAATGACGGCTCATCATGTCTCATTGATCATGAGTTTTCAATAAACTTTGTTATGTTACCGGACCAGTATTGGCTTCCTACCTGGCTATCTTTGAGCGGTTGGGCATATCTGAGACATTACTAATTCGTTATCCCTTGAGAGAGAACACTGCATAAATAATACAGGGACGATACCGTGCATTTTTTTGCATACCCACGAATAAAGCATTCGCGTGACACTTTTGTTGTATACAAATGTTCTAACATTCATACAGACACATATGGGAATAATGATGGTATGCATATATCAAATGCAGACCAACTCTTTGAATACACGGGAATAAACGAACGGGCGGACAGTACTTTAACATGGTGGCCATTTTCAAGTTCTGCTGTGTACCTGCGGAGGTTACTTTGAGTGACGTCATTCGGTAACAGATACTTTCAACCAGAGCAAATTACTGTTTGTTTTGGAGAATTGCTCACCTTGAATTCAGCTGTATGAATTTCATAACCTGTGTTGGATCGAAATATGTACGAGGAGTATTGGGATTCCCGCAGATAAGTAGATATTGTTATTATGGTGTCAGTACCCTGGTTATTATTAGTGAGCCCCTTTCTTTGTCATTTTAACTCGTAAGATGCTTGTTCTTCTTCATAGATGTCCTGGGGTGTTTTCCTAGGTTGATTTCAGGTCGATGAATCGCAAAGGCTTATAGCCAGTTTCTTTGGGGCTGCTGAAATGTCGTAGATTTTTGTGTTGACGCCGTGGTTCTTTATGATATTATCTCTTCTTTAATTGTTTAGGTGCGGTGATGGTCATTGCTAACGTGTATATTTCTATGTAATTAATTCTCTTCATGGACCATTATGTTTTCAGTAGTAATATTATCTTGTATAATTTCTTAGTTGATTGATTTATAGCTGCATATTTTATTAAATAAAAGATGATTAATCTCCAGTAATGAGTATCGATAAGGTGACGAATATAGGATACTAATTGGAATACTACAGTTTATTTGATGAATTAATATATTTAATTCAGATTCTGAAATGTCGACGGCGGAATACTTTATTAAACAGGGTAAAATTCTTGGTTTATCAGGAGACAAATTACAAGAGTTTGCTCAAACAGAATATAAAGAGGCGCAGGAAAGAGAGAAACGTCAGTTAGAATTAAAAGATAGAGAATTAGCCAACCAGGAACGTATGAAACGGTTGGAAATGGAAGATAATGAAAAAAGGAGGCAAGACGAAGAGAGAATTAAACACTTGGAAATGGAAGATAATGAAAAAAGGAGGCAAGACGAAGAGAGAATTAAACTCTTGGAGATGGAAGAGAATGAGAAAAGGAGGCAATATGAAGAGAAAATTATACTATTGGAAATTGAAAGGCAGAAGTTGCAAAATGGAAATGCTAGTTGTCAATCACATACTCAGAATGATGGGCAGAAAGGTGACATTAAAATTCATCTGCCAATGTTTAAACCAGGGGTCGACGATATTACGTTCTTCTTGTCAAGATTCCAATTGGTATGCACAGAATATAAAATTGATAAAAGTAAGTGGTGTAGCAAACTGATGAATTTTTTATCAGGAGAGGCGTTAAGTGCAGTCGCTTCGTTAGAAGGCGATAGTCAAAACTATGAGGAAGCTAGAGCTACGCTATTAAAAAAATATCAGCTTACAGCTGAAGGTTATAGAAGGCATTTTAAAGAGTTGTTGCCGGAAACAGGAAAAGAGTTCTCACAATTCATTTCGGATATTCGTTTAACTTTCAATCGTTGGATCGAACTTGAAAAGGTACAACGGAATTTTGAAGATCTTGCCGATTTAATATTACGGGATAAGGTATTATCCTCAGTAAGTGATAAGTTTTTGGCATTTTTACAGGAGCGGAATCCTAAATCGTTATCAGAAGTTGAGACCCTAGGGCGCCAATTTTCAGTTGCTCATCCGAACTTGAATGTCAGAAACACTAAATTACATGAATCGTTACAGTCAGCGGGTGTTGCTACTGTAAATAACAGACAAGGAAAATTTAGATCGAATAGTGGTGACAGAGATAGGTTTCGTCATAGAAGTGCCAGTTCAGATCGAAATAATAATTATCAAAGAAATTTTTCTCATTTTGAAGGTGGAAATAGAAAAGATTCACCAGCTGGCAGAAGATGGAATAACAATCATTTTGGAACTGGTCAACAGGTTGATTTGGGAAACAGAGACAGAATGAATTGGCAGCGAAACACTCCTAACTTTTACAGTTACAATAAAGCACGTTACTCGCAGAATAATAATAGACATTTGTATAACAATAGACA
Source organism: Oreohelix idahoensis (assembly GCA_024509875.1). Taxonomy (NCBI): domain Eukaryota; kingdom Metazoa; phylum Mollusca; class Gastropoda; order Stylommatophora; family Oreohelicidae; genus Oreohelix; species Oreohelix idahoensis. The sequence continues at coordinate 57,196 of JAMPIV010009753.1, forward strand.
ACAAAATGACAGGGCAAGTAGTACAGTCTCAACTAAGATGGTTTGGCCATGTCTGCAGAATAGGAGAAGATTGGCTACCACGACAAGCATGGGAAACAAAGAGCCAGGGATCCAGACCCCCCAGGACGACCCAGAGTCCGCTGGGAGGACAACATTAGACAATCTTTGAAGGGCCGAGGACTAGAGTGGAACCAGGCCAGGAGGAAGACAGCCGATAGGATAGTCTGGCGCTCTCTCTTCCAAACATCTACACCTCACGGTAGAAGGGGAACGACTAAGTAAGTAAGGTACACTTTTCAACTGTGTGCACTTTTATACCAGATTAGGCTATTTTAGTTCAAATTAAACTGCTACTAAAAGTTTATTCCCCTGTACAGTTACCATGGCATGACCTTTCATAAGATACCAGTTTATTAAAAAAAAAATGAACACGTTCAAATTTAAGTTTTTTTTTTTTTTTTAAGAGAGAAGAAGAGGAGAAAGAAGTGTACCATGTATTTTCTGGACTATTGGTGGTTCTCACTTTTAGTGGAAAAAAAAAAGGATATGATAGGTTCTATCTAATTTGTTCCTTGTTGCCAGGGTGTGTTCATGTATTCTGTGCTGTTCTCAGGGGAGATCACATTGGTATGCCTTGGCCCCTTGACGAATTTAGCTTTAGCACTCAGGCTTGATCCCCTGGTGGCTAACCACTTGAAAGAAGTCTACATTGTTGGAGGAAATGTTGAAGGTAAGAAGACTTTTAGATCAAGAACATATTTAGCATTCAATTTGTGAATGGTTATCATTTTTGAATTTAAAAGATTCAATGACATCTCATTTTGGTCTAAAAAATATAACATAAAAATTGTATGTAACACATTGTGCCATGTATATTTCCTGGGCATCTCTGAGGAGACAAAGTAAGGAGGGGACTACTACTGCTTCCCTTTGCCATGTCATAAAAGGTGACTATTGTGAGGTTGTGTATGCAGAACCTCGTTATGTAAAACAAAGTGCACAGAAACCACTGCTGCAGGGGCATGTGCTTTGCTGTAGGCTTCCTGCAAGGGGGCCAGTTGTAGTGCTGGCTGCATGCTCCATAAGTAATGCTCCTGTCTGATTGCATGCTTCATAAGTAATGCTCCTGTCTGGTTGCGTGCTTCATAAGTAATGCTCCTGTCTGGTTGCATATAAGTTTATAAACTAATAAAACGGTATTGAATCAGTTTTACAAATAACAGTTCACATGAGACAAGGGACGTTTCGGGTTTTACCCTTCATCAGCCACAGTTACAAACAGGTGACAAGGACAAGAATTACATATAGATACTACAAAAACATATGATGATGAGAAACATACAGAAAATGAGCGATACAAGCAGATGAAAAAAATAAACAACCACAGTGATGAGCGAAAAATGAACAATAATAATACAAGAAAATCGTAATACCTGAAAGAAATACCGAAACAAGAAAGTAAATATTCAACGAAACGAAAAAATGAATAAACAAAACTTTCGAACAAGTAAAAGGTCACTTAGCTAGATCGGAAGATGCTAGGAATAAAACACTGAGGCACTTTATCAAAGAAATCCCGTATCAAAGGAAATGACGTATAAGATCGCGACAATAAGATACGAAACGAACCAAAACAAAAACATAAGAAGACAGATCGGAAAAAATAACGAAGATCGAAAAAGAGAGAAAAACCACCAGAATTTATGCAAAATGATGTTGTATATTTAAACCGCCGGGAGCTAGAACACCCATTTTAAAAATAAGGCGATTCTCCAACGAAAAGCGAGTCTTGTCATTACCGGCACATGAACGCAGGGCAGTGACATGTATATCGGAATTACCTGAATGGTCCGGTCTATTGAAATGAAGGGCCACCGGTAAATGTTTGTCCTGATAGATGTCATTCAAGTGCTCACGAAACCTGTCTGCCAAACGCCTACCAGTTTCACCAATATAGGTCATGCCACATCTCTTGCAGATAATAGCATAAATCAGGTTTCTGGATTCGCACGTAAAAGACTCTCTAATGATAAATTTTCCTTTAGGAAAAGTGACTGTCTGAGTTTGGAGTACAAACGGACAGGTCTTGCATATCCGGCGTTGGCACGGTTTAGTACCAAAGTAAGATGGGCTAGAATGTCGCAAGCGACTGTGTACAAGAATATCCCTAAAATTCCTATCCCTACGATAAGCTACCAAAGGTGTATCACGAAATAACTCTTTGGTATCAGGATCAGAGTTGAGAATAGGCAGATGTCGAAACAGAATTCTCTTTACCGCCAGGCAGTGAGGATGGAAAGTTAGAACCAGTTTGAGTCTGTCAGATTGGACAGAAGGTTTAGTAGTGAGTGCCGTCTGACGAGTGACGCGTGTGATACGATTAAGGGCATCAGATAACACATGTTCTGGATAAAGACGTCGGCGAAAGAACTCAAGCATCTCTTGAGCTCGCTGATGAAAATCATCGTCATCGTGACATAACCGACGCAAGCGAAGAAGTTGAGAAAAGGGAATGGAATTTTTACAGCTAAGAGGATGAGATGAAGTATAAAGAAGGAAACCATGAGCGTCAGTAGCCTTATAATAGACAGACGTTTTAAGACCAATAGGGCTAATAGTCACAGTGATGTCAAGGAAGTTCACTGAGGTCGTAGAAATTTCAGAAGTGAATATGATGGCAGGATTGAAATTACCAACATAGTCGATAAATCGGCGGAGGTCTACCTCAGACATGTCAGTAATGCCAATACCATCATCAATGTAGCGGCGGTAAAACTCGGGTATTGGCCCATCATAATTTTGAAAGACCAAATATTCAAAGTGGCCCATAAAAAGGCAAGCGTAACTAGGGCCCATCTTAGTACCCATAGCAATGCCACTGATTTGGTTGAAGAATTGGCCATTAAACTCAAAAGAGTTGAGATTAAGAACCAACTCAGCAAGGCGAAGAAGCGGACGTGTACTTATAGTAAGATCAGTACGCTGGTCGAGAAAAAATTGGAGTGCCTTAAGACCATCAGCATGTGGAATAGAAGTATAAAGGGAACAAACATCTAGAAGGAAAAGACGGTAAGTACGATCAGGGTTGAATCTGATAGAATCAAAGGTAGTGATAGCATGAGTAGTGTCTTTCAAATAAGAAGGCAGATTGGCGACCAAAGGCTGGAAAATACTATCAAGGAATTCAGAAATACGTTCAGTGGGACAAGAGCAGGCTGAAACAATAGGCCTACCAGGGTTAGCAATTTTATGCACCTTAGGAAGCATGTAGAAGGAAGGCTTACCAAGACTACTATCAAAAATATGGAGAGATAAAGCACCAGAAGGGAGATGATCATCATGGATAAGGCCCCGGATAGTCTCATAAACAGTAAGATTATTCCGGACTGTAGCATCACCAGAACAAGGTGAGTAAAAGGTGGTGTTACCTAGCTGTGTAACTCCTTCGTGAATGTAAAAGTCCTTACGCCAAACAACCACAGCACCACCTTTGTCTGCCGGCTTGATAACAATATCATCACGGTTTTTAAGGCGTGACAATGCCCGCCATTCAGAAGACGTGAGGTTAGATCGACGGAGACGGCGTAGATTGAGCTGGTCAATGTCATGTAAAGTATTGGCAATATATAAATCCAGAGCACGAGAAGCTCCTGGAGCTGGAGTCCAGTCTAGTTTACGTTTGCCGAAACGACGAAAGATATCATCAGTATCGGAAACCCTGGTAGAATCATTACCATTACGATGGTAATATTTGAGACGCATGCGGCGATGGAAGCTGTGAACATCCTGAAGCAGAGAATATTTGTCTGGTTGCATGCTCCATAAGTAATGCTCCTGTCTGGTTGCGTGCTCCATAAGTAATGCTCCTGCCACATTCTTCACTAGTTACTACCTTAAGCTAATTGAACAGATCATGTCTCCGTCTGTAGTAGTCTGTGCGGAGTCGAGATTATTTCTTGTTCTTTTCTGTGGAGCTAGTGACAAGTGTTGTTTTTCTGGTGACCTGGATTTTCTGTTTCCCACATGTTTTTATATCTACATTAATAAGTCTTTCTGGCATCTCTGTGTTATTGTTGTATAAGTTTGAGGTATTTTCCACCTTCCTTTGACAGTCTGGCAGCCTCTTTATTTGTAGGGATGCTGCAGTGAGATGGGATCCACTGTATCAAAGCTGTGGTAAAGTGCTAACATAATTTGCAGTGTTGCTCACAGGACATTTATATCATTATTTTCTTTGACTCCTGGCTGCTGCTATTACTGACAGCTCATCAGCGAATAACACTACTTGTCTTCAGTGTCTTCTCCTGTTATTAGGACTTCTGCAGTGTACAGTGCATCTGCTTCTGCTCTGAAATTATGTGAAAATGTCCTTATTGCTGCTAACATTTTTTGGCTCTGTATTAGGATTTCTCCATTTTCAGTTTCATTAGCTGTTGATTCATCTATACGTGCATGGGTCCAACAACTTCTTGGGTAATATTCCTCTTTAATTTGTGGTTAATGTTTTTATTTCTGCTTCATTCTGATTAGGAGCCATGGTATCGCATTGGTTAGTGCACTGGCTACCTGCATCGGTGGTCCATGGTTCAATCCCCAGTTGAGGTGGGATATTTTTAGACTGAAAATGACTCTGGGGTCGACCCAGCCTCAAGAATTGGGTACCAGAGCAGCTTTGGGAAGGTTAAGGCGGCCGGCGTGATGCTGACCACATCACCCCTAGTGTGCTGATGGTCGAGAAAATATGGCCCTAATACCATATTCCCAATATGCCTCATTGGGCGTGTAAACGGGATCCTTTACCTTTACACTTCATTCTGCCCAATTTTTTTTCTGGGTTTGTCACCGTCTTTGTCGATCAGGTGGAGATTTGTATTTGTCTCCCACTCATCCACCTTGTCGCTTCTATCTGTATCTGGGTATCCCATCTTTCAGAATGGTTGTTAAAATCACCTGCTTCTGTGCAGTGGCAGCGCTTTATTTGTAAGTTGTAGATCTTTGCAGGACCATATATAGGTTGTATATATGAATGATTGTTTCTTTAGTTATATTGACTTCGATTATTTCTACTTAATTATTAGGACACTCACATAACTTCACTGCTTTGCATTGAGTAGCATGTTAAGCTGCCTTTTCCGTTAAGATGGAATGTCTGATAGCCTTTAACTGAGACTTTATGGTTGTTGTTGAGGTGTGTCTCCTGTGTACATGCTACTTCTGTCTGTTCTTCATACAAGTGACGTCTTACTGGGACTTTTGTTGAGGTGTGTCTCCTGTGTACATGCTACTTCTGTCTGTTCTTCATACAAGTGATGTCTTACTGGGACTGTTTTGTTGAGGTGTGTCTCCTGATTACATGCTACTTCTGTCTGTTCTTCATACAAGTGATGTCTTACTGGGATTGTTTTGTTGAGGTGTGTCTCCTGTGTACATGCTACTTCTGTCTGTTCTTCATACATGTGATGTCTTACTGGGACTTTTGTTGAGGTGTGTCTCCTGTGTACATGCTACTTCTGTCTGTTCTTCATACAAGTGATGTCTTACTGGGATTGTTTTGTTGAGGTGTGTCTCCTGTGTACATGCTACTTCTGTCTGTTCTTCATACAGGTGATGTCTTACTGGGACTGTTTTGTTGAGGTGTGTCTCCTGTGTACATGCTACTTCTGTCTGTTCTTCATACAAGTGATGTCTTACTGGGACTTTTGTTGAGGACTTCTTTTGCATTCCCCTGCAGCATATTTAGTGGCTTTTTGTCAGTCACATTTGCCTTTTCCCTCTCTGCCTTGACTGCACAGAGCAGAGGAGGGTGGGCCACAGAAGCATTGGGTGGACTCTTTCGAGGTGGGAAGTCCAGCACTCATGCTACCTGGCAGGACTCCTTAAGATGAGCACCATACTGCTTTCTTCCTATTGTTGGCATCTTTTATAGGGTGGGTCATTTACACTGTTTCACTACACCTGTGACCCAGTGCATCCGATTTCAGCAAGCATTTTTGTCAGGTTAGTTTTCCAAGCCATTGTCTGTGCCCAGTCTACCTGCTTGGCAGCAGGTATTTGAAATCAGAGTTGTCCTTCTTCAAGATGAGATGCCACTCAAAGGTTAGGAGCCTGATCCACCCAACACATTCTGAAGTTAGGATGCCAGAGATTCGCCCTCACCCCTTCTCTGTTAGCGTAAACAGTCTCACATGAGAAGAGTAGGAGCTAAACTTTTGCTTTCAGAGGCTATTTGTGTTCCCTGCCTTAGAAGCATTTAGAGTTGAGAGCTAATCCTAAACTCCACTTCTGATCATGACAGCACTTAAAGGTACCCCTATCTTTATGTTGTTTACATAATGTATGTTATTTTTTTTCCACTAGCTCAAAGTGAAATTTCGTCATGACCTAAAAAGAAATTCCTGTTTGATTCTGAATCTGCTTACTTTGTGCTACAAGAGATGCATTAAAATAGAGTTGAGAGCTAATCTTAAACTCCACTTTTGACTAGGGCAGCACTAGGAAACCCCTCCCTCCTTTGTGTGTGTGTTGAAATAATGTATCTATGTTATTATTTTTTTCACTAGCTCAGGGTGAATTTTCATCGTGCGCTGAAAAGAATTTCCTGTTTGACCCTGAAGCTGCTTATATTGTGTTACAGGAGTTTACAGATGCCATTATTTTACCTTACGAAATCGGCCAGCGACATAGCATTCCATTTGTAAGTAATGGTATCTGTGATGAACTCCTTTACTGTGTTCTGTGGAGGATCTTGATGTTGAGTCATTCATTATGTTATTACTTAGTTCTTGTGGCACCTGGAAATTTCCTTCCTTCATTGTTTGCTGCTTATGAATGATGGGGCCACACCTGCAGTGGCTCCCTTGCAGGAATTCTGGACCACAGAACTTATGTGCTCTTTAAATAGCAGTTTCTGTTAGTTTCACATGGTGGGGGTTGCCAATATAATACACATCTGACCTGACTTTCTTCTTGTGTCATGTCAGATGAACTAGTTGTCTTGTTCTTTCTTAGTCTCATCACAGAACCACAAGAGACCTGCTGATAGTTCGGTAATGTGTAACACATCTGTGTAATTTACTTTGGCAACATTCATTACCATTCAGCTTCCTGTGGAGTATAGGATTCAGCCAAGTCTTGCTATCTTGTGCTATCTGTTCCTTCCATATCATCCTTATTGTTTTTCAGTCTCTTTGTAATTTACTTCTGCGTGCGTGTGTTTTTGTTGTTGTGGTCTTCCTCTATTTCTTTTACTCTGTGCATTACAGAACATGTGCCTTGTAATGCTCATAATTTTTTCAGTATGGGTCACATCCAATGCTAACTTCTTTTTCTCACCTCTTGTTTCTCAGGTATTTACCTGTATTTTTCCATCGAAGTTTTTCCTTCAGTCCTACACTGATAATATTGTCACACCATTTTAATGGTTATATTCTGTATCAGCACCCATTTAGGGAAATTTAATATCTGCTTCTTGCTTTAGTTGTTCATCATGTTTTAGAGCTGGATAATAGAACTGCCTTGACATTTGAGTTGAACATTCCTATTTTTGTGTTGAACTTGTTGTATTTGATTTCCGTGTATTTCCCAGTGCAATGAAAACTCTTGCCATCTGTATTCATATTTTTTATATAAGACCATGTCATAAATCTCCTTAACAGAGGATATGATAAGTGTTCATGGTAGAATTAGGCAAAATTACAGTGTTCTGGTTCTTGAGATTGGGAATATAATCTTTAACAAAAGACAGCAAAGATCTATTAACGACCATGACAAACTGAAAACCTTATGTTGAAGTCATAATACTGAAAACTTATGTTTAGGTCATATTTCAAGATTGAATGGCAAGACTGCTTTACAAGGTACATTTCGTGGGGGGGGGGGGGGGGAGCACAGAAGATTAAAATAGCTATATAACAACACCAAATAGACATAGCAAACCTGAGAAGAAATGCTACTGATCGCAGTTAAAAGGAATGTTGGCATACAATTAAAAATGCTTTAAGATTGATGCCCCTACAGTTGTAAGGGATGTTGCCAGAACAGAATGGAACATTACATTTGTAAGGACAATACAGAAAAGAAATTTTTTCATTTACATCACCAGTTCTAATTTAGCTACCACGTTCCTTTAAAAGTAATTATTATTATTATTTTTTTTTAACGTACACCCGCTATTACTCGAGGCGAGAATCTCCAGTTAGTATATCTAACCTGAGACTAACTTTTAAGTGAGTATCCCTTTTTCCCTGTACACTGACAGGTGTCCACTCGCCATTCAGGCAGATACTCGCCGTCTTCGGAGGGTGTCCATTAGAGCTGGGTCGGCTCAGGATCCGCCAGTCCCTGGTCGATGATACTTCTTCAAATGTCTTCGCCATATGCCCACGAGGGCCGTTGCCTCAATTGGCTGTGTGTGGTGTACCCAGAAATGGGGCCTCCCAGTACTGAGGCACAGTTAAGTCCCCGGTGTCACTTATTGGTGCAGAGTCGAGAGAGATGGCTGAGCGAAATGCAAATGACAACAACACAAATTGGCTCAGCATCACAATCCCTCCCTGTGGTGCAGCATGTTGAGAACCCAGCATTGCACACTAAGCTTGGGGGAGTCACATGGGCACCAGACTTAATACTGGCTCTTGACTGGATGGCCGCAAGCAGGAGATTTCTACAATGGAGAGATGGCAGGTGGTGGGTATCTGGAAGTGGCTCTGTGCAGGATGTGAGGATTCCTTGGGAGAGCCCAGAACCAGAGCACAGCATTGTGCAAGCTCTGCATAGTTGGAGAGCCCCCCCCCCCCCCCCTCTTTCCCTGGATGACGGGGAATGCACAGTATGCCACCCCACCTGTCCCCAGCTGCTAACTTAGAACCAGAAGTGGGGTCCTCTGGATACGTGCCAGGCCAGGATAAAATGCCTGGGAAAAAGACTGGAGCTCAGAACTCCCCAACTCAAAGTTGCAGGATGGCAGAAAAGCCACGGGAAAGACAGGTCTATTTTGAAGATAATGCAACCATATTTTCACCATATGAGCTCGGACGCCGCCTCGGTAAACAAGGTCTGCGCAGAGCAGTGACACCCCAGGCTGCTTGCGAATAGTCTACTACTGGGAACATAAACAGATTAGGGATGAGCCCACTCTCCCGTTGAAGAGGTGCTGAAGTCGTAGATACTGGGCCAGAAGGCGCACTGGAAACCACAGTATCACGCAACTCGCTTTTTTCTGTGGATGAGTACACCGTCAAATAAATCTCGTACTGGTGGTCGCCCTGTGGAGCTCCACCAGGCAGGTGCAGTGCCGGGCTCTGAGCCTCGACAGAGCCCACCGTCAGCTACTGGAGGACCCTCTAGACCATCTTGTGGAGTCAGCAGACGGCGGAGGAGAACTACTGACCGAAACAAAACAGAAAAAGAGAAACCCAGAGTGCCACTTGTCATAATGCACTGGAATGCAGGGGGAGTGAACAGCAAGCAGGCTGGATACAGCAAAAAGACGGAGCTGGAAAACATCTTGTATGAGAAGCAAGTCAGTGTTTGCTGTATCCAAGAGAATCACTTGAAAGCAGATCAAACCTTTAAAATAAGGGGATATCAATGCTTCAGATCCAACAGATAAGATAGACAAAAAGGAGGAGTACTTACTCTTGTAAGGAATAACATTCATGCACACGAAAGGAAAACCTACATGGACGGAGCAGAATATCAGCTGTTGCAGCTAAAGGTAGACAGGATGGAAATAGAGCTTCTGAACTATTACTGTCCAAACAACAAACCCCTGAGTCTCAGCTCTATACAGGTACCAGCCACCAACTTTATAGCAGTTGGAGACTTTAATAGCCACTCCCAGAGCTGGGGCTATAACCATTTAGATCACAGAGGTGAAAGAGGTTGAAACATGGCAAGATGACCACTCCCTAATCCTAGTCAATACTGCCACAGATACTCCTACCGTCTACTCCAGAGGATGGCACACAACTTCAACTCCAGATCTTGCCTTCGCCACCCCAGATATAACTGGACTTATTAGTAGAGAAGTAGGAGACCAACTAGGAGGAAGCGACCATAGCCCAATCTTTCTTACTGTCCAGAGTGTAACTCTCAGTACAGTCCCAGCCATTACAAGATGGAATTACAAAAAAGCCAACTGGGGTTTATTCAGGCATCAGGTGAACACGCTGCTGTCTGACCTCAGGGTACAGAAGAGACATTAATGAAGTGGTAAAAGTCTTCAACAGATGCATACTTCAAGCTGCAAAAGAAACCATTCCCAAAGGATGCCAGTGTAACTACACACCATACTTGTCCAGCACACTCCAAGAACGCCAGTAAGCCATGGACAGGGCTAGAAAGGACACAGAGTCTCAGCCTTCACTTGAAACTCACAACAAATGGAAAAAGGCCGTAGCAGAGTTTCAGAGAACAAAGCTAGAAGAAAAACGGAAAAGCTGGAGAACTAAAACGGCATCACTGAACCTTGAGAAAGACGGCAAGAAACTTTGGAGATTAGTCAAGTCTCTAAATGAAGAGCATTCCTCGCCTAGGCAGACTATCACATTGGATGAAGGTGGCAAACTTCTCAGAGGAAAAAAGCTGCAGACCTGTTTGCTAGAAGATACAGTTCAGAAAGCAACTTATCCATTAACATAGACCATCAGAGAGAGATAAGAAAAGAAATACTGGCAACCATGGGACAGACAGATACTCCTGCCCCAATGAGGGAACCCATCACACTAGGAGAACTACAGAATGCTATTTCTAAGCTTAAGTTCCAAAAGTCACCCGGCCCAGACAAAATCAGCAGCGAAATGCTAGTAAATCTGAGCTCAGCAGCAAAGACAAAACTGCTTGAGGTATTCAACCACAGCTGGTTGAAAGGAACGGGACCCCAAGTATGGAGAAAAGCCATCACAATACCCATACTAAAGAAAGGGAAATGTAAGACCGAGGCTGCAAGTTACCTGCCAATCAGTCTCACAAGCTGTGTTGGGAAGACTATGGAGCGAATAGTCAACCACAGAAATAGTATTTAGAGTCTGAGCAGATCCTGGTGCCGGAACAAGCTGGATTTAGAGAATGCTACAGTATAGAAGACCAAGTTACTTGTCTCAAGCAGTAGAAGATGCCTTCCAGGAGAAGAAAAAGGTCCTAACGATCTGGGTTGACTTCAAGCAGGCCTTTGACAAGATCTGGAAAGATGGCCTTATTGCAAAACTTAGAAGTGGAATCCAAGGCAACTTGATAAAATGGATCCAGTCATACTTGCACAACAGGAGAACTAGAGTCACTCTTGATGGTCTGCAGAGCAGAAGTGTTGCTCTATCAGGGGGTACCTCAAGGAGGAGTAATTTCCCCAACAGTCTTCCTTGTTTACATCAATGACCTGGTGAAAGATCTCCCCACTGGAGTGAAAGCTGCCTTATATGCAGATGACCTAGTACTCTGGTGCGCTGATGAAAATGTCACCACAGCAAATTATAGAATGCAGCGGGCAGCAGACACGCTAGTGTCATGGGCAGAGAAATGGCTTATCACAATAAACACAGAAAAAACCTCCACAACACTGTTCTCCCTCACCGCAAGGACAAAGCAGCTAACATACACTTAGGGACAACCATGATCAAGGAAGAAAGCTACCCCACCTATCTTGGGGTGACATTTGACCAAAGGCTTACATGGAATAAGCATATTGAAAATGCAGAAGGAAAGGCCCGAAGACGACTAGGCGTACTCAGAAAATTAGCAGGTACCAACTGGGGAGCAAATGAACGAAATCTAAAGAAGATTTATAATGGAGTAATAAGACCACACTTAGAGTTTAGCTCAGCAGCATGGTCATCAGCTGCTAACTCACATCTGCAGTCTTTGGACAAGGTGCAAAATCAAGTTCTCAGGCTCATTACAGGAGCCATGAAAACTACACCAATATCAGAGATGCAGAAAGTTGCTGGATTACAGATATTGTCCTATAGAAGAGACACAAAAACCATGATCCAGATGGAAAAGTACAACAGTATGCCAACGCACCCAATGAAGGCAAGACTAGATGATCTGGCATTGGGACGTCTAAAGCGTAGCAGCTTTGTGCATCGGGGAAAAAGACTTAAAAGACAGATTCAAGAAGACTTATCCATGAAGAGAGATGAAAACAAATAAGGAGGTCCTAGAAAATCTAGGTATGAAAAGAGAACTAATGAGGGAGGTCAAAGTTCGGCAGCTAAAATACTTTGGCCACATAAAAAGGCATAACACCTTGCAGAAGACCATAACAGAAGGGAGAGTTGAAGGCAAACGTGCAAGGGGAAGACAGCGCTATAAGTGGGAAGATAACATCAAGAGATGGACAGGAAAGAGTCTATCAGAGTGCACCACCAAGACAAGAGACAGAAGACGTTGGAGATCCATTACAGCCAACCTTCGTTGTGGAGATGGCAACTGATGATGATCCATGAAGACAACACCGCTGAAGCCCACCCTATACCCTGTACCATGGGAACAGGCCAGCAGTGCCCTCCAAATTAATACATCAGTCAGTTGTCTCACAAGTAAATATGAGTATAATGATCTGCAAAAACGAACTGCTACATTGAGTATGATCCAAGAAAGCTATCCCGATCAATCATGGATACATGCCAATACAGATGGATCAGCAACAAATGCTGTTAGGAATGGAATTGCCGGTATCTTTATCTTATATCCTGACAACCACTATGAGACTAGGCACATTCCCACTGGTAAATTCTGTTCCAACTATACAGCTGAGGTTCAAGCTCTAGAGCAGCGGTGGCCAAACTACTGCCCGCGGGCCAGATCCGGCCCGCCAACTAGTTTTGACCGGCCCGCCAACCTGTTTTGGCCGGCCTCTTATTATTGATTGAAGCCACACTCTTCACAATGAAATAACACACAAATGTATGTTTGAAATAAATAATTACATGCCATATTACAAATTACAAAACAAATTAAAACAACAGATTCATTATATTTTTTTTTTACAGTAATTTCAGTTCGAAGACTGGTATACATGTCTTGGCAGATGTGCAGTACAGTAGTTTGCCATTGCTTTCTGTACGTGGTTCATTATATATGTAAAACTAAATCTCAGAACGTTATTTTTTAAGGATTTTATAGGTCTGGCCCTCGGGTGTTACCCTTTACCATAATCTGGCCCTCGGCCAATCTTAGCTTGGCCACCACTGCTCTAGAGCAAGCTGCAAATATGATTTATAACACCAACTCTGACTGCCACCAGGTAGTCATCCTCACAGATGCACTGTCTGTCCTGCAAACTCTCAAAGGTGGTAAACTTCCGCATCTGAGAAATGAACTAAACAAGATAGCTGCCAAAAAGAGAACCATACTTCAGTGGGTACCATCTCATTGTGGTGTACCCGGAAATGAAAAGGCAGATAAACTTGCAAAAAAGGGAGGAGAATGTGAACAAGAAGATAATGAAATCACATACACCGAGAAAAAGAGAGCTATCCAGACTATCAGAAGAGAACAGAATCAACTCAGCGACGACTACCACACTCTTGACTGGCAGGGACAGATAACCATTTTTCGCTTCAGGACAGGGCATAACAAACTGAATAAACACATGCACAAGCTACGATTGTCTGCTTCACCACTGTGCACATGTGGATTAAACGAACAAACTGCTGAGCATGTTCTACAGGATTGTCCTCTGTATGACCAGTTAAGAAAGATATACTGGCCAATGACTCAACACTAAACTCAAAGCTATATGGAGCTAAAGAGGAACTTCAAACAACAGTCGAATTCATCATGAGAACTCGTCTGATGGCGTAAACATCAAAGATGCGATCGCAAGAAGAAGAAGAAGAAGTCTTCGCCAGGGCTCAAATTAATCGAGTCTCAGTCGACGACACTCTCCCAAATGTCCTCGCCCGGGCTTGAACCCCGATCGCCAGCACAATGTGGTAACCATTACACCAGCGCGGCTTCCCAAAAGTAATTATTTGAAAACTAAAGCATAATGTGGTAACAATCGCGTCTAAAGATTGTGATTAGGAATAGCCTTTATGACTAGGAAGATTGCATTTAGTAACGAAAAATGGCTTGAAGTTCTGTATATTAGCATTTTGTATTTAAATACAAATTGTGAGAATATACCAGTCTCAGAGCTTTACGTTTGATTGGACAATGTTTAAGGTCTTTCTTCTTAACTTCCCTTTCAGAAACATCTGATTGCTTGTTTAAATGCTGGCACAGAGGTCTCAAACTTTTTAATAGAATCTGTGACACAAGAAGAACTTCAGCAACAGGCCAAGACAGGAGTTGTAACCCCTGAGGTTTTTGCTGTTGCCATGGTCATAGATTCCACCATCATCCTAGAGAAGGAGAAAGTGTATGCTACTGTTGAGTTGAAGGGAGAGTATTCAAGAGGTCTCATGGTGGTGGACAGAAGGGGCTTTTTAAACAAAGATCCCAATGTGTACATTGTGAAGAATATGGATTTAGGCAAAACTCAGGCATTGTTCGGGGCTGTGTTTTCCACGCCAGAAATTTCAGATCAAGCAACAGTGGCAGTGACACTAGCAGGATCCAACAGAGAACATTTGCCGGTTCTCTTCAAGGAGACAGGGATGACAATAGTTTGAAAAGATAATCTGTTAAACAAATTTGTTGTATTGTTAATGATGCTATAATTACAAAAATAGGATTTTTTTCCATCATGACACTATGTGCCATCTTTTTTATATTGGATGACTGGATGGTGGGCTTCTGGGTTTGAACAGTGAGAGGGCTACATACTAAAGTTTGCTTGCATCAAGGGGTAGGTGACCATGTCCCTCCATCATCATTAATTTCCTTTGCACTCCTTATGGATCATGGAGTCTTCACTGCAGCTTGTACCCCTACATGAAACTCATACCAAGCAGTCACGTGCTCTTGCAGCAGTTGTTTATGTGGCAATTTGTTTGACATGATGAGGCTTCCAGCCGATTGCACAACCTGATATCAATTGCCTGAGTGACATGCCTGAGGATGCATTTATCTTATCTTTTCTTTGTCTCTTCAGAGATTCCCAGGAACTACAGCAACTCATTCCATGCTCTAATGCCAAACCATCATAATTTCCCTTTTCACTCCTTATGGAGGACAGAACTACCACTGGAGCTGGTTCTCAGGAAGCCTGCAGCAAACACTTATGTGTTCTTACAGCAACGATTTCTATAGTATTTTGTTTGACACAAAAAGTTTGCTAGCCGCATGCACAACCTCACATTAATCAACTCCTGTGACATGTCTGAGCAAGCAGTCATCATATTCTTTCTTTGTCTGCTCAGAGACCCACCAGAAACAACACAGGGCCTGATGCTATAATGTGTGACTATAAAACAATAGTATATGTATTGAAAAATAATGACTTAGTGCACACATCCAGAAATAACAAAGATATTTTAAAAGTAAATAACGCTAAAAAAAACATATGGAGAATGTTTCAAAGGGTTGGTATTCAGTTCTTGAATCACGTACTAAATTTCATTACAAATAATTATGATGAGATTCCACTGTCTTGAATCTGCCAATTTTTAAAATGTTTTAACATTTCATAGAGCAGCTGTTTGCCCTGTTTAGTTCCCAGGGGAATCTGAGAGGAAAAAGACAGAAAAGGGCTACTATTTTCTTGAGCATGCCATGAAAGGCCACTGACATTTGTTATTTAACTAGGGCTGCTGAGCTTCTCGCTCTTTAGCAGCCAATACCAAGTTGAAGACTCCTTGGTTTTATCTACACTGTAGATCTAGGCTTTTCCTGTGGCTTTTCTGCCATTCAGAAACGTGTTGAGTTGAAGTTATGAGCTCCAGTTTCTCCAGCTTGGCTTGCATTTAAAGGATCATCACATCTGGTTCCAAGCTAGGATTAAGAAGTGTGTGGCATACTGTGCATTCCCCGCCATCTAAGGGGGCTCTCCAACTAAGCAGAGCTAAAATTCTGGGCTCTCCCAAGGAAGTGTCATGTCCTGCACAGAGCCACTTACAGCTTTCCCTGCCTATCACTGGGTCCACAGTGAGATCCTTCTTCATGCAGTGAACCAAGTCAAAGCCTAAGAGTTATGCCTGGTGCAAAAGCATATAAATGCCTTGGTGAAGGCTTCCTGAAAGAAGGCCAGCTGGAATGGTGGCTTAATAAGGAAAAATAAGAGAAATTAGTGAAATCAGGTCTTGGCCCAGTTACTGGAGTGCCATGATGACATTGTGTCAACTGATAACTAAAACGACTACCCAACGACTGTCCTTAAACAAAAGGTTCAGTAATGAGAAAATTACAGCACAAGATAAAAGACAATGTATACAACATCGTAGCAAAGGCTGAAGATTTGGAAGATCTGTAAAATTCAGGCTGCAGTATATAGGGCCGTTAAATAATCGCTACATATTTTAAAATGTTATTTCTTCACTCAAGTCTAACTAATTAAATTAAAACAAGTCAAAATAAAGGGAATTAACCACTATTTTATTCAATAAAATGTTATGTCAAATAAGCATTTCAACTCAATGTTGAACAGTCCAACTTGTTCAACTGACAACTTCATAACAGGCAACAATTATTGCCGTGTCTTGTAACGTCAGTTCATTGGCCATTTTAGATTTTATCTTGTTTCTTGGAGGAAAAAAACTGAAACTTGTTAGTCAAATGGCAGTTACTGTTTCTTGTTTTGATATTTATTTCATGCATATTCAACAGATACAAGTCAAGATATAAGAGGATTTAAAAATAGACAGTGACTTCATTAACCCTGTAGAAAACTATTCACGATGCTTAACCATGCTAATGGGTAGGAAAGAAAATGATAAGGATGAATGGGTTAAAAAAAATACTCACAGATTGTCAAAAAAAATTTCTTCATAAATCTTTTCTCATAACTCTTCCTAGAGACTGACGGATGTTCCTAATTTGGGCCTTTCTTGTGTAAGCCAGAAAATATCTCATACTAACTTAATATTTTGCTAACAGATGCTTACACAGCATCCAGCGTATAAGAAAGTCTGATCTAAGTACAAAGACAGAGCTATAGAATAGATCACAAATACTACAGCTTGAGGTTAAAGAGAGAAAGTGGAGATGGATTGGATATGCTTTGACGGAGCACCCAGTAAGTACAACCATCATACATGTGGCTGGAAACCCACAAGGTAAATGGTGCAAGAAAGAACCTGGACAAGAATGGTAAAAGACAAGTCAAAGAAAATGGAATGCTACATGCAGAGCTAAAGAAGACAGCTCAAACAATTGCAGCCCAAAGTTTTACAGGCAGTGATAAAGGAGGACAGAGGAAACCTGTTGATAGCATTACTGGGCAGTCCTTGTTCTTTAATCCCAAGGGTAAGAGAGGTAGACAGAAATGAAAGTGTTGAGGATGATATGAGACAGGAGGACTTGTTGAAGTCATATACTCATTGGGGAGATCTGAACTGATGGCTTGGGGCAGGAGGACTTGTTGAAGTCCTATACTCATTGGGGAGATTTGAACTGATGACATGAGACAGGAGGACCTGTTGAAGTCCTATATTCATTGGGGAGATTTGAACTGATGACATGTGACAGGAGGACTTGTTAAAGTCCTATACTTATTGCGGAGATTTGAACTGATGGCATGGGACAGGAGGACTTGTTGAAGTCCTATACTCATTGGGGAGATTTGAACTGATGACATGAGACAGGAGGACCTGTTGAAGTCCTATACTCATTGGGGAGATTTGAACTGATGACATGAGACAGGAGGACTTGTTGAAGTCCTATACTCATTGGGGAGATTTGAACTGATGACATGAGACAGGAGGACTTGTTGAAGTCCTATACTCATTGGGGAGATTTGAACTGATGACCATACTCATGGGGGAGATTTGAACTGATGGCTTGGGGCAGGAGGACCTGTTGAAGTCCTATACTCATTGGGGAGACTTGAACTGGGGTTCGGAGTGGCTAAAAGATATGGCATCCGCCTTGAGCTCTAAAGGCACCGGGTTTGATTCCCAATTGAGGAAATATAATTTATGGAATTTTTCTTTTCAGAACCAGTGGTCCTAATGATGTCATACTCCCCCCTGATCTCCTGGGTAGTGAAATCGGGTCTTTAGCCTTCTCGAATAAGGGCAAAAAAATAGGAGGTCCCGTGTGCAAGTTGCGAACGTTAAAAATCCCACAGCAGTTGGAAATCACAAAGAGTAGGCTGTTAGGCCACTGCCCTCGCAAAATTGTAAAAATTAGAAACCTACCCACCATAAAAATATTTATAGAATGTGTGATTCCTATATATACACACAATGGGATTCTCGCCAGTGCTACAGAGTTTGTGCACTGTGCTGAGATCCTCCTTGTGTGATTGAAGGGAGGCGCTCGGAGCACTGATGGAGTTGTCCATATGCAATGAAGATAGTCCTTCAAACCAAACCAACCTGAACTTGACCTGATGGCAAGGGACAGGAGGACTTGTTGAAGTCCTATACTCATTGGGGAGATTTGAATTGATGACTTGGGGCAGGAGGACTTGTTGAAGTCCTATACTCATTGGGGAGATTTGAACTGATGACTTGGGGCAGGAGGACCTGTTGAAGTCCTATACTCATTGGGGAGATTTGAACTGATGACTTGGGGTAGGAGGACCTGTTGAAGTCCTATGCTCATTGGGGAGATTTGAACTGATGACATGGGACAGGAGGACCTGTTGAAATCCTATACTCATTGGGGAGATTTGAACTGATGGCATGAGACAGGACCTGTTGAAGTCCTATACTCATTGGGGAGATTTGAACTGATGGCTTGGGGCAGGAGGACCTGTTGAAGTCCTATACTCATTGGGGAGATTTGAACTGATGGCTCGGGGCAGGAGGACCTGTTGAAGTCCTATACTCATTGGGGAGATTTGAACTGATGACATGAGACAGGAGGACCTGTTGAAGTCCTATGCTCATTGGGGAGATTTGAACTGATGACTTGGGGCAGGAGGACCTGTTGAAGTCCTATACTCATTGGGGAGATTTGAACTGATGACATGGGACAGGAGGACCTGTTGAAGTCCTATACTCATTGGGGAGATTTGAACTGATTACATGAGACAGGAGGACCTGTTGAAGTCATATACTCATTGGGGAGATTTGAACTGATGACCATACTCATGGGGGAGATTTGAACTGATGGAAGTCTTGGAGAACTGAAGGGTGATGAATGACTGATAAGACATGATGATAAAGTGTAAGTCATCTGAGTTCAATACAGCTCTTTCCTGCTCTTGTCTTTTACAATATGCCTGAGGGGGCAATAGACCTTTTTTTTTTTTTTTTGCTTCTCAGACACCCCCTAGGAACTACACTGGGCAATGAATAATTGTGGTATTGACAAAATGCCTGCCCTGAATGTACAGTATTGCAGGAATGCTATTTACATGAGGTACTTTACAGAGAAAATTTCCATCACAAGCTCTATGAAGATGTCGTCTAACTGTGGCTGACCACTGCTTTCTTAAAGTGTTTTCAAGTTTACATGAGATGTTTGAAGAAGAAATGTTTGACTTTTTATTATCAGGTGTTGCAAAAGAAATAAAAAGCTGGGAAGCAACTATGGATAAATGTGAACCACATTATGACAGATTAATCACATTACATTCTAGGATTGTAGACTGGAAGGAGGGCATCATAGAAGAGTTGGCCACCCAAAAAGCAGCAGCTGTGAGAATTTTCAGGCCATAAATCTACGATTCTTCAACAAAAAAGAAATTCATGCGAAGATGGCTGTATACCTGCTCCACTTATGTCCCAGTCTTGACTTTTGGATGCAAGTCATAGGCAATGACGTCAATCCAAAAAAATCCAGCTCCAAACCTCAGAAATAAGGTATCTGAGGAAGGTGGTTGAAGTCACAAGAAGAGACATGGTCCGCAACTAGACAATACATCAAGGCCTCAACCCAGCCCCAGCAAACCCAAGTGGAACAGTGCTCACTATGAAGGTTTGGCCATGTCTGCAGAATGGGAGAAGATCTGCTACCACGAATAATATGGGAAACCAAGAACCAGGCCTCCAGGACAACCCAGAGTTTGCTGGGAGGACAACATTAGACAATCTCTCAAGAACCAGGCCTCCAGAGTTTGCTGGGAGGACAACATTAGACAATCTCTCAAGAACCAGGCCTCCAGGACAACCCAGAGTTTGCTGGGAGGACAACATTAGACAATCTCTCAAGAACCAGGCCTCCAGGACAACCCAGAGTTTGCTGGGAGGACAACATTAGACAATCTCTCAAGAACCAGGCCTCCAGGACAACCCAGAGTTTGCTGGGAGGACAACATTAGACAATCTCTCAAGAACCAGGCCTCCAGGACAACCCAGAGTTTGCTGGGAGGACAACATTAGACAATCTCTCAAGAACCAGGCCTCCAGGACAACCCAGAGTTTGCTGGGAGGACGACATTGGACAATCTCTCAAGAACTAGATCAGAACCAGGCCATGAGAAAGACAGCTGATAGAATAGTATGGCGCTCTCTCTGCCAAACCTCTACACCCAAGGGTAGAAGAGGAACGACTTACTAAGTACGTTTTACCATCAACTTTTACTGCCAAAATTATGTCTGGAATGGATCACAATGATTATTTAGTGGTTAAGTTTCTTCAAGCTTCTCCCTGAACTATAATGACTGATTCATCATTCCACTCACTCATCCATTAAATGAACCAGTCGCTGTGTAGATCTATTAGTGTAGATTAATAAAATATTCTTGCGGTTATTTGGGCTATTCCTAGTAGAAAGTGATGCGAAAACAAGTGAACAACACTCTCAGTTGGAACTGATTTCATGATGTAGAACAAAATTCTACAGAAACTACCACTGCAGGAGCACATGAAGTCGTTTGACAAAGGCTTCCAAATTCCGGGGGGGGGGGGGGTCATATGCCATTAAAGAAGCAAAGAAAAGAACATAGCATGTATTACAACAATATCTAGCCCTTTCAGTCATAACTGACAATGGAAAAAAAAAACACAAGTAGACGTGGCCAGTTACATGTATATTCTAAACTAGTCAAATAAGATCGTCTTCGTATCTCTCTCTCTCTTTTTTTTCAGAAAAAATATCCTGTTCAACCCTTGATGAGTTATAATATTATAGGAAATACAGTGTAGTTAATTTAAGATATAAAAGTTTTAATGACCGGTATTAAAATATGGTATCATCTCCCCACTCCACTCAGTCCAAACAGAGTAAATCAAAAAATGTAAAATTGTGGGGGTGTATGTTCCCCCTCCCCTTTCAAACGAAAAAAAAAACAAACGACTCAACTGGCAAATTGTTAACATAGCAAAGAATGGTGGGAAAGCCCAGGGTGTCCTGGATGATACTCAATCCATCAATCATCTGCCTACATCAACACTCGTTATGAGACCCTCTCCAGCAGTCTCACATTCCAGCTGATCCTTCATTACTCATCACGAGAGGTTGATTTAGTTGTAGTAATAGTAATAGATAAGAAGATACCCAGGTGTATCAGATGATACCAGGATATTGCCAGACAAGAGTTCTGGTCTTAAAAATAAGTACTGGTGTATGGATGTCATAGGTATAGACAGACTATGAAGAATTATTGTAAGATGCAGTACCAGAATCTAACGCGTCTGCTCTCTTCATCTATCCTATGATAATCAGATATCTTGGGGAAAACAATAACAAACATGTACCTTTAAAACTACATTCTAAAAAGTTAACAAGTCCTCGGGTACAATTACTTTAATCAATTTATTATGTATAATAACCTCCTTTTCTCTTTCTAAGGAAAAGTAATGGAAATATAAATATGCACACAAATTTATTTACTTAATCACAATGTTCATTTTATGCCGTCCATTGCATCTTCACTCACATATGTACAACATGTGAATAAATCTGAAATAAAATACCATTAAATACATATTTATTGTTGTAATTCAACTCAGAGATAAACACTTGGATGTTAATAGTCTGGCAGGCTGCACACACCGAACAGATGGCAAAAGCTTTGTGGCGAGTGCTGTCCTGTGTCCGTTAGTGTTTCAAACATTTTGGTGGTGTGTACTCATTCAAATTGTTCTCCTTTTATAAGACATTGACCGCCGACTGAGAAAGCAATGACGTCACCAATTTTCTGTTCATCCAAACTTTTGGCAAATCGATATGACTTTGGTCATTTGTGTATTAGGTCCACCTTTCATTCCATTGTACTAGTTTAATAGAAAGAAAGGGAGGGGCTGAAAGCATGCAACACTAAACACGCGTCTCGCTATACAATTACTACCATCACGCGTGTAAGGCCACAAGCACTAGCTTTTTTCAAATCGACAGTGATAAAAAGCACTACACATACGAGAGTTAGTTTTTAAAAACCTGAAAATTCTTATTAGGAAACATGACATTATACTGGTTTACGTTTGAAAACATTACAGTACCCAGACACCACATCGTATTCGAAGTAAACAGGAGGTAGAAGAAAGTGCATATTTTGAACGCAGCCACTTAGCTCCTTTAAATTTGTATATTTGGGTTCCTTAGGACTTGCTGACAAAAAATATGTTAAACGTTACGCAAATAGTCTAGGAATTACCAAATTATAGCCAAAAGAAATAGTGAGGGATGTCAGACAACACCCAAATCAGAATCGCTCAGTGGCAGATTTTCACCCCACCATTGTACGGGAAATGGGTCTCTATGTTAAATCCGATTTGATTGGAGCGCAATAAATGTAAGGCTAAACACGATTAGTCGGGCTATAAATACTACTTCTTTGTTGTTAGGGGAAACGTGAGTAGGAGTACTTTTTTGAAAAGCTGTGTAAACATGGCATGATTGGTTAGACCTGCCAATATAGTCAATTAGAGGCGTCAGGTCAGCACCACATTTGCAAATAAACTTACTACAGAACCAGTGCGTTGAGCGCCAGTGCATATTTTTCTAAATAAAAGCCTGGGACATCGGCAGATCGAAATTGTGTTATATTCAGTGCCAGTCAACGTAATTCTGTATTATTTCCATGAATTGTGGGACTGTGGTCCTAAAGTTATTGAGCAGCACCTGGTCAGAGCTTTGCTGAATCCAGAGGGGACAGCATACTCCTTGGTCCATATAGCAAACAGTGAGGTGTCTCCAGAACACAGTGGAGCAATCGAGCAGAGGAGTCTTTTCCTGCCGCCATCACGAAAGATAAGCCTATGTGGCCAGCGGAGCTCAACATTATGTAACCCCATCTTAAACTGACATTGTATAAAAATAAGAGGGGAAATTAATTGTTTTACTGAACGGAACTGAGAACATCTCCAATACTAGTTCCAACAGAAACAAACACTTGAAGTCATGATGACAAATAACAACATAGCTTGAAAAAACAAAACCAGTATTACCTCATATTACCACTACACAACTGACCCACATAGGATAATATTAATAAAATATGTCACTACAAGATTCATATGGATAAATTCTGTACATATAACTTGTAATTAAAATTGATTGTGATTCCTGGTTCACTTTGTATTTGAATCAGGACACATATATATTAGTGACAGTAATTAATACATATTTATATTTGAAAATTTACCAGTGCCTCATTTAAGAATAGTCTTATAGAGTGTTAAATGTGTGTGAGTGTCACAGTGTTGTCACGTGTGGTGGAATAAATTAAATTGTTTATCTGTCTGTTATTGTTGTGACTTACACTTCATCATTTACAAAACCCTAGACATTCAACGTAGTCATCACAATATTCCAGAATAATTCTGATTGAGGTATAAATATGTGGTAGCAAGTAAGGTCATCTGTAATACTCTGGACATAGATCAAGCTTTCTAGTATCTAAACGTGAGTGTCTTTTCAGTTATAATCCATCCTGTTATTTAGAACTCTATTGGAAAAAGGGAAAAGCTGGGAAAAGGCTATTTCAGAATAGAACCTTACTGTGCAGATGTCTTCAAGACAATAATATAGAACATTTCTTGCTAAAATGTAAGAGATATGATCAAATGAGAATACCAATATTAGATTATTTGCAGGCATTCAACTTACCTATAAATATAGAGGAGGTGTTGAGAATAGACAGACCTAGGGAACTGCATAATATAGTCAAACAATATTTAACACGAACACATGTTAATATATAGTGGCTGGGAATGTGAAGGTCTGATGCTGTTCTTACAATGCATGTGACTTTAAACAGATGAAAGTAAGTCAATTAAATATCTGTTAAAGTCCGTTATATAACTAGAACCACCAAGCCTTTACACCCCTCCACTTTAATATTATTCTTGTTCATAGTTTCTTCTTGATTTTGTTTGTTTTTTTAACGTATAAGCACAATTGTGATTATCCCTATTTACATTGATTTGACAAGTGTGATGCCACTTTCTCATGTCGGCAGTTGTTCATATTATTTGGAGTTGAAAACAATATATATCCTAATTATAACCCATCAGAGGTTGAACGGGATTTTTTTTTCCATTAATTTAAAAAAAAAAAATATTGGAAAGTTGGTACCTCTAACACAAATCATAGTAAACACATTCGTCCATATTTGTTACAGTTATTTGCCTTAGCTCGCTTCGTCTTGTCATTTTCGCGGCTTTTCATTGGCTATCGCGTCGCGTGGCGATTTCCACTAAGGTATTGAGACCCTACATTATGTTACACTCATCAGCTTCCCAATGAGCATAGGCCTAGGTCTTAAACAAGTGCGTGCGAAGTCTGCCTCTCCCGCACCAGAATAAGGACTGCCATGTAATGCTATCAGCCGATTTCGTCAATGTGTGCCCTATCCTTCGCTAGCATCTTCTTCTCATCTCTTGTTCCGCTGATACTTGTAAGTCCAATAAGATGACAAAACAAAACAAAGTGATAAAAGGATACCCGCTGGCTTAAATAATATCAAACGAATAACGTATGAATCACGCATTCTATATACTTCTATCTTATTTTAATCATTAAGATTAGTTTGCTAATCCATACGGTATATATTGTTCGCTTATATGCCTGTTCTAACGAAAAAGTCTGGTTCTAACGTACGCATGTATTGTGCTTGTACCGCTCAAACTGCCCTTTATCTACCTTCGCATAAATCATCGTTCCGTCGTGTTCAATTTTACTGCAGGCACTCTAACACTTTTATTGCTATTAACAACTACGTATAAATAGCTGTTCTGGAATCCCCATGGTAACACTAAGAGAGGTAGAGGGAGGCCATTAAACGTACGGAGAAGGGAGCTGGGTACACACGTAAATGAGACGTTGAACGGATGGTGCCGCCGGACAGGACGACTTGGCATATGTATTTGTTGAAGGTCTATGCTCCTTAGGGATCTGAAGAGCTGTTGATGAATGGGGATAAAAAAGCTGATTACAAACACTCAAATACACACAATACGCTAGACTCTAAATCAAGGGTTCCCAACATTATACTGTCTCCGTACCCCTTGGTATATAGTACACCTTCCCGTGGTACACTTTGTTTGTTTTGAAAGAAACACCCGCCTATCATGTTCAGCATCCAGTATGCTTCTTGTGTTGGATTTCATTGACAACAGGATTCGCTGTTCTCTCTCCAATATAATTTTTTTTTGCTTCAAAGTAACACTACCACTTTTTGGAATATTCCTGTATGATAATATAGTAATTTACCAACAATTCCATGTGCCAGCTTTACAAGCTTATCGTGCCACTGGGGTTTACGTACCTCAGGTTGGGAACCACTGCTACAGACCAATATTTTTCAACCTTAGCTTGCTTGTGGCCCCTTTCTTATCTTCATTTACGTCTGTAGCGCCCCCCCCCCCCTTTTCTATTTCCAGTGTTTGTGAAAAAAAAGGATATATAATTTGTATGTACTTCATTTCTAAGAAGCAAGGAAGATTCTTAAAGACATACAATGTATACCTTCGGCAGACTTAGGGCGATCTTGGCCCCCGGGTAATGACCCCTAACCAGCCATCCGACATAGATTAAGCTAGATGGAGACCTGGAGAGATCGGGCCCCTTACTGATGTAGGACCTCGGACACTGCCAGACTGCCTGTCTGTTCAGTCCGCCCCGGATGTTTGCCCTAAATAAAATGATCGGGTAGGGCTAATTGTTACTTCTTTACTAATGTGGTATCGCAATCACCTGTTGCGGTGTCTGTATGATCTACAGACCTGGCTTCACTTTTAATACGTACTCCTTTGTGGGCTTGGGGCCCGAAGGGAAAGCAAAAGTCACCCAAAACATAAGCAAGTAAGTCTTTCTTTTTAAATATATTTTTGTAATTTATAAAAGCCCATGAACACTGTCTGGGTGTTCGATATTATTTAATTTTTTTTCCATGTCAGCTTTATTTTTGTCCTATTTAATCACACTGCTAGGGTTGTAAACCCTCAATACATCTTACAACCTCTGTCTAAAGATCCTGAATTACGTTTTCTTGATGCATGGGTGTGGGATTTGAGACCGCCGCAACGATACATCATCACCACTCTACTTACTCCACCCGCGCCTTTCACAAAAAACAAAAAAATTAAATTCAGAATAATTGCGGCAAATGAATGCCATACTCCCGTAACAGATACATCCTAACAAATCATGGACTTATTTTTACATCTTGACAAAGTTGAAAGAACAGACAGTGATGCCAAATAAGACTACACACGGCTATAGAAGCTTTCATTGTAATATCAAACACGTTGAAAGCAGAGAGATATCAATTCCAACACATACAAAAATCATCAACACATCCAGGAAAAAAACGGATAGACTTAATAAGTATAGCCAGCAGGTGGGCTTGAACATCAACCTGAAGAAGACAGAGGTCATGACGCTCAATGTGAGCAACCCTGAGCCCATATCAGTAAGGAATCAGCAACTGGAACAGACAGATGCCTTCACATACCTAAGATGCATAGTAACACCAGACGGCGGAGCAAGCAAAGACACCAACAACAGAATGAACAAAGCAAGAACAGCCTTTTTTAGTCTAAACAACATTTGGAAGTCCTCTCAGTACAGCACAAGCACAAAATTAGGATTATATCAGAGCTGTGTGCTTTCTGTGCTTCTCTATGGCGCGGAGAGCTGGAGAGTTACAGAGAAGGAAATGTCGAAATTGTCCTCTTTTCACACAACATCTTCTTCTTCTTCTTCCGTCCTTAGCCAACGACCGGCAAAGCAGTCAGTGGCCATTACGCCTAGTGGCGTCTTAAGGGCAACAGCGAATAGATTTTCTTTGCCGTTGTTCCCATCATGCCTAATGGCGTCTTTAGGGCAACGACAAATCAATCCATTTGTTGTTGTTTCCGTAATCAAAGTGACTGGCAAACGGGTGATCAGCCCGTTGGGATCACACAACATGCCTAAGAAAAATTCTCCGAATCTTTTGGCCGAATATCATCACCAACCAAGATCTGCTTACTCGGAGCAAGCAAGAGGACATGCACACCATCATAGCTGGCAGACGCTGGAGCTGGGTTGGCCATGTCCTCAGAAAAGACCCCGATGCCATCACAAGAACAGCTACCGTATGCTATGGACCCCTGAAGGAAAACGAAAGAGAGGCCGACCAAAAACAACTTGGCGGAGGACTGTGGAGGCTGAGATGCAAAGAATGAACCAGAGTTGGGGCACTGTACGAAGGATGGCCGCCGACCGAGCAGAGTGGAATCAATTTGTTGTTGCCCTACAAGACGCCACCAGGCGTAATGGCCACTGACTGCTTTGATGGTCGGCGGCTAAGGATCAAAGAAGAAGAAGAAGACATACAAAAATATAAATCTTCAGCTCAAATGTCAAGGGCATCTCAATACATAGCTCTTAAACATGGAGAACAATTAAACGACAACCAAGATATTCATTCAATCATAACCCTCTGCTCCCCAAGGCCTTCAACAAACACACGCCAAGTCCTCCTGTTACGTGACATTAGCTCAAGTTCTTTCCACGTTATCCTCATCATATTCACCTGTTTCCAGCTCTCTTTCCCATGTGCTTCTTGGTCTACCCTGCCTCTCTTACCCTGGGGGTTCCAGAACAAGGACTGCATTGTAATGCTATCAACAGGTTTCCGCAATGTGTGTCCTATCCATTGCCATCTTCTCATCTTTTGCTCCACTGGCAGTTGTTTAGTTCTTGTCATCAGTTTCACGTTGGTAACCTTGTCATACCACTTTAATCCTTCTATTCTACGCAAGCACCCATTTATGAAAGTCTGTAGCTTTTTGGTTGTGGTTTTGTTGTTCTCCATGTTTCAGAGCCATACAATAGGACTGACTTCACATTTGAGTTGAATATTCTTATATTTGTGTTGGATCCGATTTCTCTTGATCTCCATATATTTCCCAATGTAATGAAGTCTGAATCATTTCATAAATATATAAATTTATCACCTCGCAAACCCCGTGCATATAACTAACCAATGAAACGCCAGCTTGGTACAAGTAGTGTCAGAAGATACGCTAGGCTATTCGAGACAACAACAGTGTAGATGTTGATGATATGTCGGAAGGCAGTGTGCAAATAATCATGGAGTACCTAGATAAAGAAGGACCCAATTCGATAATAGGGATCATTAGCCTTAGACAGATAACAACACTAGATGTGTTGTAGAGCCGAAGTTATTATGAATAGAAGACAGTGGAGCATGAACCATGTTGTGTTTTTCCTTGTTTCGGCTGCTCCAGTGAATAGTCAGATAAATTATAGGATAAAGTGGATATCCATAGTGATAGAGCTCATTCATAGGAGTAAAATAAGCCTAAGTTTTAGGAAATCGGTGCAGAAATAAGGATTCCAGAATTATTTTATATTTATTATCAAAGCACACCTTGCCCTGCCTACCTGATTTTGGATGCGTGCAAACGTATTTTGGTCTAGTTGTCATCTCGTACATACGCAAGTCCACTATATAAGGGGAGAGAACGAATGACACAGACACACTCGCCGCCTAATTCAAACTACAGACACAGAGCACATCATTTATATCACCTCCGTTGCCATCTGCAGAAGTGTGAGCAGACTGTGTAACCATTGAAAGCCTGTCTGTGATTGAGGGTAAGCGAGATGGTAATTAAATATATATATATATATATATATATATATATATATAAATATATATATATATATATAGATATATATATATATATATATATATATATATATATATATTTAATTATATATATATATGGAGGAAAACCCGAAGTGTGTTGGTTTAGTTTAATTGTATTAAATCAGTAGAACGAATGGATTGAGCTAGTTGTTTGTGGACAGCACTTTAAAGATATTATGCTTGCGGGAAAGGACTATCCAAACTGGAAGAAGGAGTGACTATGACAGATTGATTTTCTGTATTATTTGATATATGACAATGATTACCATAAGGCCTATATGATTTTATAGAAACAAATCATGGACAAAACTGTAACAAGTGAATTACTGAACTATTTTTTTTTTTTTTCCTCGCTTGAGGTCGCATATTTTTTCCTCGCATGAGGTCGCATTATCCCCGCCCTAACCTGGCCCTGGTCAAGACTGCGGGACCCAAAGTCGCAGCAATAGAGAATACAGTTGTGACCGGTAGCTTGGGACTTTAAGAATGAAAGAGAGTACAGAAAAATGGTTTAAGAAATTTAAATAGAGTTGTTAATAGACTATATGTCTTTGTTAAGGGGAAGTGAAATGATGTAACTCCGTAAATCCCCTTTTGGGAGATGTAGCTTGGTGTTTTGGTTTGGTATTTCATGTGAGTTCTTAATTATGGTATCACTGATTTGCATAGTAATGTTTTAGTAATAAGATTAAAGAAGGTTGTATGGGTTTTGAGTTTAATCAGCAAAGGGAGATGACTTTAAATTACGTCCCTTGAAAGGTTTTGGTGAGCGATCAAAAATAAACACGCACGAAAGATTGTTGCGAGGGTGAACACATTTAGCATGAACGAGAAAAATGTTAAATCGGGGAGAAGATGAGAGGAATCTGATTTGAGAACGCGCTTAGCGTAGGATAGCAACTTTGCTATGTGTAAAAGTTGTGTAGTGGCGAGCGATGTTTGATGGTTCATATTTCTGGCGAACAAGCCACTGAAGGTGGTTGGTTGCTGTGGTCACAGTACTGTATCAAATTATTTGCCGAACCAACAAGACGCTCAAACGCCACTTTTAATAGCGTCAGACTATATACTTGTATAAGAAAAAATGATGGAGCGAGAGAAGATTTATTTCAAAAGTTGCCTATGAACATTGTTATTATGGAAGATGACCCGCCTCAGAGGGGAGGTTGGGCATGAATTATGATTTCAGCGGATTTGATGACTAGCTGTAAATATACATCATCTTTGTTGTTCACCGCTGTTTGAGTGCAGTACTTTTCGCCAGATGTTCTCCATCCCATCATCTGTCTGTCGTGTGATATTATATCGTCAAGGTTTGTTTTAACATAGCATCATCAACACCTAGCTGCCCACTGCGGGACAGTGAGACGAGTCCCACTATACGACAAGTACCATCAACACTAACATCGTCCGCTGTACGGCCACACAGTCAGCGACCCATAGCTTGACTGCTTGCGTCAGGGTCAGCGAACCAGAGATGACCAAGACCCTACTCCACCTCCACGTGGTGGTCCTGGAAACAGGCTGCATCACTGCAGTCTGGCTGAGAGCGTAGGGATCGAAGAGGGGAGGCAAACCCGGTCCCAAAAAAGGCCGTGCTGAAGTGGGATGTGCTGGCCGAAAGGCGCAGATATCGCAGCTCCGCTGTAAACAGACACAACGCAACCAACGTCCTTTTCAGGACGAACGAGGAAGAAAAAGAACTATTGTGCTCGAACTTGAACGAATTGTGTTATTCATGACTTACTATGTCTCTTGTGATTAACCACAGCTTGTCTGAACTGTCTCATTGTACCTCCTGACTGGCTAAGGAGACAATGAGCGATACTACGTGGGTTGTATTATGTTTCAGGTTATATCCTGCCCTGGGTGTCATACAAAACATATAGTGACCAAGTCAGCAAATAGATGTTCAAGTTTGTCAGAGCTTTTGCCAGTATTAACTATGTCATCTTGACGAGTGGAGGACCCGCAGTGGTGGGGTTCTATCCAATCATACTGCTGTACGAGGCCTAGGAAGGACTTTTTCAGATAAGTAGCTCAGTGTTGGGCTACTTCAGCTTTCAAGTACCATATACCCACCTACGAATAGACTATGTAATGATGAGATAAAAACTGTGGTATAGATAGAAGACATTTGACAGTCATATGAGTCATGATGACTTTATCATAAAGTAACATTGATATTCGATATAAGAAAACACAAAAGAGAGACAGATTCTATCAGGAAGCATGAGAACAGTTGAATACGAACTATATTAGTTTAAGAAATTAACTGTAAATGTGTTATATATATATATATATATATATATATATATATATATATATATATATATATATATATATATATATGAAAGTGAACCATAGTTAATTTTGCAATCATTTGGATTTTATTTGAAAATTAACAAAGTACAAAGAAGAAACGATCCTGTATATAAATAAATTATAAATTGTACCCAGAGTCTTCAGTGAATTATTTAAATTTGGTTAAAAGTCCTTGTTGTGTAGTTTATTACCCCTAGCAGAGTCATTGTCTAAGGTTAGTCTGGAGAGGAGCCCATAGGAATCTAGATAGTACATTACCATCTCATCAGGGTTTAGTGGCAGCCATCTTGCTTCACATGTGACTGGACACAAGGGAGTTTTTTTCTCTTATTTTTATAGTTTCATGTTCTCTACTTAATTCTCATTTTCTTTCCCTCCTGTCTCTTGTTTGTCTGTCCCTGACGAAGGCCTTGTGGCCGCAACGTAGGTTTTTCTTGTCCTTCTCCTTGTAAGACGTATTACTTTTTGTGTGTTGTTGTTGTTTTGTTTTTTTTCCCCATTCAACTGTTTTACCCCCGTCTTACGGCAGTTCTCCTCGTATACAGTACTTATATATTACCATCTCATCTAGGAACCTATACAGCTTGACTATACCTTTGATGTCGATACACCATTACTCTTTTCAGAGAATGGGGTATTTCTTATCTGGCACTATCCTGGTATCATCTGATACACCTATTTGTCCAGGATAATATCACTATCATTATATCTTTCCTCTCGCTACACCCAATGCAATGAAAGCTCCTCTTGCTTTTTGTATTATTAGTTTGATATCACTGTCTGTCCCTCCAACTGTGTCTATATTACTGCCAAGATATGTATACGATTCTATATCTTGCACTGGTATTTCAAGTTCAGCCCTGTTATCATTTCCTGCATTTATTCTCATTATTTGTATCTTTTCCCTGTGTATTTTCAGACTCAATTGCTGTGACCTTTCATCGAGTGTTTTCATGTTGTCCTGCATCTGATAACGGTTATGGGACAGGAGAACCAAGCCATCAGCAAAATCTAGATCATCTAACTGTTTAGTCAGATCTGTTGTGTGTCGTCGATGTTTTCATAACCCAGTCTATTGTTAGTAAGAAAAGAAATGGAGACAAGGCATGCCTGTCGCACTCCCGTTCTTAGCGCTTTTAATTAGGTCTTGAAAAAAATCGAGCACTAACTGAAAAAGCGCTAAACGAAAATTGATTTATCATAAGAAGTAAAAGAAATCAAATTAATTCTTTCCCAAGCTCTATCAAAA
The DNA here is from genome assembly GCA_024509875.1 of Oreohelix idahoensis. Taxonomy (NCBI): domain Eukaryota; kingdom Metazoa; phylum Mollusca; class Gastropoda; order Stylommatophora; family Oreohelicidae; genus Oreohelix; species Oreohelix idahoensis. The sequence goes on from JAMPIV010009753.1 coordinate 89,869, forward strand.
TTAAGTAAAACGTAATTAAAAGAACGAAAAACGAAATAGCTAACAATCTAAAATTATCAAACACAGAGGCGTCCCTACCTTTGACACCCCCTGCTCATAGAAAAATACACTTGCAAGTACATTTTAACATTAAGTACTATGATAATAGAGTCTGGCATCACCTTCCTGTCTGTCACCCGGGGTGGACCGCCCCCTCCTTAGTACGCCATGTTTGATTCAAACATACAGAACACAAACTAAATATTATGTATATACAGTACTTTACTAACAATAAATAAATAAAAAAAATAATTATAGGACATTAATCGCTACTACAACTGTCGCTTGTTGCTACAGTTGACACAGCAGAGCTGTCTTCATCATGAAACGACTAGTTAGCACAGCCTTTCTCAACCTCTTTATCCTGGAGGAACTCTTGAAATAATTTTCAGGTCTGAAGGAACCCTTGCATAAAAATTATTATATCTACAGCTCACGCTAGTGTGATCACTAACATGGATACCATCACATGTGGGAATAGCAGGAAATGAGCTTGCAGACAAAGAAGCCAAAGGGGGAAGAACTAGCCATAACAAAATTGAAGTAGGCTTAGGGAAATTTGAAATTAAGAGGTTAATTGCTCAAGCAATAACTAAAGAGTGGATAACAGCATGGGACCAAAGTAAAAAAGCAAGACACTCATATGAAATCCTAAAAAAAAAAAAACAAGCAAAAAATGCCAAATACAAGATGAACTAAAAATACCAATTAATAAAAAATTGCTGAGGCTCAAGCTTGGAACTGGATATTTCATGATTGAGGAACCCACATGTGAAGAGTGTCAAGAACCAAACACAATTAGACACTTTCTGGTGGACTGCAAAAAATATGACCAGCAGAGGCAAAACATTAAGACATACTGTAGTAACCACAAGGTAGAAATGAGTGTAGAAAATCTCATAGGCACAAAGACCCCATCAGAAGTGCAAAAGTTAATAAAACACTATATTACAAAAACTAAAGCTAACATATAAAAAGTAAATAAGGATCCGAGCCAGTAGTCCACACTGGTGAAAGACTACCCCCAGATACATAAAGATTAGGCAAATAAACCGTCCAGTGAAAATTAAAAACATACCAGCTTAGAACATATCATATTTTGGATTTAAAAAAAGCCATTTTGGACTTAACTACAAAAGGAAAAATACCTACTAGGGATAATATAGTATAAAATAAATACAAACAAAAACATATTACAATAAATGAAACACGTCCTGATATAACCAACAGCTCCATGTACATGGTAGATGGTTGAAAGTGGCGTGCTACAAAGAAAAGTAGCAAACACATTTTAAAAAAAAGTGATCAGTAAGTTGTAAATTTAATAATCCAATAATAACTATCAATGCTCTGTTGAGTAGAGAACGATTTTTTTCTGTGGATCTGTTTATTTTGGCCAACTTTTTACCCTACTAGTTTTGTGTGGTTCACCCTCCCCACTAAGAATATTATAAACTTTGATGCAAGTCATTAGTGTGGGTAGAAAAAGAAAACTGCTGCCTTTCCTTTTTAAATTTCCTACTTCATTTTTTTTTTTTTACCTTATCCGAGTAGGTCTAAATGTCTTATCACAAATTTCTACTCTAGAATGAAATTTCCCTCATATTTTCTACTGCACCGGTAGAGCTTGTTCGCTCCCGTAAGTCAGTCGGCGGAGCGTAAGTGGAGGTTGAAGAAGCTAGTTCATGATGAGGAGGTTGCGTCCTCCCCTTCGTGCAGTACAATGCTCACTAATTATTAATAACCTCCCCCATCTTGCGTCAGAAACCGAGAGTGGACTCAATCAAGTGAACACGGTCCTATTGCGAACTGCCAGTCGGGACTGCCCAGTCACTGCCCATCACTGCGAGTGCTAACATTGCCTGCCGCACAAAAAAACGACGTTAAATTTTTTTTTTTTAAAATCACGCTCTCTCGCGGAACCTCATAGCGACCTCTCGCGGAACTCTACGGTTCCGTGGAACCCCGCCGGTTTAGAAACCATGGGTTAGCAGAAGGTTTTGAAGGTGATGAAAAAATTATCCTGACTGCAGATATAGAAGGCACGGCTGTTTAGTCATTGGGCGGTGGGGGGTGGGAGGGGGGATGTTCGGGGAGTCTTGAAAAATAAACCAAAACATCTGCTTTGCTTTGCCATCTTCTTTTTCTCTTCAAGAAGCACCTTGTAGCAATTAAGATCTTGGTGCATGTTAAGATTACCGTACTGACAATTAGAATAGAGATGGGCAAATCGACACACTCCGCTGTTTCGAGACATTCGGCACAGTGATTTAAACTGTATCGACACACTGTTTCGACACAACGGCACTTTAGCCCGTGTCGTCTGTTGTATTTCTATCAAACAGTATAGGCCGAATCCAACAAGACCCTTAGGACCTTAATACTGTGTCCAGTAAATGATAGTAGACTAGAACAGTGAGAACAGGATAGTGGGTAGGTTTGGTATTGTACAAACATTTATTACAAATAAGGGAGGGAAACCTGAGGCCTGTAAACAGTAAATTAATATGAAACAAATATAAAGGTATGTTATCAGGCACTCGCAGGAAATAAAGAAGTAGAACACCAGACAACAGAAAAACAACAGACATGAGTGGCTTACCCAGGATTTGAACACTGGACCTTCCGTGCGACAACCCCGCCTAGCCATGCAAGCGAATCACACTATCCGCTCTGCCATCTACGCATCAAAAAAAAATGATGTTTCAATGGCAGGTCAATAGTGCGAACCACAATACACGACACCAGAAGTCCTCCATGGGCAGTTCAGCCTATTAATGACGCAATCACTTCTGTTGTATTTCTATCAAACAGTATAGGCCGAATCCAACAAGACCCTTAGGACCTTAATACTGTGTCCAGTAAATGATAGTAGACTAGAACAGTGAGAACAGGATAGTGGGTAGGTTTGGTATTGTACAAACATTTATTACAAATAAGGGAGGGAAACCTGAGGCCTGTAAACAGTAAATTAATATGAAACAAATATAAAGGTATGTTATCAGGCACTCGCAGGAAATAAAGAAGTAGAACACCAGACAACAGAAAAACAACAGACATGAGTGGCTTACCCAGGATTTGAACACTGGACCTTCCGTGCGACAACCCCGCCTAGCCATGCAAGCGAATCACACTATCCGCTCTGCCATCTACGCATCATCAAAAAATGATGTTTCAATGGCAGGTCAATAGTGCGAACCACAATACACGACACCAGAAGTCCTCCATGGGCAGTTCAGCCTATTAATGACGCAATCACTTCTGTTGTATTTCTATCAAACAGTATAGGCCGAATCCAACAAGACCCTTAGGACCTTAATACTGTGTCCAGTAAATGATAGTAGACTAGAACAGTGAGAACAGGATAGTGGGTAGGTTTGGTATTGTACAAACATTTATTACAAATAAGGGAGGGAACCTGAGGCCTGTAAACAGTAAATTAATATGAAACAAATATAAAGGTATGTTATCAGGCACTCGCAGGAAATAAAGAAGTAGAACACCAGACAACAGAAAAACAACAGACATGAGTGGCTTACCCAGGATTTGAACACTGGACCTTCCGTGCGACAACCCCGCCTAGCCATGCAAGCGAATCACACTATCCGCTCTGCCATCTACGCATCATCAAAAAATGATGTTTCAATGGCAGGTCAATAGTGCGAACCACAATACACGACACCAGAAGTCCTCCATGGGCAGTTCAGCCTATTAATGACGCAATCACTTCTGTTGTATTTCTATCAAACAGTATAGGCCGAATCCAACAAGACCCTTAGGACCTTAATACTGTGTCCAGTAAATGATAGTAGACTAGAACAGTGAGAACAGGATAGTGGGTAGGTTTGGTATTGTACAAACATTTATTACAAATAAGGGAGGGAAACCTGAGGCCTGTAAACAGTAAATTAATATGAAACAAATATAAAGGTATGTTATCAGGCACTCGCAGGAAATAAAGAAGTAGAACACCAGACAACAGAAAAACAACAGACATGAGTGGCTTACCCAGGATTTGAACACTGGACCTTCCGTGCGACAACCCCGCCTAGCCATGCAAGCGAATCACACTATCCGCTCTGCCATCTACGCATCATCAAAAAATGATGTTTCAATGGCAGGTCAATAGTGCGAACCACAATACACGACACCAGAAGTCCTCCATGGGCAGTTCAGCCTATTAATGACGCAATCACTTCTGTTGTATTTCTATCAAACAGTATAGGCCGAATCCAACAAGACCCTTAGGACCTTAATACTGTGTCCAGTAAATGATAGTAGACTAGAACAGTGAGAACAGGATAGTGGGTAGGTTTGGTATTGTACAAACATTTATTACAAATAAGGGAGGGAAACCTGAGGCCTGTAAACAGTAAATTAATATGAAACAAATATAAAGGTATGTTATCAGGCACTCGCAGGAAATAAAGAAGTAGAACACCAGACAACAGAAAAACAACAGACATGAGTGGCTTACCCAGGATTTGAACACTGGACCTTCCGTGCGACAACCCCGCCTAGCCATGCAAGCGAATCACACTATCCGCTCTGCCATCTACGCATCATCAAAAAATGATGTTTCAATGGCAGGTCAATAGTGCGAACCACAATACACGACACCAGAAGTCCTCCATGGGCAGTTCAGCCTATTAATGACGCAATCACTTCTGTTGTATTTCTATCAAACAGTATAGGCCGAATCCAACAAGACCCTTAGGACCTTAATACTGTGTCCAGTAAATGATAGTAGACTAGAACAGTGAGAACAGGATAGTGGGTAGGTTTGGTATTGTACAAACATTTATTACAAATAAGGGAGGGAAACCTGAGGCCTGTAAACAGTAAATTAATATGAAACAAATATAAAGGTATGTTATCAGGCACTCGCAGGAAATAAAGAAGTAGAACACCACCAGACAACAGAAAAACAACAGACATGAGTGGCTTACCCAGGATTTGAACACTGGACCTTCCGTGCGACAACCCCGCCTAGCCATGCAAGCGAATCACACTATCCGCTCTGCCATCTACGCATCATCAAAAAATGATGTTTCAATGGCAGGTCAATAGTGCGAACCACAATACACGACACCAGAAGTCCTCCATGGGCAGTTCAGCCTATTAATGACGCAATCACTTCTGTTGTATTTCTATCAAACAGTATAGGCCGAATCCAACAAGACCCTTAGGACCTTAATACTGTGTCCAGTAAATGATAGTAGACTAGAACAGTGAGAACAGGATAGTGGGTAGGTTTGGTATTGTACAAACATTTATTACAAATAAGGGAGGGAAACCTGAGGCCTGTAAACAGTAAATTAATATGAAACAAATATAAAGGTATGTTATCAGGCACTCGCAGGAAATAAAGAAGTAGAACACCAGACAACAGAAAAACAACAGACATGAGTGGCTTACCCAGGATTTGAACACTGGACCTTCCGTGCGACAACCCCGCCTAGCCATGCAAGCGAATCACACTATCCGCTCTGCCATCTACGCATCATCAAAAAATGATGTTTCAATGGCAGGTCAATAGTGCGAACCACAATACACGACACCAGAAGTCCTCCATGGGCAGTTCAGCCTATTAATGACGCAATCACTTCTGTTGTATTTCTATCAAACAGTATAGGCCGAATCCAACAAGACCCTTAGGACCTTAATACTGTGTCCAGTAAATGATAGTAGACTAGAACAGTGAGAACAGGATAGTGGGTAGGTTTGGTATTGTACAAACATTTATTACAAATAAGGGAGGGAAACCTGAGGCCTGTAAACAGTAAATTAATATGAAACAAATATAAAGGTATGTTATCAGGCACTCGCAGGAAATAAAGAAGTAGAACACCAGACAACAGAAAAACAACAGACATGAGTGGCTTACCCAGGATTTGAACACTGGACCTTCCGTGCGACAACCCCGCCTAGCCATGCAAGCGAATCACACTATCCGCTCTGCCATCTACGCATCATCAAAAAATGATGTTTCAATGGCAGGTCAATAGTGCGAACCACAATACACGACACCAGAAGTCCTCCATGGGCAGTTCAGCCTATTAATGACGCAATCACTTCTGTTGTATTTCTATCAAACAGTATAGGCCGAATCCAACAAGACCCTTAGGACCTTAATACTGTGTCCAGTAAATGATAGTAGACTAGAACAGTGAGAACAGGATAGTGGGTAGGTTTGGTATTGTACAAACATTTATTACAAATAAGGGAGGGAAACCTGAGGCCTGTAAACAGTAAATTAATATGAAACAAATATAAAGGTATGTTATCAGGCACTCGCAGGAAATAAAGAAGTAGAACACCAGACAACAGAAAAACAACAGACATGAGTGGCTTACCCAGGATTTGAACACTGGACCTTCCGTGCGACAACCCCGCCTAGCCATGCAAGCGAATCACACTATCCGCTCTGCCATCTACGCATCATCAAAAAATGATGTTTAAATGGCAGGTCAATAAGCCTGTTCCATCGTTGACTGCAAGACCTACCTCTGGTGTAATATGTCCGCAGTTAAGCACTGTTTCTTTCGCCTTCTGAAAAATAAGATTGCATTGTTGGCAACTATTTGCCACATTATAATTAATAGCAAAACATGCAGCAGAAGACTGTGTTGTATTATTGTCAAGTGGGACCTGAGCTATAGGGGTAGTATTATTTGTAACTGCCGCCCCTGTATTATGGTTGTACTGAGATGATCCCCGAGAATGAGATCGATTCCGAGTATAATTGTTAGAATTATCTCGTCGTCCTCTATAGTAACTATTATCTCGATGTCTCGAGCCATGATTATTACCATTCCAGTTATTATTATTATTGGGAGTATGTGATCGATTATAATTAGTGTTATGTTGACCATTGTGGTAGTTTGTTTGAGGTGAATAATTTCTATCTCGTGATCTACCTCTGTTGAACTCATTTTTATTGTTGAAATCATTATTATGTCCCTTCTGAAAGTGAACATTGTGATTTCTTTGGAACCTGCTTCTGTCTACACTGTGATGTCTTTGTTTGTTATTATGAATGTAGACCATATTAGACGCCACAGGTAGAGGTTCTCTTAATGAGGAGTTAGAAATGGTTGCATTCGGATGTGCCGAACAGTAGTTTAAAGAAATTTTTTCTAACTCGTCAATAGTACCTGGTTTACGCTCCTGCAAATATGCAAAAAATGGCTGGCTAACCGAAGATAATACCTTATCCCGTAGTAGCAAATCAACTAATTTGTCGTACGATTTGTTGACTTCTGCCAGTTCAACCCATCTATTAAATGTATTGCGTATGTTCGCAATGAATCCTGCAAAATCTTTTGGAGATTCAGGTAAAATTCCCTTAAATTTCAACCTACAGTGTTCCTCGTCCAGGTGAAACCTTCGTAAAAGCAAGGACTTAATAGCACCGTAGTTATTTGCTATTGATGGGTCAGCATTTTGAGAAGCCGTCAGTGGTTCTCCAACCAAGAATTCATTTAACTTGAGTACCCATGACTCTTCAGGCAAATGGTTAGTTTTGCAAGTCTGTTCAAAACGTGACAGGAACGATGAAAGGTCGTCCACGTTTAAGTTGAGAGTGGGTAATTTAAAGTTGTAGAAATGTTTAGTTTGGCTGGATGATGATCCATTTTGTGCGTTATTATTCTGGTTTGCATCAGCACTTTGTGCTTGTAATCTTGCTGTCTCCAATTTAATACGCGCCAATTCCATTTCTTGTTGTAAAATAATTTCCTCTCGTTTCAATTTATTCTCTTCTTCCTGTTGAGCAATTTCTCTTAATCTATTTTCCTTGGCAATTTGCTTCATCTCACGTTCTGCTTCCTCTTTCTTTAATGCAGCCTTTTGTTCCTCTTCCTCTTTCTTTAATGCAGCCTTTTGTTCCTCTTCCTCTTTCCTTAATGCAGCATTTTTCTCTGCTTCTTTTCTTTCACGTTCATCCATTTCTGCTTTATGTTTTTCCAGTTCTGCCTCAGCAAACTGACGAAGTTCTTGAGATTTATAACCATATTCCTTACCAATTTTAACGAAATGGTCTATAGTAAGCATTTTGACTTTTATCTGTAAGTAATTATTGATAATTACTGATTAAAATAGTCAATAGTAGCTTCAGAGTAATTATTATACTTACTCAACTTAGGAATATTCAATATAAATAATCACAATAGTACTGAACTCTTATGTCTAAGTTCAACTAATAGACAATATTTTGTAACAATATTGTATCTAAATACGAACTATATCATAAATAGTTATGATATCTGTTAACTATAATGTAATTACATCACACAATTAATCTCAATATCTAATAATGTTGGGTATGATTCCTAGTAATTATATTGTTCAATGTACTAAGTCACTCTCTTAGTACCAGAAAAGTATATTAAATAATATACAATGGGTCTATTACCTCAAAGGTAGACTATAAGATTATTTAATTTGGTCAATATGTATATATTATATTATTATGCCCTAGGCATCTCTTATAAATTGTAGTGCTAATTTCTTGGACTATCACTGCATAATTATGCAATGTCCCATATTAACCTTAAATATCAGAAAAAATTAATTAAATTAAATTACAAGTGTATTATTGCATATAATATCATATTATTAATGTAGTATTTAATATATATCATGAGGACAAACAAAACAATGATGCAACTAAAGGGTACAAACAATGTCAAGACGCAAACAAGACATTTTTCACAATTAAAAATGAATTTATGAACTAAATAAAACAAGCGGAAGTGTCACAAGCCAAATGAAGGGTCAAGGTCTGACCCGAGGTCAACTTAATATTCAAAGTACACAAAAAAAAAATGACTGCAAAAAATGATGACATCACAGGACTCATAACGGACGACCATTTAACAATCATCAAATAAATGATAGTAAGAGGAGACTGGACGAAATAGTTAACGAACATGATACAAAACTGAATAAAAATGTGAACTTAGTACAAATAAAATACGCCAGTTATCTACGGAACGGCACAGCTAACACAAATCGTCAAACGACAGCAGATTTGGACAGGTAGTCCAATGGCAAACCTCAATGGGGCTTCCAAAAGTGCAATCGTTTAACTGCCCTAAGACCGACTGAAATCTAGGTGGTCAGCTGTTCGCGACATTCCCCAGAGATTTCAGTTCCCTCCAACCGGCCCACTAATTAACAACACATTAAAACAACCCAAAAAAAATACATGAAACACATTCAGAAAAGACATGCCTATGCAGGCAAAAGGCATGGACTCAGTATTACTGTTTGCAATGACGACAGTATTAAAACAACTAGACTTATCTTTTCCGTTGCTTAGATCAGTGCTAGAGGTCGTCAACAGCTAGGCTAATGCCCCTGACTGTCTGCTCCTGTAGTCCATATCGTGTGTTTGCTTCAAATGGCTCATGTTTCTCCTGGTTAGGCTTAGAAAACGACTTTGGTTTCTCCGACAAATCACCTACACGACTTTCAGTGACGTCACGTTGTTAGGCATTAGAATGAGTAAGACGTCATCTTCGACTGGATCATGTGATCGAAACTTGATCATAAATATTATGGTTAACATGTGCGTAAGGAACAGAAGTTTGTTTCTTTTTTTCTGTCGTTCCCCGCATTCGTCCGCCACTTTGTTGCTGAGTTATTTGCCGGTTGAAGATCATGCACTGAGTATGGTTACTTTAGTGATCTCTTGTTAATCGTGCTTTGTTTAGTATTACGCGAATTAGGGTGAAGGTGTTCATACAACTCAGTAGCATGGTATGAAGAAGTAGTTCATGTAACTTGAACTCAGCAACATTAATGAAGTAATTAATGTCTTCAGATTGAGTCCGTAATATTTAATCACATGTACACACAGGATGATCATTTCAAATAGGAACAGAACATAAGTCCTTATAAGTCATGCATAAATTAATCAATAACGTAGACTGCTGGTTTACGTGTCAATGTCCGTTTAAGGATACAATGCAGTATTGTCGTCAGAACATCACAGCTATATGCACGCGCAGCTAGACATGGCTACCTGCCGACAGTGAGACTGCGAGTCTGAATATTTCATACGAATTTGACGATTATTCTCCTCCTTCTGAGGATTCTAGTTAAATACTAACCTCCATAAATTTTCCTCTGCTTTATTTCCTGCGAGTGCCTGATAACATACCTTTATATTTGTTTCATATTAATTTACTGTTTACAGGCCTCAGGTTTCCCTCCCTTATTTGTAATAAATGTTTGTACAATACCAAACCTACCCACTATCCTGTTCTCACTGTTCTAGTCTACTATCATTTACTGGACACAGTATTAAGGTCCTAAGGGTCTTGTTGGATTCGGCCTATACTGTTTGATAGAAATACAACAGAAGTGATTGCGTCATTAATAGGCTGAACTGCCCATGGAGGACTTCTGGTGTCGTGTATTGTGGTTCGCACTATTGACCTGCCATTGAAACATCATTTTTTGATGATGCGTAGATGGCAGAGCGGATAGTGTGATTCGCTTGCATGGCTAGGCGGGGTTGTCGCACGGAAGGTCCAGTGTTCAAATCCTGGGTAAGCCACTCATGTCTGTTGTTTTTCTGTTGTCTGGTGTTCTACTTCTTTATTTCCTGCGAGTGCCTGATAACATACCTTTATATTTGTTTCATATTAATTTACTGTTTACAGGCCTCAGGTTTCCCTCCCTTATTTGTAATAAATGTTTGTACAATACCAAACCTACCCACTATCCTGTTCTCACTGTTCTAGTCTACTATCATTTACTGGACACAGTATTAAGGTCCTAAGGGTCTTGTTGGATTCGGCCTATACTGTTTGATAGAAATACAACAGAAGTGATTGCGTCATTAATAGGCTGAACTGCCCATGGAGGACTTCTGGTGTCGTGTATTGTGGTTCGCACTATTGACCTGCCATTGAAACATCATTTTTTGATGATGCGTAGATGGCAGAGCGGATAGTGTGATTCGCTTGCATGGCTAGGCGGGGTTGTCGCACGGAAGGTCCAGTGTTCAAATCCTGGGTAAGCCACTCATGTCTGTTGTTTTTCTGTTGTCTGGTGTTCTACTTCTTTATTTCCTGCGAGTGCCTGATAACATACCTTTATATTTGTTTCATATTAATTTACTGTTTACAGGCCTCAGGTTTCCCTCCCTTATTTGTAATAAATGTTTGTACAATACCAAACCTACCCACTATCCTGTTCTCACTGTTCTAGTCTACTATCATTTACTGGACACAGTATTAAGGTCCTAAGGGTCTTGTTGGATTCGGCCTATACTGTTTGATAGAAATACAACAGAAGTGATTGCGTCATTAATAGGCTGAACTGCCCATGGAGGACTTCTGGTGTCGTGTATTGTGGTTCGCACTATTGACCTGCCATTGAAACATCATTTTTTGATGATGCGTAGATGGCAGAGCGGATAGTGTGATTCGCTTGCATGGCTAGGCGGGGTTGTCGCACGGAAGGTCCAGTGTTCAAATCCTGGGTAAGCCACTCATGTCTGTTGTTTTTCTGTTGTCTGGTGTTCTACTTCTTTATTTCCTGCGAGTGCCTGATAACATACCTTTATATTTGTTTCATATTAATTCAATATTTTTACACGTCTTCATTATGATGAAATAAAACGGAGATATTGTGGTGAATTTGATGTTACGAAATGTTGTTGTTATGAACTCTTAGTGTACTGAATGAGGTCAGCTGTGAAGGTCCCTGAATATAATAAATATTATGTTAAGTTGCAGGGTACCTTTCTGCTACCACCTTTATGATCTCACTCAGACTTATTCTTTGACTAGAATGTATGATGATGATGATGACGTTTGGTGTCTTGGGTTATGTATAAGCAGTGTAATGTTGCATTAACCAACTAAACATATACACAAGTATTTTATTATCCAACACAACACAACAGTACTACAACAATCACATACACACTACACTTTAAAAGACTATCTTACGTAAGTCAGTGGTTGAATTTTGTGTAACGTTAATAATTTTTTTTCAATTTATTATCCTGACTCTATTTTGTTTGAATCGGGATTGACAATCAAAAGTGAAATCAATGAAATTATTTACAATATTCAATTTATACAATGGATCTTCTGTCCATAATACAAGTATTAATATAATCAAAGTGTGTATGTGTAGTTTTCTAAATAGGATAATACTGGTATATGTAAAATGGTAGGTTGTTGGTTATCTTCACTCCCTATCGTTCATTTTCGTTTCATTTTTCACAGGTGGAATTCTTTTATTTGATAATGTCAGTTTTTTATTGCTAATAACTGAGGTTCATAGAGGTTGAGACTCTTGGTGCCGAACGGGCACTTAACTTCGAAGGAGAACCCTGGTAAGTCTTGTCCTAGGCTCGATGGATCATCTGGTTCACTTCATAAAAGGCAATGGCCTCCAGTACATGCTCGAATTATGCAACAAAGTCAGGAATCAATCAGTTCCCACGAGCCTGGTTTTATGTGACTGTCAGGGCCACAAAACCCCTGAAATAAGAAGGTTATGCATCCTTCTTTATAATAAGTATACAATAATATTCCATAGTTAATTATAGGTATAGTACAAACAAACGCATAGGGTCAGCTCTTAATGACAACCTATTGTACCATTATATTTTGAAGTGACAATATATACCAGTTTTCCTCTCCCCTAATGGTTACAACGCCTCTGTAATTCTAACAGTAATCTTTTTCCATACAACAGAATAGGTGTTATGCTCCTTGATGACAATCATATATAATTTTGTAGTTCTACACCTCTCTGATAGGCTATTAAATGATGGATCAATCTCTAGGCTTTGCCTAAGTCTGCCATCGACTCACTTACTTACAGTCGTATGTTAGTATCTCACATTCAAACTTTATTTTAAATAAAATGGTTAATAAATTCAATCTTACCACAATTTCAATGAATATTACACACAAACAACGATGACTGGCAGATCTGGCCCAAGTTATCACTGCCCTGTCCAGAAGTTTATAATATTGGTATTTAGAATTACACTTCTGCTCTCATCGTCTCGTGGCAAGATTTTTTTAAGAAATGGCGTCCTAGCCTAACAATTTTTCCTCAGTATCAACTAAGCTGGCCAATAGAAGCAGACGACTATGAATTTTAAATCGAACTTTAAAAAAAACAATTCCCAAAATACTACGTCTACTACTACAAGTATATTTTTAGTGTTAGGTTAACCAATCCCCTCTCGCCTTCCTTTAAACTACAGCCAATCAAAATCTTGGTATCTTTTAGTCCTATTTACTCAAAACTTTTTTCAAAATATGTTATGAAAAAATTAAGCAGGCGTGATTTTTTTCTCGTCAGTCCGTCTTATCATACATAATATTATTGCCATTATTTTGGTTATTTTTTGTACTAGTGGGTAACTGACACCATATTATTGCTCAGGACATCATAAGGCATCCGAATATATAATTTTTATGGCCCTATGTATTATGGTTCATAATTCCACATTTTTTCTATGTTAGTCTTCAAAACTAGAAACTACCACCTGTTCCATTCTTTTTCTAACTATTTTCAACCTAAATACGAGAATCTTCCGTAGTACGTTAGAATTACGTCATTCCCTATAAGAGCTAAGGTTGTTTACATGACCAATTGCCGAACATTTTTTAGTTTTGTATCGTAATTTGAAACGTGCCCAAGGCTATGTTGCTCGAGTTGGCTTTTGTGAAATCAACAGACCAATTTCTCTTTTATCATCGCTTTCTAAACCACTAGAAAAACACATACATAAAGCAACACTACATTACCTAGTTAGCAATGACTTGCTAATTGACAGTCAGTCAGGGTTTAGACAAAAGCATTCATGCCACACAGCTCTAACTAAGATGATAGACAACTTGCACTTAAACATAAATAACGATAACATATGTGGAGCAATCTTTGTAGACTTTAGGAAAGCATTTGATATGTTAGATCACGCTGTTTTAATAAGAAAATTAGAAACAATGAAAGTTAACTTTAAACTAGTGACATTACTTAAATCATTCCTGTCCGACAGACAGCAAGTAGTGTGGTACAATAACTCCTTGTCAAGCCCAACTATTATTGACACCGGTGTTCCTCAGGGTTCTATTCTCGGCCCTCTACTTTTTTCCATTTACATAAATGACCTTCCACTACACATCGAGCACTCATCCTGCGACCTATTTGCCGATGACTGTACCATTTATACTAGTGATAAAAGTTGCAACACGCTAAAAATATTATTACAAAGCGACACAGACAATCTTATTAAGTGGAGCAATGAAAACTGCATGCAAATAAATATCACTAAAACAAAATGTATGATAATATCAACTAGACAAAAATTACAAAACTCGCCGAAAACAACACTTCAGCTCTACATTGGAACCTCTTTAATTGAAAATGTAAATGAATATAAAACACTAGGACTCATAATTGACCAACATTTAAGTTGGAATTCGCATGTACAAGCACTGACCAAACAAACGGCACAAAAAGTTTACCAGTTAGCTAAAATCAAACATTTCCTAGATGAGGAGACACGAAAAATGTTCTATACATCCCAGATACAAACACATCTAGACTATTGTTCCATAATTTGGGATGGCTGCAACACTAAAAGACTCTATTCATTACAAAAACGTGCAGTGCGCCTAATTTCAGACAAAAACCTCACACAGTGTGTAGACGCATACACATATCTTAACATATTACCACTAAGAAAGCGCCTTCTCTTCAACAAAGCCAAATTTATTCACAAAATCTTTTCACAGAATGCTCCAACGTATCTGTGGCCTATTTTCAAATACAGCAGAAGACGCAGTCAACGCTTAACACATTAACTACCGCAAGCCGCTGTCAGCGGCTCACAACATAATCACATTTGGACCGCAAGCCGCTCAGGGCGCCAATCTAATTTTAGTAATAAAACGAATGAAAAATGTACTGAAACACTCTCTGATCTGGTTCGAGATTTTAAGTTGCCACCGGAAAACAAATTCCCAAAGCATGGTTGTTGTAGAACACTGGAAAATTGATATTATGTTCGTATTTTTCAGCGTTTTGAGTTAGTTACCAAATCATGTAAAACTGTTTACCGTGGCAACTAGTGCTAGGACTACAAATAATGCGTGTACATCTTGTCTAACGGCTGAATAGGATAGAAACATGTTTTAACAATTGACTGAAAGATCTAGCGACGAGGACAAGAGTGAAAACGGTGTGCACATTGATTGAAATTGTGATTCTGATAGAGATGGGGCGCAAGCAGTTATAATTGTGAAAGTATTGCAAGTCCTCAGCCATCGGAGGGCCGTTAAATAGCAACAACCTCTATTAGAGTTACAACCAATGTTTATTGTAATAGTACATTCATTTATCTTTAAAATGACGTGTAATTCATACAAATCTGTAAACAATTACGAAAACTACAGCTTACTTTGTGCAAACACCTACAGGATGAAAATGGGAAACAAATTTAATTCGACCACAATGTGTTTTTTAATTCGGTAGTTAATGTGTTAAATAAATTACACATGCCCAAGCCTAGGCTCGACTTATTCAAGAAAAGTTTAGCTTTTTCTGCTGCTCATCTGTGGAATACTCTTCCACATGACTTAAAAAATACTCTTAGTCCATATTCATTCAATCACAGACTTTTCAAATACATCAAGAGTGCAGATTATATGCCACCATAATTTCTTTATGTTCTTAAATAATTACATAACATCATATGTAGGTTTTAAAGTTAATTTTGTCCTGTTTAGTATAAATTATGTTACGCATCTGTAAATCTGTGTAACTGTTATTGTACTGTTACAATGTTGGGATTTTATTTTATTGTACTTTTTTTGTTATTTTATTATTTAAGTAATATTTAGGATACGTGTGAGAATAAATGGATTCAGTATGGAAGATGAGAGAAAGGAAGGGCAGAATGTTAGACGGGCCTGCGTGCCCAATTCTAAATCCTTTGAAAATAAAGTTCGTTCGTTCCCCTCTTTTATTCTTTTATTCTTCCACTCTCGTCTTGGCAATTCGACTTGACCTTGCAAAAGTGTTACATTTAATCTCAAGGACGAATTTTTCGAAAAGACAGTATCTTTCATTCGGCTATTAGGTTTATCAGAATCGACATGCGGGCGGGCGTAGGAGAGTACTACGCTGGACTCAATTTTTATTTTCTATCCTATTTTTGACTTTATGCACTAGAATATTATCTAATTTAGCTATTGTATTGAGAATATCGTCACAGATATGATGATAGCTGCAGTATATGTGAAAACAATAAAAAACAACAATAATAATAACAGTAATAATAACACATGATATCAAACTAGAGTAAGCTAGTTTTGGTAGACAATGATTCAAATCCACACCGAGTACACAGATATCAGCAGAGCTAATAAAGTGTCCATTACATTTATACGAAAACACGGACACTTTCAACTTTAACATAGTGCCTAAAACATTGACAACTGCAGCACTGACACAATTTCCAGTGTCTATAACTTCTCAGCAAAAATAATATCACTTGTAAAATCAAGTCATCATAACACATCCCTGAAAAATATGACATGTTTGATCTTCCATACTATATATGAACAACTAATGTCCCGGACGCTTGACTCAAATTTTAGAAAGGACTACGGAAGGTGAGACAGTGAGACAGTGTGCCTCTTTGCAAAACAGCGAGGCAGACAGGAACTGAAACTGTATCGAAACAAGAAGCAGTCTGTGTTTCGGATCTTTCGGACTCAGCGCTGTTTCGAAGCATTGTTTCGAGACACACACACACACACAGTAGCCATCTCTACTGACAATGCTTCTTGGTCATCACAGCACTCTGAATGAACATGTGCAAGTTTCCCTCAGATTTTCTAAGGCACCGGTAGAGCTTGTTCGCTCCTGTAAGTCAGTCGGCGGAGCATAGGCCTAAGTGGTTGAGGAAGGTAATTCAAGATGCTTCATATGTTAGCGCTTAGCGTAAGACTGAATTTTTTTAAGCGTATAACAGCGATATGGCATACAATAAAAATCTTTTATCTCGAAAAAGCGCAGTCGAACATCGTAAGACCGGGGGATCGAAGATTGTTGTATTTCTATGTAGACTTGCTGCATTAGAATGTTGTGAATGATTTAGTTCTTTTAGAAAATGTAGTGGAGAGCATAATTTTCTGAGCATATTGTTGATATTATTGCAAATACTAAAACTTTGAGCTATTCAAAAGAACATTAAGAAGAATTTTTTATTTGCTTGCATTGTGAAGACCGATTTTTTTATGACTTATCTCTACTGGACGAAGAAATTTAATTTTAGTGTGCCAGAATGCGAGTGTTCACTGGGAATGTTGTGAACGTACCTTTAAGCATGGTGACACCGTACTTTTAGTGCCGGAAAGAAAGGGCTAGTCCGCAATTCACTTGGATGAATACATCTTTTTTTTGTTTGTTGTTGCTCCCTCAGCCTTCTAAATATCTACTAAATGATCCCCTATGATCTACTGGTAGATCAGGATCAATTGGTTGCCAACCCCTGATTTTTTTAAAAAGACAAAGTACTCCGTTCAACCCTTGATAGGCTATAATTAGGATATCTAGTGTAGTAAATTCAAGATAATAAAAATCTGATTTCTGATATCCAAATATAGTATCTTCTCCCTCCTCCACTCAGTCCAAATATAGTAAAAGATGTAAAATTGTGTTCGTGCATGTGTGCCCTCCCTTTCCTGAAAAAAAAAAAACAATTAACGAAAAAAAACCCAATCAAACAAACGTAAATTCTCTCCTAACTGCCCTGTTGTTAACAAGGTGAAAAGGAGTGAATAAGCCCCGAGGTGTCCGAGATGACACCCAATCGGTCAATCCACCAATTATCTGCCATCATCCACACGTGCACCTGTGACGGTATTGCCTTCCCTGCTTTGCAGTAGTGGTACAACAGTGGCCAGAACTCAAGAGTATCTATTATAGGCTTCAATGGAGTCTATCTTTACACAAAATTACTCTTGGCAGAAATGTCAATAGAAGAGTAGTAAAGCTTCTATCACATGGGAGTCTTCATAAGATATTCAGATAAGCGAAAACAACGCTGGCTGTCGCTAAATAAATATTAGACAAACATAAAGGTATGTTTTCAGGCACTCGTAAGAAATAAAGAAGTAGAAAACTAGACAAAAGAAAAACAACAGACGTGAGTGGCTTATCCAGGACTCGAACCCAGGACCTTCCGTGCGACAACCCCGCTTAGCTATGCAAGCGAATCACACTATCCTCCCTGCCATCTAATCATCACCAAAAAATTATGCTTCGATGACGGGTCATTAGTGCGACCCGCAACACATAACACCGGAAATTTACCATGGGCAGTCCAGCCTATTAATGACGCAATCACTTCTGTTGTTCCCCTATTATACAGTATAGGTCAGACTTACACAAGATAAAGACCTTAATAATATGTCTAGTAAATGATAGAACACTAAGAACAGTAAGTACAGGACAGCGCTAAGCACGTTAATTCTATAATCTGCCGACACTTTTATGAAGAATTTCAGCAATGGTTATGCTAGCCCGTTAAGCCCCCCACCTCTGAGTTAATCAGTGGAATTATAATAATAATAATAATATATATATATATATATATCGAAGTTTTTTTTCGTTTTTTTTTTCGTACGCCCGCTAATACTCGAGGCGAAATCTCAGGTTATTATTTATGTCTAACCTGACATTGATTTTACGTGAGTATCCCTTTATTTCTTGTACAGAGACAGGTGTCCCTCGCCATTCAGGCAAATACTCGCCGATTTCGGAGGTACCCATTGCAGCTGGGTCGGCTCAGGAGCCGCCAGTCCCTGGTCGACGACACTCCTTCAAATGTCCTCGCCAGGTCTCGAGTTAATCCAGTCCAAATCCCGGTCGACGAAAAATCCTCAAATGCCGTCGCCCGGGTTTGATCCTGTATCACCCGGTCGCCAGAGCGGTGTTGTAACCACTACGCTAGCGCGGCTCCCATATCGAAGTTAAATTTGTAACATTATAAAAAACAACATTTTATTATCACTTTAAGTTTCAACAGTTGGAAAATAAATTGATTAGTTATGGAAAAGTTTCATCACTTTATTGGGATTTAACTGAATAAAGGAGGTCACTTTTGGCAGCGGATATTTGCACAGCTGCCAATTGTAGTTTCTTCTCCTGCTGGGTCAGTTCCTTTCACTCTGCTGTCGCTCGTCTCTGGTCAAAGTTCAGGCGCCGCACGTTCCGAGAACATACAAGGAGTAACGGCCAAGTTGGTTCTGCGTCTGTCTATAAGTCCATTTATGGTGGCGTCTTGCAAAACGTCTGTCCACCTCTACCTTTACTTAGTTCCAGAGATAGTACTTTCTGCTGGTACCACCAATAACTGGCAATAGAAATAGAAACGAAACGCTCTTCTGAGTATGGCTGTTACGTACATTTATTACCTAAGGGGGTAGTCTTCGGTCCTGCCAAATGTACGCACCAGTTTTATGTAGTTATATTATTTGTGCGGTCGAATGATTCGCGCACTGACGTGCACAAAGCAGTGAGTGTTGCTTTGGACGCACGTGTAACCTAGTTGAGTAGTTTGTGACGTCATGTTTTGAGGTGGAAACATGGAACTGTCTTGTGTCCATGATAGTAATTTTATATTTCGTATTCAATGGCATTTTTAAGGAAGCCATTTATTTCTAGTGATCTGTATTGGTCTTCAGGTCGAAACCAATATCAGGAATGTCACGTGAGTTATCGTCCCACTTCTTATTTTAATGCTGTATGAAAAAGGCCGCTCTAATACTAGTCTAGCGGGAATTAAGATGTTCCTAGAATGGATCTACAGAGTCGCTTGCCTTTAAGATTTGAATCGTAGACGGAGAATTCCTACGAGTAGAAGAAGTTATATTGTTTATCTTACGCACATGTTTTATATGCCGTACATGCTTCAATGCCAAAGTCGTGGCTTGGATGTAAAGAGAGGTTAGCCAACTGAAAGCCTTTACTGTTAGGATTATCGTATATGACTTTGTGTGAAAATTATATGATGTACAACGCTATGTATGAAGAACGTCTGGGAATTTTAACAAATGTAATATGGAAGATTTCACCCCAGAGTATGTATACGTTACCATGATAGACGTCCTTGAAAGAAGGTCAACGGTCGTGACTGAGAAGGATATTATACGGTAACAGTTTTGTAATCCTTAGTCTATGGATAGAGGTCTTTACTAGAAGAGAATCTTCAGGAACTTTAGCAGTAATAAATCAATATGTTGTCGTGTGATCTTTGCGCCTGTGACGATGTCCGTCTTGTCCACTTCGTGTCCTGGTGAATAAAATCTATGTAAAGTTATCAACGACTCGTGTGATGCCAATACTTGACCAGTTCACACAATTCAAGATACATTGTTGGTTTTTTCGTTTGAAAGAC
This sequence comes from Oreohelix idahoensis, assembly GCA_024509875.1. Taxonomy (NCBI): domain Eukaryota; kingdom Metazoa; phylum Mollusca; class Gastropoda; order Stylommatophora; family Oreohelicidae; genus Oreohelix; species Oreohelix idahoensis. The sequence continues at coordinate 110,363 of JAMPIV010009753.1, forward strand.
ATTGTTGACATTTATTCCATTGTAACCATTCGCGTTTCTATTCATCACTATGAAAACGACACCAACAATAACTGGTAGGCCAGTGCGGTCTGGAAGTAATTTCAGGAACGTACCCATCCAATTGATCGTTTGAAAAGAAGAATTTTTACTTTCAAGGCGACATCATCTCAATTTGGATCCTGGCGGAATATGAATCATAATCAACTCAAAGGCTCAAGGTCTTCAATCAACCTCCACGTCAAGTTTCACAGTGACTGATTACTTGGAGATCATCTCTTCATCATTGTTACGTGCGAGCTAGTTTGATATACGCAGAGCGAAGTATTGCATCCTCTTACGTACATACACGGGGACAAGGCACTTTGATTTTTACCTGCACGCGAGCTAAGTATAACTTGTATCCGTTATACCCTTTATAACTATTAGCTGTGCCTTGATTGATTATGTACACTTATATATTTTCTATGTTATGTGTTATGTTTTGTGTATTCTTCGCGGGAGGTTGGGCGGTAGATCTGACGAACGAGATCCATCTCGAAGTCAATTCGGGCTCTTCGTCAGACGTTCTGTAGGACATTATTTTGCAGACTTCCCGCAGTGGAATGTTCCTACGCGTGAGCGTAGAAGGATTCTAGGTCCACTGTGTCTGGTGGTCTGTGACACCTGTCTGTGTTAGCTGTAGTGTCACGTTTACTTGTTGTTTTTGGTAGCTATTTTTACTTGTGCCTTAGTTTTATGATGAATTTTGTATGTGATTATTGTCCGTCTCACCTTTCCTGTCGTTTAGTTTTTTACAAAACCTTTGTTTTTACACTGTGTTGTCTATTGTCTTGTTGAATTTAATCGCAGTTATCATCGTAATTCTTTACGACATTCCATTTTAGTTTCCCATTTTATTTTAATTGGATTTCTGCGAACGTCTTCGTTTGTTTTGAATATCTTGTCGTGTCATTATTGTGCTATTGTTTGTCACGTTATTGCTTTCACACCATTACATGTTATAAATTACATTATTAATTATTAATATTATTGCCTATTATATAAATTGATTTTACCGTTCTAGAACAGGAACGAAGAACACTAGTTGTAGTAACACTTTTAAATAGTATTATTACATAATAATATTGAAATGGCTACCTTAGACTATTTCATTAAGCAAGCAAAAGCTCTTCAGATGGCTCCTGATGAAGCTAAAGCATTTGCACTGTCAGAATATAAGAAAGCTCAAGAAATAGAAGCTGATCAGAGAAGATTGGAAACTTTACGTTTGGAAAATTTGAAATTTGAGGCAGATCAAAAACGAATTGAGGCGGAGGAGAATGAGAAAAAAATGAGATTAACCGCCGAACTGGAAGAGAAACGTGCTGAGGAAGATGAAAAGAGGAGAAGATTTGAGGCGGAGGAGAATGAGAAAAAAATGAGATTAGCCGCTGAATTGGAAGAGAAACGATTTCAGCGAGAGGCAGAACAGAAGCAAAAGGAGTCTGAAGAAAGACTTAAAAAGGAAATGGAACAGAAACAAAAAGAAATAGAAGAAAGGAGATTAATAGCTGAACAAAACACAAAACGACTTCAGCTTGAGATGGAAGAGAATGATAGAAAACGACAGCATGAACTGAAATTAGCAGAGTCAGAATATGAGAGAATTAGGTTAACTCAGGAAGCTAATTCTCAGAGAACTTTTGAAAGCCACACTTCATCCAGACAGGATCATTTTAAGGAAATTCACCTTAAATTACCAAAATTTAATCCCCCGTCTGATGATGTAATATTCTTCCTAGATAGGTTTGAGGCCACTTGTGGGTCTTATAACGTGGATAAAGCGCTATACTGTACATATTTATCCAGATTACTTACAGGAGATGCATTAGCAGTTTATCATACCACCAGCATTGGTGAGAAAAATGACTACAATGCTCTTAGAGCAGCACTTCTGCAAAAATTCCAAATGACAGAAAACGAATATCGTCTGAAATTTCACGCATTACTACCTCAATCTGGCAGAAATTTTAGTGATTTTCTGTCACAGATACGACTAACATTAGAAAGATGGATCGAATTATCCAAAATTGAAAAGTCGTATGAAGGTCTCTTTGATTTACTGATGCGCGATAAGGTACTTTCGTCGGTAAACCCTACATTTCTCGCATTTTTACACGAACGGAAACCTTTATCAATGAAAAATTTAGAAGAACATGCAAAAAATTTTTGCACTGCTCACCCAAACATGGATCTAAGTAACGCGCAGATTAAGAGTGAATTGCCTGTTGCTTTTGCAGCACAACAAAACAATTTTTCACGCAATCGTTCTTTTAGTGCTGATAGGTATGTCAATAAGGGAAATAATCATAATTTCACCAATGATAACTTTTACAAAGGGAAGCAATTTCAACAATCTGCTCCATTTAATGTTTCTTGGAACCAAACTCACAGATCGCGAGATTTTGGTAACAATTATTTTAAAAATAGTCAAGGACATTATAATAAACAAAACTGGAGATCAAGGTCTCAGGGTCCGCAAAACAGACAATTTTTTGGAAATAAACCATTTAACCAACATCATAACGATCATTCTACAAATTATCGGACTAATCCAAATTTTAACTCTAGCAGAAACGACAATTATGGCAATTTTAATGACAAAAATCACAATCGATCGCGCCGACGAGATAGATCGTCGAATAATACAGGTAGACATTCTAATGTTGCTTTTAATGATACACAGGCTAACATTGAACAGGGTAAAGTAGCTGAAACTCACAATGCTATGTCTTGTTCTCTAGATTGTTCCCAGGTGAAAGACTGCCCAGAATGCTCGACTCTTTTCCAGCCTAAGGCGATCACGACGCTGCGTTGCGGACATACCTTGCCTAGCCTGCCTGCAGTCTGTACAGCCACTGCTGCGTCAGTACACCAGGGACAGGGCTCTCTTAAGTTTAACAAGGGATTTGTCAATAATATTTCATGCTCTCTCCTATTTGACTCAGGTTGTACAACAATCGGTGTCCGGACTTCGCTGATCGACCCAAGTTGTGCCACGGGCCGGGTTGTCAAATGTGTAACATTTGGTGGCACTATTGAAACATTTCCCACTGCTATTATTGATCTTAACACACCTTTCTTTACAGGAAAGATCCAAGCATGTCTTCTGCCTAACCCAATTTGTGATGTTATACTTGGTCGCATACATGGTATTAAAGAGTGTACACCACAGCAAATTGCTGAATGGGAAGAGCGACATATTCAAACTGCAAATGCAGTAGTGACTAGAGCGCAAGCTACTAATATGTCGCATGATACACCTATTGAACCTACAGTTCATACCACTTGTGATGATGATGCTCCTATTTCACGGGAGTTGTTTGCAACATTGCAAAAGAATGATAATTCATTAAAAAAATTCTTTCAGTATGTTAACAAAAAGAATACAAGCAACAAACTTGCAAAATCTAGACATGACTTTATACTTAAAAATGGGATTTTGGTTAGAGTAATACGGGAAAAGGATTTATCCTTATGTTCTCAGATTCTTGTCCCATCCTGTATGAGATCTCGTATATTACGACATGCTCATGACTCGCAATGTGCGGGCCATATGGGTTTTTCGCGTACCAAATCCAGAGTGCTTTCGGCATTCTACTGGCCAGGCGTCCATAGAGATGTTACTCTCTATTGTCGGTCCTGTTTGATATGTCAAGAAGTTAAGGTACGGGGTCCATTTCATGCGGCTCCTATTCAAGCTGCGGACATCCCGATTAGACCATTTGATAAAATGGCCATTGACATTATTGGTCCAATGCTTCCATCTGCTAGAGGGCATACGCATATTCTTACGTGCATTGATATGTGCACTCGTTGGCCTGAGGCCATCCCTCTCAAGAACACTTCATCTGCCAGTGTAGCAGAGGCATTGATGTTAATCTTCTCACGCATTGGTTTTCCACGGAAAATCTTGTCGGATCATGGGGTTCAGTTCATTTCTGAATCCATGTCTCAAGTGATGAAGACATTAGGTATAGATAGATCTCTTAGTTCTATTTATCATCCGATGTCAAATGGGTTAATTGAGCGTCTCAATAGGACACTCAAGCAGTTGTTGGGTAAGATGACTCAAGACCATCCCCAAGACTGGGATCGGGTCCTACCCGCTTGTCTCTTTGCGTATCGCGAGGTACAAAATCAAGCAACGGGGTTTTCTCCGTTCCAGCTTGTTTTTGGCATGCAACCACGCGGTCCGATGTCGTTAATCCACGACTTATTGGTGGATGAGAATATTGAAGAGGAAACTCAATCCTCTTATGAGTATGTGATCTCTCTTAGAAAGAAAATCATAGATGCTTGTAGACTAGCTACTGCATCATCCGAACATGCCAAAGAAAAAGCTCGTCTATCTGCAAACAAATATAGACGTCTTCGCCAGCTCATACCTGGTGATGAAGCTTTTGTATTACTCCCTGCGCATAACAATCGTCTTTTAATTACCTGGAGAGGTCCTTTCAGGATCATCTCAAGAATATCCGATGTCGACTACATCGTTGATGTTAATGGCAAACATAAAACCTTCCACATTAACATGTTGAAGGAGTATTACTCACGTCCTGATTATCTACATCAGTGTTTCAGGCAACTGAAGATCCCACACCACCTATTCAACACTATTCTAGTTTGTCAGTCATCCAAGAAGAGGAATCTTCTTTCGATGATGTACAACTACCAATACCAGTTGTACCACTCCATTCCACTGAGAAATGGAATGATGTTACTATCTCATCTACTCTTACTGATGATCAACGTCAGCAAGTCTCTAAAATTCTACACACGTATGAGGATGTCCTCACTGACATCCCAGGTCATACGTCAGTCATCCAACATGACATTATTTTGACTGACGATACACCGATTCGAGTTCGCCCATATCCTATTCCTTTACACTTTCGTGATAAGGTTGATAAGGAATTGGATGATATGCTCCAATTAAATATAATTGAACCATCTTCATCACCATATTCTTCTTCTATGGTAATCATTAGGAAGAAAGACAACAATATACGTCTTTGCGTAGATTACAGGAAGTTAAACAAAGTTACAAAATTCGATGCGGAACCATTACCTCTTTTAGACGACTTATTAGAGAAATTATCTCATGCTACATTCTTTTCGAAATTTGACCTTTCAAAGGGTTATTGGCAAGTGCCACTCACTACGAAAGCAAAGCCATTCACCGCTTTCTCGACGCCACGGGGTCTTTTTCAATATAATTTTATGCCTTTCGGGTTAATGAATGCGCCAGCTACCTTTGTACGCATGATGCGCCGCATATTGTCTCATCGTCCCGATGTCATTACTTATATAGATGACATCTGTCTTTTCAGTGACTCTTGGGATGAACATATTCAGGGTTAAAAATCTTTACTTTCTACCTTACAGGATTATAACTTAACAGCGAAACCTTCAAAGGCTTTTGTCGGTTTTCATGACATCTCATTTCTTGGTCACCGTATAGGTCGCGGTTTAATGTATACAGAAGACAGTAACGTCTCTAAAATTTTAAACATCTCAGCACCTAAGACAAAAAAACAAGTGAGGTCACTCTTAGGACTAATACAGTTCTATTCTAAATTCATCCCTCATTTGTCTACTATAACTGCACCTCTTTCTTCGTTACTGAAGAAAGGCACACCTAATGTAATAAAGTGGTCGCAGGATCACCAAACGGCGTTAGACTATATAAAACAAATTTTTTCAAATAAGCCTTTTTTAAGGTTGCCTAACAAAGATCTCACCTTTGTTCTTCGCAGTGATGCTTCTTCCTACGCTATCGCGGCAGTTTTGATGCAGGAATACGGAGGCACCTTATTTCCAATTATGTACGTATCCAGAAAGCTTACAACGAGCGAGATGCAATACGCCCCGTTCTAGACAAAGAGCTCCTTGCTCTTGTCTGGGCAATCACAAAACTGGATCGTTATCTCCTCGGATCACACTTTGTGGTGGAGTCTGACCAGAAAGCTCTTACCGCATTGAATACAGGAAACGTTAAGTCATCAAAGTCAGCGCGTTACGCTATAGCTCTTCAACCGTTCCATTTTGAGATACGAGCTATTCCTGGAGTACAGAATGTATTTGCAGACTGTCTTTCAAGATGCCCTAGTGAACTTGGTGAAACTAAACCACTTTTAGATGGAGAAACGTCCTCACCGAAACATGAATAACTTTGTACAGTGTCATTAATTGTACATCTGTGAAGACTATGTATAGTTTTGCAGTATTCGTATAAATATAACTTTCAGAACATACTTACATATGGATTATAACATTATTTCTTGTGAAGTAACGTTTTATTAGAACGAGAACAGTGATATTAAAGTAACATTTTTTTTGTAGTATGGAAACATTGGTAAAAAGCAACAAATAGACATTCGTTAGTGTTATGGAACATATTACACTACATATCGTGTTCGTAAACTTATTTCGTGCATGGAACATTAGGAACATATTCTTGTTGACTCTAAATAGTTCTGAACGAATATTCACAATGACTGAAATTAGAATTACTTAGAATAAATTACTAGTTATTTATTTATGTGTAATTAAGTACTAGAATTAGATTAATTCAATTTAATCAATTTGATTGTTTATAAATCACACATCTACTAACGTTATTAGTGTCTCGCAATACGTGTAGTCACGTATCCCACTACATGATATTTTACTTTTAGATAACTAGTCAAACTTACTAGTGCTAGATATCAGTAAGTGCGTTGCTTCTTAAAGTGTTTAATTATGCATTGCTTCATTTTTGCACATTGTATTTCAAAATTTTCTGTTTCACTGATTCTTTTATCATTGATTATCATCAGTGTTGCTGTTCATTTTCATTTTTGAAATCATATGTTTCAAATTTTGTTGAAAACTTAGTTGAATTTTATTATCATCTTTTTTGTTGATTCTTCATTTTCATTTTTTTCAACTTCTTTTTACTTCGAATATTACCACATCGTTCCAAAGTAGGTCGATGGTGGATGTGTGCTTTAATGCATACTGTCATTTAGTTATATTAATTTCAAGTTAATATTCTTTTCTTAATATGATATAATTTTATGCATGTCATAAATCTTGTTGTAGTTTTGACTCACCTCTCTCGAGTAATTAGTTCGAAAAAAATTAATGGGATTAATTTTTTTAAGGGGAGGTAATAAGGGAGCTGTTACGTACATTTATTACCTAAGGGGGTAGTCTTCGGTCCTGCCAAATGTACGCACCAGTTTTATGTAGTTATATTATTTGTGCGGTCGAATGATTCGCGCACTGACGTGCACAAAGCAGTGAGTGTTGCTTTGGACGCACGTGTAACCTAGTTGAGTAGTTTGTGACGTCATGTTTTGAAGTGGAAACATGGAACTGTCTTGTGTCCATGATAGTAATTTTATATTTCGTATTCAATGGCATTTTTAAGGAAGCCATTTATTTCTAGTGATCTGTATTGGTCTTCAGGTCGAAACCAATATCAGGAATGTCACGTGAGTTATCGTCCCACTTCTTATTTTAATGCTGTATGAAAAAAAGGCCGCTCTAATACTAGTCTAGCGGGAATTAAGATGTTCCTAGAATGGATCTACAGAGTCGCTTGCCTTTAAGATTTGAATCGTAGACGGAGAATTCCTACGAGTAGAAGAAGTTATATTGTTTATCTTACGCACATGTTTTATATGCCGTACATGCTTCAATGCCAAAGTCGTGGCTTGGATGTAAAGAGAGGTTAGCCAACTGAAAGCCTTTACTGTTAGGATTATCGTATATGACTTTGTGTGAAAATTATATGATGTACAACGCTATGTATGAAGAACGTCTGGGAATTTTAACAAATGTAATATGGAAGATTTCACCCAGAGTATGTATACGTTACCATGATAGACGTCCTTGAAAGAAGGTCAACGGTCGTGACTGAGAAGGATATTATACGGTAACAGTTTTGTAATCCTTAGTCTATGGACAGAGGTCTTTACTAGAAGAGAATCTTCAGGAACTTTAGCAGTAATAAATCAATATGTTGTCGTGTGATCTTTGCGCCTGTGACGATGTCCGTCTTGTCCACTTCGTGTCCTGGTGAATAAAATCTATGTAAAGTTATCAACGACTCGTGTGATGCCAATACTTGACCAGTTCACACAATTCAAGATACATTGTTGGTTTTTTCGTTTGAAAGACATTGTTGACATTTATTCCATTGTAACCATTCGCGTTTCTATTCATCACTCTATTCTACCATCCCATGTCAGAATTTAGCCTCGATGAGAATTAAATTTAATCCTTCGGGATAAACTTTCCTTTACATTTAAACTGAATAACTTTAGCTTTACATTGCATTTAAATAAAAAAAAAAAGGTTAAACGTACAGATATAATATGTTTTACATTTATATCTCCACTGTTTGAAAAGTGTTCACAATATAAATTAATTTATGTTTCATTTACATTTACACTTGTGGAAAAGTTTGAAACATCTATTATTTAGAATGAATATTTTCACATAGACATTTACACTGGTTTATAGCTTGTAAGCTTACATTAATTTTGAAGTGAATATGTTTATAGGGACATTTACACTGCTTTGAAAATGTAAGTCTTATTCTTAGAATGTACATCATTTCTTTCATCTCTCCCTCCCTGCTCCATAGGGAACCTGGAACTACTTTATGCTTTTAGTTCTCTTTACGAAACTATCAATAAAGTAATCACCAGCCCGTGCAGTGGTGGTTCATGAATCATCGTTTTAGATACTGAGGTTGCCAGCCCCAAATGACTTTGACATCCAATAGCGAGTTCCACACATTAAACTTCACATGGTAATATATACATATATATGTTAGTTCACATGTTAGTAATAAAATATGAAATGCAAATCACAACTTACGCCAATACTGGCTACAGACTTGTTTGCTCAGATGAATAAAAGAGACGAATCGTTCTCTTACACGCGTCTCTGATGCTGTAATTCTACAATAGATTCCCTTTCTGACTCCGTGTTTCTTCAGTTTCCTAGTCCCCGTGTTCCTTATTAAAATTTGAAAGAGATTTCCTGTGCTTTATAAGTCTTATCTGGTTCTCCAATAAAAGGTCCGGCAAACAAATAGGAATTATGAATCTAGTTCTTCACTTTGGCGAAGGTCTGATGTTGTCTTGGCGAGCTTTAAATTCACAGAGAAACAAAACTGTGAAAAAGTCAGCCTATATTCCCCTCCAAGTTTGTTATGAATCTAATCAGAAAGATCCAATCATTTCAAACAGGTCGGGTGTGGCATTTTCAAAATATTTCCTACACGGAAAATTTTTGCAAAAGGTCTCGTCTCCCATATATGGTAATATGATGTCTTGCCAGAGGCGTAGAAAGAGGGGGGTGCGGAAGGGGGCGGTCCGCCCCGGGTGCCAGGCAGGAGGGGGTGCCATCGAGAGAGTGAAAATGCCAATATAAATGTTGAAACTAAATCAAATATTCCTGAAATAATTTCCATAATGGCGACAAAATTATGTTCTTTCCTTTCCCCAACGAAGGCCGTGTGGCTGCAACGTTGGCTATTTTCTTTGTCTCTTGTCTGAATAAGGCAAATCACCTTTTTCTTCGTTTCGTCATGTTTCGAATATCTCTGACAAGACTCATTGTCGCCAGCACAAAGGCTAGTTTGCTGTAACTAAGTTTGTAGTCTCAGACACAGAAGTGCTATTATTTCTCATTCTGTCTTAGTAACATTAATGGCTTTTCTTAAGCACCTCACCTCACAGGGTGGGATTTTCCTTTTGTGTGATTTGGTTAGGGACCATGTGTGTGATAGCAACATCAATGAAAATCTACTTGGCACGAAGTCATTTTGTACAGAATTATTTCAGTTCAGCGAGTAACAGAAACGCTTGACACAGGTATAAATTTTGCCCCTTTTGTGTAAAAATTCAACTGATCGTCTTCTTCCAACCCCACACACACATACACACACCAAAAACAGGTGACCACACTTGCTATAAAATTTATTATTCTCGGATCAGCCGAAAATGAATAGAGCCACTTTACAAAGGGTCAAATTGCGGTTTACGCCTAGTGGTTAAACTAAGAAAAGTGATACCGTCCATATGCTATTAAGAAAGTGAAAACGGGTGTACTCAATGACTGGAAACTATTATTGGCAGTTCTCAGACGCCTTCGAGCAACAAACAAAAGTGTTTACAGAACAGCACAACGGTCACGTCTGCTTCCGTGACACATCGCAGCAAGATACTAATGGACCAGACAGCACATCAGATGGACTAACAATCTGTGACGTGCTGTCGTATGATCTGATCAACCCAGGTTTCTTCTTAAACTGCAGGATAGCAGGATCCGGGTACATCACAGGAGGAGTGAAAGGTATTCTTTTAATTGCATTCAGGGGGGCAGCCAGTTTCGGCAGAGGAAGCGTTATGGTTGAAGGGGTTATTATCGCTGAGCACAGAACCAATCTTGTCATAATTGAAGGAACCCTGACCGCCAGTCGTTACATTCGTGACGTACTGCAGCCGCGCGCTCTGCCGTTCCTTCACTAACATGAACCGAGCCTAATTTACATGCAGGACAATGCCTCGGCCCACAGAGCGGTAACAGCCCTAGACTACCTCAAAGCAGCTAATGTGAACATACTCGACACTTGGCCAGCTCTGTTTCCTGACTTGAATCCCATTGAACATATCTGGGACTATGTGGACAGACGGTGCTCACCCTCCATTATGAGCCAGAGACATTGGACCAGTTGTAAACAGAGCTTACTGAGGCATAGAACAACATCCCAGAAGACCAGATCAGACGTTTGGAATTCTCCATGAGACGCCGCTGCAGTACAGTGGTGCATGTTTGTGATTGCTGTTTTGGACACCACACTTCTTTAAGGTACGACCACGTGACACTCGATACTACATTTTTGTTTTGTAACCTAATTTCTTTCAGGACATAAATCCGTTATCGAACTGCCATGTTTGCTTTATCAATTTCTCGATGCACATTTATTGAGAACAAAATACAAGGTGTGAAAGGTTTCTTTTGTTAGACAGTATATATATATATATTACTTACTTACTTAGTCGTTCCCCTTCTACCGTGAGGTGTAGAGGTTTGGAAGAGAGAGCGCCAGACTATTCTATCGGCTGTCTTCCTCCTGGCCTGGTTCCATTCTAGTCCTCGGTCCTTCAAAGATTGTCTAATGTTGTCCTCCCAGCGGACTCTGGGTCGTCCTCGGGGTCTGGATCCTTGGCTCTTTGTTTCCCATGCTTGTCGTGGTAGCCGATCTTCTCCCATTCTGCAGACATGGCCAAACCATCTTAGTTGGGACTGTTCTACTTGGGTCTGTAGGGGGTGGCATTTTAGGCCTTGACGTATCGTCTGGTTGCGTACCATGTCTCTTCTTGTTACTTCAACCACCTTCCTCAGATACCTCATTTCTGAGGTTTGGATCTGGCTTTTATGGGTTGTAGTAATTGCCCATGACTCGCATCCATATGTCAAGACTGGGACATAGGTGGAGCGGTATACAGCCATCTTCGTTTTCTTACCAACCTCTCTCTTGCTGAGGAATCCTCGATTTATGGCCTGAAAAAGTCTGACAGCTGCTGCTTTTCGAGTGGCCAACTCTTCTTTGATGCCTCCCTTTCGGTCTATAATAGCTCCGAGGTATTTAAAGTGGTCAACCTGCTCCAGGACCTGTTCTCCAAGCTTAATCTGATGCCTTCTTTCTTCTCGTGATATCACCATGGATTTTGTTTTAGAGCTGCTTATGACCATCCCTCTCTTCTCCAGCTCTTCCTTCCAGACTTGCAGGTTGGATTGGAGATGTGCCTCTGATTTAGCAATCAGGGCAACATCATCAGCAAATGCCAGCTCTGAAATATAGACCTGTCTCATCTTCCAGTACCCCACTGAATACTTTCTTGTTCTCTCCTTACATGCCTTGATGACATTGTCCATAAGCAGTATGAAGAGGTAAGGTGATAGGATATCACCTTGTCTTACACCAGTGGTGGTCCTGAACTCTTCTGACTTATGGTTTGCTGTCCTCACATAATTTCTGCAAGACTTGTAGAAGCTCTGTATAGCATGAATCAGAGGTGCTGGAATATTCTTCCTTGCCAAACAGTCCCAAAGTTTGCTCCAAGGGACCCTGTCAAACGCCTTTTCCAGATCTATGAAACAAAGATGGATCTCACTCTTATACTCAAGGGCCTTTTCACTCAGCTGTCTGAGTGTGAAGATTAGGTCTTGAGTACTTCGGTTTGCTCGGAATCCGCACTGGACCTCATCCAATTGTGGCTCAGCTAGGCGTCGGAGTCTCTGCTCTAGGATTCTAGAGTAGATTTTACCAGGGACACTGAGAAGGGATATGCCTCTATGGTTTCCACACTGTCGGTTGTCACCCTTTTTGAAAATTGGTGTTATGATGGCGATCTCCCAATCCTTTGGTATGGTCTTGTTGCACCATGCTGCCTGTAGGACCCTTAAGAGTAACAGGTCGCCTGATGCTCCCATGTACTTAACCATTTCTGGTGTTATACCATCATGCCCTGCTGCTTTGCCCATCTTGATTTTCTCCAGTGCTGCCTTCAGTTCTTCCATCTTTATGTCATCTTCATCACCATTGGTTTCCTCTTCTGTGCTAGTGGTTATCATTTCTGATGTTTGACCTTGCTCACCATCAAGGAGTTCTGAGAAATATTCTTTCCATCTTTCCATTACTTCCTTCGGGGCAGTAAGCAATTTGCCTTGCTTGTCCTTTATAAATTTGAGAGGGCATTGTTTTTCCTTCCTCGTGTTCTTTAGGGTCTTATAGAACAATTTCTGGTTTTCTTGTGCATCTTTTTCTAGCTTTTCTCCAAATTCTTCCCAGGACTTCTGTTTTGCTGCTAGCACTTTGTTCTTTACTTCTGTTCTGAGTGTCACATATTCTCTATATTTTTCCATTTGTCCTGTTGTGTTTTTAGCTCCTAAGTATTGTTTCCATGCCATTTTCTTCTCTCTTATTTTCTCTTTGACTTCCTCTGTCCACCAAGGTGTCCTCTTTCTCTGGTTCCCAAGTCGGACTTCACCACATGCTTCTGCAGCAGCTGTCTTTATGATATCCTTGAATTTAATCCAGAGGGTTTCCAAGTCATCAGGTTGTTCTTCTGTGTTGCTCACCGCTGCAGCAATAAGCCCCTGATATCTGGTCTTAATTTCTGGCTCTCTCAGCTTGTAGGTCCTAATGCTCATTTCTCCTGCTCGTTTACTTGGTTTCTTGCGTGATGTTGAGCAGTTCCTAGGCTGAGCAACTCTTTCAGTTTTTCGTTTGATTGTTAGCAGGTAGTGATCACTTCCAATCTCTGGCACCCTCCAGACTCTTGCATCTCGGACATATTTGAATGAGCTTCTCCGAACAATGGCATAGTCGATCACTGACTTCTCATTCTTTGTTGGTTGTAGTGGATTTGATGGTACTGTATGGTTGTGATATTACCTAGTGTGATGCATGAGGTCAGCTGTGAATTTACAGAAGGCCCTTCTTGCTACCACTTACGACCTCACACATATCTTTTTTACTAATGAATGTGGCTACGTTAAAAATCTAGGGTACTGAAATGTAAGGTGTTGTATTAGTATATACAAACACACACACAGATATTTACTAAGTCTAATAATATTTATAATATTTATAACACACTGAACTAACTCAAGCTGTTTAAAATTTTGATATTAAATTTTCGATGTGCTGTTGGGGTGACTTCATCACTCCCAGTCTATGACTACCAAACATTGTCCATTTACTGCTGTGAGGAATACAAGTTTATTTCCCAACATGGTATGTTCTAGTTGATGGGAATATAATTGGGTGTTAGTTATTAAATACGTTGGTGAATGTCCAGCAGGCCAGACGCTCACTTATCTTTGACTGAGTAGTTCTGGTGCTGGAATCTGGTGGCCCCACCTCTCCGTGCTTGGGGGCAATAGAAGGCTGCTCTGCCAAAATGCTATACTGCACGGGTCCTCACTTGTATTTTACAACACAGCATTTGACACCACTTTGGTGCCAAATAAAAAACTCACAGTTCTGAAATAAAAGTATTGGGTCATGGGTCAGAACTCTACCTCCTGAGCCACTTCTACACCCAACACTACACAACAACACCACATAGACGGGGTCAGATCTCTCTGACCATACAGCACATCTTACCAAGTTGGTTTCACATAGTATAAGTTCCCCAAGACTACCTATTCTGAAATATGTTCATTAGCTTCCTGCCATTGAATAGGATAGGTGATATGTTCCACTGATCTCAACATTTGATCCGCCCTTCATAATCCTTGCTGACGTTTATGTATTTTGTTTGTCTCTAGACCCTGAACTGGGGCTGGGGATCTAGAGCGAATCCTTACTTGTTGTAAGGGATAGATTATGATATGGCAGTATCAATTCACTCGAAACATTAAACAATATTAAAATATACAAAGAAATACTTTCAGTCTTACCAGAATTATGAATAGAGAACACAGTTATATGCTAGCAAAACTCAGCTGAGCTGCTGGCTCTAGTATGGCGTCCCTCTAAATCTTGCAATTAGCTTCTGGGAATCACACCACTGAAGAATTACTGTGTCTACTACTGGACAACTTATGATGAATGGCAAAAATGCGCGTCTGAGCGCCGATAATATGTTTATCTGTGGCCAATCACCGCCTTTCCCCCTTTTCAAATTTCAAACCTCCTACCAAACGTCAATTCAGTCATACCTCAGTCAAGTATGTATTATTGTCTGTTGGTCCGTCTGTCTCTACTTGCGTTTTTTACAAAAACACACTTGTTTATACATGCATTTCCTACACGAATCTGCCTCTAGAGTTATTTTTAGCCACAACTTTTCACTAATTTCCCCTCTCTTTCATTCTAGCTAGATTTTAGCACTTGAGTCTCAAGGCCGCAATTTTTTGAAAATTAGTGACATGTTTTTTGTTTCAATGCAGTCGCTCGCTGATATGAACAACACAGTCTTTTGTCAATATCTTCATTATTATCTATCCGTCTGTATAAATGAAAGCATATTATTTCTCTGCTTAAGATGGGCCATCAGGCCAGCTAGGTTTTATATTCCTAACATTATTATTAAGAAAAAGTTACTTTTCAAGGTTAGTTGTTTTTTTGAAATATGTTCGAGCATCTTCTGTAATGCGTTTGCCGCTGAATTCAAATAAAAGGACTAAGTATCGCAAAAGCGTCCAAGAAATTACTGTTGCGTATAATAGCTAAGGTCCCTTTTGTCAATTTCTTTACCTTGTGTCAACTTGGGGACGTGAATTTTTTTCCTTTCCCCACCAATTGCGTCTTTTTAGCCTTGCTAGTTTCAAGCACGTGTTCAGTCATATTTTTCTTTTTGATCTCCGTTCTCATCCCGTCCCAAGGGTAAACGTTTTGCCTTCACGTCTAACAAGTTAATTTTCATGGCGGGTAGTGACCCGCGGCATGGGCGATCATGTCTTCTAGTAGCTTACGCATTATTTTTTTATCCCTACATTTTATCTTTGGAGATATTTTAACGTTGTATCACGGTTAATTTTATCACACATCTCCCCACTTGAAAACATGCCTACGGCAAGTTCCAAAACCAGTGATACACATAGATAAAATTACTCCTCACGCATGCCACTACTCTAATTTTGATCACAGGGGTGCCGACTGAGGAAATCTGCACCGACATTCAATTTGCCTGGGATATATTGGATACTAAACTGATAAGGTTGAAGCAATAAAGACCACCTCAGCAATCTTGCGTTTTCATGCTTAGCCTGAGATAAGAATACGAGGGGCTGATGATCCGTCTGGACCACAAAAGTCCTACCATACAGATAGATTTGAAACTTCTTTATTGCCCAGATTAACGCTAAACATTCTTTTTCGCTTGTGGAATATCCTTGTTCCGCCTTATTCAATTTGCGGCTTGCATAAGCGACTGGGTTCAGTTCCCCATCAGGTGAAGATGATCTTTGCAACAAAGCCGCCCCGAGTCCTACATTACTGCATCTGTTCTTACGACAAAGTCCTGTGTCAAATCAGGCAGTTTGAGAATAGGCTTGCTAGTGAGTTTTTCCTTTAAGTCTTGGAACGCTAATTCACTTTGCGCAGTCCAAATAATTTTATCTGGAAGTCCCTTGCGAGTCAGATCAGTCAGAGGAGCACAAATAGAGTTAAAATCTTTGATGTATTTTTGATAAAATCCGCATAACGACACGAATGATCGCACGTCCTTTTTTGTTTGTGGTCTAGGTGCTCTCTGCAGTTTTTCCAAGTTCTTGGGATCAGGGGTCATGTTACCCTGATATACAGTGTGTCCCAAGAATTCCAACTCTTTGCATCCAATACAACATTTTGTTGGCCTAGCAGTTAAGTTCGCCTCCCTAAGCCTATCAAATAACATTTTTAGAGCGTCAATGTGTTCTTCAAATGTCTCTGTGGCGACGAGAATATCATCCATGAAATTCGTGATACATGGGTTATTCAGGGGATCCAACAATTTGCCCATCATCCTTGAAAATACACTCGGAGCATTTTTCAGTCCGAATGGTAGCATATTGAATTCATAATGTCCATCCGAAGTGCTAAATGCTAAATAAGGTCTCACTTCAGGCTTCACTGGAATCTGGTAATAGCCTTTACTAAGATCCACCTTTGAAAAGTATTTTGCCTTGTTTAATCTGGCAAATAACTGTTTTGTGTCTGGTAATGGATCCACTTGTCCTTCTGTGACAGCATTCAGTTTCCTGTAATCTATGCACAGTCGGTGTTCCCCAGACGGTTTCCTCAACAAAACGACACTGGAGCTAAAAGATGATTCACTGTGTGAAATAATCCCCTCCTTCAACAAATAATCTATTTCTTCCTTCAATGCCTTCTCCTTCGCGAACGGAATAGAATAGGCTCTCATACAGATTGGGTTTGAGTCTACCAGTTTCATGTCATACTGTAGCAAATTTGTATGTCCTGGTTTATCTGTTAATACATCTGTATGTTCCTCCAGAACCTGTTGAACTCTCTCCCTCTGATTTTTAGTCAGGTGCTTACTGACTTTTACCTGTGCTGCTGTTTCACAAGGATGTAATGGGTATTCATGTGAGGTGAGTGGTTCCTTTTGCATTTGAGTTGCGATAGCCAAGGTCAGTAAGGGGGTGCTTTCCTGGAGTGGTCTGTCCAGATACTTCTTTAACAGGTTTACATGATAAACTTTCTCCTTCCCCTTTTTGTCAATTTTATAGTTTGTTCTAGACACCTTCTCTAGAACCGTATATGGACCTTGCCATCCAATTTGTAATTTATTCTGGCTACCGGGTAGTAGAAGCAGCACCTTCTCTCCCACAGCTAGTTCTCTGTCCTTTGCCTTCCTATTAAAATATGCTGCATGTTTCTTCCTGGCTTGTTTCAAATTATCATTTGCCAGTTTCCATCCAGCTTTCAGACGAGTGGTCAGTTCGTTCACGTATTGATAAGATGAGGTAACAGTCTCTTCCGCCTTCTCATCTGTCCAGGTCCTTAATAGTGCTTCTAATGGACCTTTTATTGGCCTCCCAAATAGCAGAGTTGCGGGAGCCATCCCGGTTGAACTATGTGGTACCTCCCGATACGCAAACAACGCGGCGGGCAGGAATTGATCCCACAGATCCGGTTTTTCGTGTGCCAGCTTTCTCAGGATAGAAATGAGAGTCCCATTGAACCTCTCTACCTGGCTGTTCCCTTGCGGATGGTACGGACTACAATGAAAGTGTCTGGCTTGAAATAGCTTAAAAACTTCTTCCGTTAGTTTCCCCTTGAACTGAGAGCCATTATCAGTCAAGATTTGATGCGGGAATCCTAATCGGGTGAATATTGTAAGTAGTGCCTCTGCTACATGTTTTGAATCAATTGATGGCAGGGCTACCGCCTCTCCCCACATAGAACAAGTGTCCACCAGAGTAAGGATGTAACTGTTCCTCCTCTTGGTCCGAGTGAGAGGTCCCACAATATCCACTGCAACCCTCTCAAAAGGTGTTCCCACTATGGGCATTTCCCCTAGAGTTGCAGGAGCAGTCCAGTGCTTTGGAGCTACCCTTTGACATTCTGGACAGGATTTGACATATCTTTTTTATCCTCCGTTATCCCTGGCCAGAAGTAATGACAAGCTATACGCTGTCCTGTGGCGCTGATCCCCATGTGACCACTGAAGGGAATCGCATGCCCGAGTTCCATCACTTTATCCCTATATGAAGTGGGAAGAACCAGCTGGTTGTGACCATTTGTTCCAGTTCCGGCCTTCCTGTATAATAGTTTGTTCTTCATAAAATATTCCCCCTTGCTCGGAGGTGTGTGGCATTTGAGCAATTTTTTAAAACATGGCTTGAGTGTCCTATCCTCAGCCTGCGCCTTCCTCATCTCCTCTGGATGAGCATTTATAGGTTCACCTTCTTCCTCCTTCTTCTGTGACCTGGTCTGCACTGTCGCCATGATCACAGGTCTCTCGGGATTCCCCAAGAAGACGTATCTACACCCCAATATCAGAGGGTAGATTGGTTCATCTATCACTGCTGCTCTGATTTCTCCTTCCACATAGCGAGTTTTCACCGTTATCCTTGCGATGGGAAGTGTCATGAGTGGTATGTCCTTAGTCGCCCCTTGTATTTCCACTGTTTCGGTGGTATACTGACTTGGGTCCACTAGGCTAGACTTCACAACTGAATCATAATCCAAACCTGTATCATAAAGGCACCTTATGGTGACCCCATTACAAATAACATCCTCACAAACTGGGGGGGGGGGGGTGATAAGGTTCCTGCTGTCCATTAGGATTAACCTTTAATCTTTGAGTCCCCGACTTCATTGCAGCAATGTTTGAAGGTTTCCTTCTACAAAATTCGGTGTTATGGTTATCTTTCTTGCACCATTTACACCATCTTTTTCCTTGGTTAAACGGTTTTCTTTCATTGGATTTTTGGTCATTGAACTGTGAGTTTCTGTCTCGATAGTCATTTCTTGGCCGTTCAAAGTTTGTCCTGCCCTTATTACCCTGTTCTCTATTTTCAAATTTATTAAATGGCTGTGGAGCTTTAAAAGTTTCTATGTGCTTCTTTTTAGAGCCACTTACCTCTGCCTGGGCTGCCTGATACCTTTCAGCGACATTTAAAACCTCCCCCAACTTCTCTGCACCTTGTTCCATGAGAAATTTTCTCATGTCTGGAGCCATGGACTCTCTCAATTGCTCTATCATGATCATCTCTTTAAGATCTTGGGTCTTCCCCAGAGCTGTCCATTTCTCCAAATAGGTTTCCAGTCTGGCAGAAAATTGGTGGTATGTCTCCCCAGACAACAGTTTGGCATTTCTAAATTTCTTACGATAAAATTCACCATTTTTTTCGTACCTTAATAACAAAGCCTGCTTTAACATGTCATAATTGTCTTGGTCTTCTCTGTTCATTTTTGCGAAGACTTCATAAGAAGTACCTCTCAGTCCCTGTGATAACTTTAAACTCCACCTCTCTCTCTCTAACCCATATGTAGTAGCTAATAACTCAAAACGTCCGAGGTACCCCTCGATGTCATCGTCTTTTTCAACAAAATGGTCTAAATGAAACCCCATAGCTGATGTTGAGGCTCCCAGACTGGGCGTAGCATCTGAGGCAAAAGGGCTGGCACCATTTTCAGGAGCCTGGCCTTGTAGCTCCAGCTCCCTTAGTCGTAATTCGTGCTCCCTTTGCAACCTTCTATCTTCTGCCTCCCTTTCGGCCTTTTTATCTTCTGCCTCCCTTTCGGCAGTCAATCTTTTATCTTCTGCTTCCCTTTGCTGTCGTTTTTCTTCTGCCTCAATCTGCAGCCTCTTAGTCTCAGCCTCTAACCTCTTCTCTTCAGCCAACCTTTCAGACTCTAATTTTCTTTCAGCCTCTTTTTCTAATCTTCTTTCTTCCCGTTCAATATACTTATCACATTCAGCCGTTACATATTGAATTAAACCCTGACCATCCATTCCCATATCCTTTGCCGTTAGCACAGCAGCTGATCTGAACTTGGCTAGCTCCGCCATACTTTTTAGACAATTTAGCAATGAGCAAGATAAATCTCTAACCACTAAAGTAATTCTAATTACTATAGTCTAAAGTAATTCTAATTAGCCAGTTAACTAATTAATTACCATTGGCTGTGAAGATTCACCAACTTTTAATTTAAAGGGACACTTTTAATTTTTATAATTTGTTCCCCTTAATTTTAATTCTCCCACCAGGAGATCCTAATATTACTGTTAAGCTAATTATCCCGGACGAGCCCCCAATATATGTAGTGAATTTGATGGTACTGTATGGTTGTGATATTACCCAGTGTGATGCATGAGGTCAGCTGTGAATTTACAGAAGGCCCTTCTTGCTACCACTTACGACCTCACACATATCTTTTTTACTAATGAATGTGGCTACGTTAAAAATCTAGGGTACTGAAATGTAAGGTGTTGTATTAGTATATACAAACACACACACAGATATTTACTAAGTCTAATAATATTTATAATATTTATAACACACTGAACTAACTCAAGCTGTTTAAAATTTTGATATTAAATTTTCTTTAAGTTTATTTGTTCTGAACCAAGGTTTTATTTTGGTCAGAACATATGAAAGGTTTTGAAATTATGAATGAAATGCATGAATATATGGCATAATAAATGAAAGGTGTGTACATATGTATTTTACAAGACTAGTTAATATTACTACTGTTTATATTTGTAATTTATCTGGGAGAACGATTAATGGATGTGCTGTTGGGGTGACTTCATCACTCCCAGTCTATGACTACCAAACATTGTCCATTTACTGCTGTGAGGAATACAAGTTTATTTCCCAACATGGTATGTTCTAGTTGATGGGAATATAATTGGGTGTTAGTTATTAAATACGTTGGTGAATGTCCAGCAGGCCAGACGCTCACGTATCTTTGACTGAGTAGTTCTGGTGCTGGAATCTGGTGGCCCCACCTCTCCGTGCTTGGGGGCAATAGAAGGCTGCTCTGCCAAAATGCTATACTGCACGGGTCCTCACTTGTATTTTACAACACAGCATTTGACACCACTTTGGTGCCAAATAAAAAACTCACAGTTCTGAAATAAAAGTATTGGGTCATGGGTCAGAACTCTACCTCCTGAGCCACTTCTACACTCAACACTACACAACAACACCACATAGACGGGGTCAGATCTCTCTGACCATACAGCACATCTTACCAAGTTGGTTTCACATAGTATAAGTTCCCCAAGACTACCTATTCTGAAATATGTTCATTAGCTTCCTGCCATTGAATAGGATAGGTGATATGTTCCACTGATCTCAACATTTGATCCGCCCTTCATAATCCTTGCTGGCGTTTATGTATTTTGTTTGTCTCTAGACCCTGAACTGGGGCTGGGGATCTAGAGCGAATCCTTACTTGTTGTAAGGGATAGATTATGATATGGCAGTATCAATTCACTCGAAACATTAAACAATATTAAAATATACAAAGAAATACTTTCAGTCTTACCAGAATTATGAATAGAGAACACAGTTATATGCTAGCAAAACTCAGCTGAGCTGCTGGCTCTAGTATGGCGTCCCTCTAAATTGCAATTAGCTTCTGTGAATCACACCACTGAAGAATTACTGTGTCTACTACTGGACAACTTATGATGAATGGCAAAAATGCGCGTCTGAGCGCCGATAATATGTTTATCTGTGGCCAATCACCGCCTTTCCCCCTTTTCAAATTTCAAACCTCCTACCAAACGTCAATTCAGTCATACCTCAGTCAAGTATGTATTATTGTCTGTTGGTCCGTCTGTCTCTACTTGCGTTTTTTACAAAAACACACTTGTTTATACATGCATTTCCTACACGAATCTGCCTCTAGAGTTATTTTTAGCCACAAAATTTCCACTAATTCCCCCTCTCTTTCATTCTAGCTAGATTTTAGCACTTGAGTCTCAAGGCCGCAATTTTTTGAAAATTAGTGACATGTTTTTTGTTTCAATGCAGTCGCTCGCTGATATGAACAACACAGTCTTTTGTCAATATCTTCATTATTATCTATCCGTCTGTATAAATGAAAGCATATTATTTCTCTGCTCAAGATGGGCCATCAGGCCAGCTAGGTTTTATATTCCTAACATTATTATTAAGAAAAAGTTACTTTTCAAGGTTAGTTGTTTTTTTGAAATATGTTCGAGCATCTTCTGTAATGCGTTTGCCGCTGAATTCAAATAAAAGGACTAAGTATCGCAAAAGCGTCCAAGAAATTACTGTTGCGTATAATAGCTAAGGTCCCTTTTGTCAATTTCTTTACCTTGTGTCAACTTGGGGACGTGAATTTTTTTCCTTTCCCCACCAATTGCGTCTTTTTAGCCTTGCTAGTTTCAAGCACGTGTTCAGTCATATTTTTCTTTTTGATCTCCGTTCTCATCCCGTCCCAAGGGTAAACGTTTTGCCTTCACGTCTAACAAGTTAATTTTCATGGCGGGTAGTGACCCGCGGCATGGGCGATCATGTCTTCTAGTAGCTTACGCATTATTTTTTTATCCCTACATTTTATCTTTGGAGATATTTTAACGTTGTATCACGGTTAATTTTATCACACAGGTTCACATCTAGTGTATGCATGTATGCGCTTATGGGGGAACTTTGTGTTTGTAATGATCAGATTCTGCTCACTGCAGAATCTAAGGAGTCGCTTTCCATTGTCATTGAGAGTATCTTCTCCATATCTTCCGATAACTCCACCCCATCTAGCATGGTCATTTCCAACTCTGGCATTAAAATCTCCGAGCATGATAACTTCATCTAGGCAGTCATCCACTGTCCTTTGAAGCAGCTCGAAGAATTCCTCCTTGATCTCTGCTCTCTCATCCTCATTTGGCCCATACACTATGACCAGGTTGACTATGGTTTCTCCTTCTTTTAGTTTCACAACCATAATGCGCTCTGAGACAAAGTTCCACCCCTTGATACTATCTTTTTGATTTTGGGCCACAATGCAACCCACAACCCCTTTAGCTCTTTCGGATATGGGTACACCACTGTAGAGCAGCGTGTTGCCATTGAGATCCATGACTCCTTGTCCTTTTTTCTTTGTTTCCGTTATAGCCAGGATTTCTAGTTTTGCTTTCCTCATCTCTTCCACCAGCTCCTCTTCCTTCCCATTTATACTTCTTGTGTTCCATAAGCGTAGACCGTTCCAGTTCGTCGCCTTTAGAATCAGTCCGGTTTTCTCTCTTGTGTTACTCGTAATCGTGGTTTAAAGCAAACAGGTGATTGGCCTGTTGTGCCTTTGCATGGTGGAGGGGCTGCCTCCTTACGGCCTCCATGCAGGCCGCCCTCCTCCTTTTTCATCCGGGCTTGGGCGGAGTTATATATATATATATATATATATATATATATATATATATATATATATATATATATATATATATATATATATATATATATATATAATATATATATATATATATATATATATATATGTGTGTGTGTGTGTGTGTGTGTGTGTGTGTGTGAGTGTGTGTGTGGATGCAATTTTAAAAGCCGGGAGGGGGGAGAAATGAGGAAGCTTACAATGAAAACAACCACGTTCCTATCTCAAGAAGTTCACAAATTTTTTTTTTTTTTTTTTGCGTACGCCCGCTAATACTCGAGGCGAAATCTCAGGTTATTACTATGTCTAACCTGACATTGATTTAGCTGTGTATGTAAGACAATGGAGAGGATGATCAACAGAAGATTGAAATGGTACTTGGAATCCGAGAAAATTTTAGTGCCAGAACAAGCAGGGTTTAGAGAGTGCAGCAGCACAGAAGACCAAATCACATACCTGTCACAGATCGTTGAAGATGCCTTCCAAGAAAAGAGAAAAGTCTTTACCCTATGGATAGATCTCCAAAAAGCTTTTGACAAAGTATGGAAAGACGGGTTAATAGTAAAACTGCAAAGGAACGGAATCAAGGGTAATATGAGAAAATGGATCCAGTCGTTCCTACACAATCGGAAAGCAAGAGTCACTATGGAAGGTCACAACAGCAAGAAAATCCTCCTAAAACATGGAGTTCCTCAAGGCTCAGTATTGTCTCCCACCCTGTTCCTTGTATTCATCAATGACCTCATCCACGATCTGCCACAAGGTGTGAGAGCTGCCCTATACGCTGACGACTTGGTGGTGTGGTGTGTAGAAGAACATCTAACTATCGCTAATAAGCGAATACAAAGGGCAGCAGACAACATAGCAGCATGGGCAGAGAAATGGATGGTGCAGATCAACGCTGAAAAATCATCAACAACACTTTTCACGCTCTCCAACAAAGACAAAGCAGGAGAGAGATACGACTTGGAAATATACATGTCCAAACAGATGAGGAACCGGTGTACTTGGGCATTACATTAGATAAGAGAATGACATGGAGGCACCACATCGAGAGAACAGAGGCTAAAGCGAGAAGAAAACTTTCCATACTGAGGAAAATAGCTGGATCAAGTTGGGGAGCTAACGAAACAACACTAAAGAAAGTGTATACAGGTGCAATAAGACCTATATTAGAGTACGGATCAGCAGCATGGTCTACAGCAGCCAAATCACACCTACAAGCCTTAGATAAAGTACAAAATCAAGCGCTTATGTTGATCACGGGTGCCATGAAGACCACACCAATAAATGAAATGGAAAAAATCACAGGCATTCCACCTTTATTATACAGACGAGACACTAAGACCCTGATCCAAGCAGAAAAGTACAAGAATATGCCCGCACATCCAATGAAAACTAGATTTGGAGATTTAGCCAGTGGGAGGTTGAAGAGAAGCAGTTTTGTGCATCGGTCCAAAAAACTAATTAGAACATACAAGGATGAACTACCAGACATCACTAAGGAAATAACTCCCACACTCCTCCCAACCCCATGGGAACAACATCAAAATTTCAGTATTAAGACCTCCATAACTACCACCTGCCCCATGGGAGAGCTAAATACTCTCCAAAGGAAAATAGCAGCATGTGACATGATTGAAGAACTATACCCCAGAGAAGCATGGATCCAAGTATATACTGATGGATCTGCAACCAGAGCAGTGAAGAACGGAGGCGCAGGAGTTTATGTGGTCTATCCAGACAAAGAAAATGAATCCACCTGTTCACCTACTGGAATATTCTGTTCAAACTATGCTGCTGAAGTACAGGCCATAAGCATTGCTGCAGGAATAATAAATAACACAATAAGCCAATGTCAGCAGGTTGTATTTCTTACCGATGCAATGTCAGTTCTGCAAGCCCTCAACAGTGATAAACTGCCAGAATTAAACAAAGTCCTATGCGAAGTAAATATCAAAAGAAGGGTAGTGCTACAGTGGATACCATCACACTGTGGCATACCAGGAAATGAGAGAGCAGATATGTTAGCAAAAGAGGGAGCAACACAGGAACAAAAAGAACAAACAATCACATTCCAGGAAAAGAAGACCCTTATCAAGGCCATCAGGAAAATTGATCAACAAAGAGACAACTATCAATATCTTGATCGAGCAAAACAGGTGATCCTGTTCCGTATGAGAACAGGACACAACAGACTGAACAGTCACTTATACAGACTGAGATTGGTCCCATCACCCCTATGTACGTGTGGACAGGCAGCACAGACAGCCGAACACATCCTGCAAGACTGCCACATGCTTAGTCAATTGCGAACTGAACATTGGCCCACAGAGACGCACATCCACACAAAGCTGTTTGGGAGTCTTGAAGAACTTTCAACCACAGCAACATACATCCAGAAAACCGGACTTCTTGTGTAGACATTTCTAAACAACAGCGAACGAGAAGAAGAAGAAGAAGAAGATCTCTTCCACCAGCTCCTCTTCCTTCCCATTTATACTTCTTGTGTTCCATGTTCCATAAGCGTAGACCGTTCCAGTTCGTTGCCTTTAGAATCAGTCCGGTTTTCTCTCTTGTGTTACTCGTAATCGTGGTTTAAAGCAAACAGGTGATTGGCCTGTTGTGCCTTTGCATGGTGGAGGGGCTGCCTCCTTACGGCCTCCATGCAGGCCGCCCTCCTCCTTTTTCATCCGGGCTTGGGCGGAGTTATATATATATATATATATATATATATATATATATATATATATATATATATATATATATATATATATATATATATATATATATATATATATATATATATATATATATGTGTGTGTGTGTGTGTGTGTGTGTGTGAGTGTGTGTGTGGATGCAATTTTAAAAGCCGGGAGGGGGGAGAAATGAGGAAGCTTACAATGAAAACAACCACGTTCCTATCTCAAGAAGTTCACAAATTTTTTTTTTTTTTTTTTTTTTGCGTACGCCCGCTAATACTCGAGGCGAAATCTCAGGTTATTACTATGTCTAACCTGACATTGATTTTACGTGAGTATCCCTTTTTACTTGTACAGAGACAGGTGTCCCTCGCCATTCAGGCAAATACTCTCCGATTTCGGAGGTACCCATTGCAGCTGGGTCGGCTCAGGAGCCGCCAATCCCTGGTCGACGACACTCCTTCAAATGTCCTCGCCAGGTCTCGAGTTAACTCTTTAAGCCCCAAGAGCCAGTATACTGTACTTCCCGCTAGACCCATTTGGCCCAATCAACAGTATACTGGCTTTCGTATCTCTTGATCCTTTCTAGGGCTGTTTTCTAATTTTGACAACTCAAAAACGCTATTTTCTTAAAGTATAGCCATCCATTATGGACTTTTGTTATTTATGAATATGAACATTTAAAAAAAATTTTTTCCAAACAAAAACAATAAAAACATACTGGTATGGCCATTTTTGTTTGGGTCAAACCCACCTTTTTGCTTGGGACTGAAAGAGTTAATCCAGTCCAATTCCCGGTCGACGAAAAATCCTCAAATGCCGTCGCCCGGGTTTGATCCTGAATCACCCGGTCGCCAGAGCGGTGTTGTAACCACTACGCTAGCGCGGCTCCCAGTTCACAAATATACTGTATTTTGGTATCGTGATTTTTCATTGGGAATGCAGAAAAAGTATTTTTGATCTCGGGGCGCCGCGATTTTAAATTCCGGCTTGAGAGGTCTAGTCTGAAATTTGCCTAATTTAAACAGTCTTTTACAAAGAAAATGAATTTTGATGAAGTCATAAATCAGTCTGCAAACATGAAGGCTCAAATGCAGAGTTTGTGAATCTTGTCCATTAACGTTTAAAGAAGAGGCTGAAAGTGATGCTTTATTTCCTGTGTGTGTGTGTGTATTTTTTTAACAAATGAAGTGTAGTATTACGTGATCACTGAATTTTTAAAGTAATGCATTAAAAAAAAATTTACAATTTGTTTTAACAAACTGTTTAAATATTCTTTTGTAAGCATTATGTATTTTTTCTGTTGTGTATTTTAATTTCACAATTTGTTTCTGGGAAAAGCTGGGGTGTGTGTGCCAAAGGAAAGCTCCTCCCCGGGTGCCAAATGCTTCAGGTCCGCCGCTGTGTCTTGCATACATTCTCACAAACACATTTGTAGACTCATATTGTCTAAAATGTAATACATCCATGATTACTTTTAAACAAGTGACAGGAAGCGATTATATCACTCTCGTCTACCCACAGGTGTCACACAGACGGTAATGTTGATGTAGCAAGGATGAGCCGGAAGCGCTTATTTCATAAGTTCCGCCTCGTGCACGGGTTATCAAGTGTTTCTCCAGACAAACAAATCTAGTTCTATTCAACACTCCTTGTCGCTTGAAAAGGTGGTCAGACCGATATTGTGATAAAATACTGTCGCTGACCGTCTAATAACCTGGCGTAACTTAACACGTCTTCGGGAAGCGTGAATGCGACACAATAAGATAAGAATTACTCCCGTAGCAAATACTGCCATAGGGGAGTGGCGTGTTAGAGACTTCACCATGCTATGTCCAACATAGAGCAAAATAGTGAAAATACAAATGAATAGGCATGATTTATGCCAAATAAAAGCGATGAGTGAGAAAACTGAAGAAAAAGAAAGGATACTGCCAGAGGGCTGAAGGTGTGAGAGATCACACAAAAGAGCATGTTCAGACGTTTTGTCACAGCACCCCATCAGATTACCCCTTATCTTCACACCATCATTGGCCCCTGACGTATAGGGTGTCCGCCGAATATTCATTTGACTGTTCTATGATGGTTCTGAGAGTTGCAATCTTTCTCTACTATTTACACTTGGCTTAAAAGGCGTAATGATGTCATGATCAGGTATCACCAATCAAAATTATTTTCTGGAATTAGCGAAACTATAATTATAACCTTATTACAACCTATCAGAGATTGTACGAATATTATAAAAAAAATAATGATGAAAAATATCTCGTTCAACCTCTGATGGGTTATAATTAGGATATATATTGTTTTCAATTCCAAATAAGATGAATAACTGCCGATACGGGAAAGTGGCATCACATTTGCAAAATCACTGTAAATATGGCAAAACAAAATTACCAATTTTGCATGTATTTAAAAAAAAAACCGATACAAACAAAAAATGAGACAAAACAAAACCAAACCAAACAAAAATAATATTCAGGGGGAGGGGTATAAAACCCTGGAGTTTCCAGTTAGATATTTAATTGACTTTTACTTGCCATAAGTTGTATGTGTTGTTGTAAGAACATCATCAGACCTTTAAATAAAGAAGAAAGAATCTCTAGCTACACGATCAACCTGTTTGAAATCCGGTTCGTCCTCGAGTTTTAAAACTCCATATTATACTGATGCCCTAGTAGAACTTAGAGGGAAAATCAGCACTCAGAATACTGCACTTGAATATGCGCAGTAAGGAATAGGTTATGATTTAAATTGGCTAAACGAGATAAACTAAGCAATGTCATGTCAAGCAGCAATCACTGACACAGTACTAGCAACAGTAGGTAGGACATTCTCAATGTTGTAGATAATACACTGTGACACCGTTTAGAAAGAGGGGCGGTTGGTAGGTCACATGACAGTCTGCCATTTTTCACAACAGGGAAGTGGTACATATGATAAACAAAAATTGCAGTGTCTATAATATAAACGTGCTTTGTTACTGAGGGTGAATTTCCTGGGCCTATGTATGCCCCAAATATTAAATAAGAAGCTGCTCTAAGGTGATTGTCTGTGCTACATTAATTTTGTATAGGCCTATTTTAACAGAATCATGCAGATTTATCAAGTGCCTTACAACTGAATCCGGCGGAACCTGACCTATTAATTGTTAACAGATATAAGATAATAGTGCCATTTTGTATGGTCTGACATATGTGGCTTGTATTGTGCTGTTTTACTGTGTAATTTGAAGTCAACCCTAAGTGTTATGGGTAAAGGGGAAGGATAGTATAACAAGGTCTGCCATTTTGCCCGAACGTTATCTATAGGCCTACAGATAAGTAACCGAATCACCTCGACACATTGCAAAATACCCACTATTAAACTAAACAAAATCCAACTAAAATCAACGAAAAATACCCATTTCAACATCTTATAGGTTTCAATTATGATATATAACACCTCAAATTTATAATTCCATAATAAATCATGCTCCTGAAATTTGTTCTACACACCGCACTACATGCAAACACTCAACAATATGGCAGCACCCAGTTCACCGTCCTTCCCCTCGGCCGTGTTATGGGATGAAATGAAGCACCGTGTGGTCGTCTTTAGCCCAAATTAGCTCTGATGTCTATTCTTATGAATTCTATTAGGGACCTGTGGATTCATGATGGGCAAGTTGGAACTTATTGTTCGTTATTTATAACGTAGCGTACGATGTTGTCTTGTGGTTTGTTTGTGTGTTTTTTTTTTCTGATTTATTAGGCCTATGTATCAATAAGGTAACATCCTTGTTTATGTACGTTCTAACTGTTGACGATGGATCAGCATACAAAGCAGTGTAGTAGACCTATGATTACTATGATAATTGCGGCAAAATCGATTCTGTAGGTGAGTGCGATGACAACGCATGCATGGCACTCTTATGCATGGATGAAACGTTGTAAGTGCTTATGGTATGGCGAGTTATGATTGCCTTTAAAATAGAGATGACGTGCGACAAATCTAGCCAGGATGGTTATCTATTCGGTGGCTTATTGAGTCAGCCGTGTAGTTTAGATTTAGAAATGCTAAACCTACCAGGTGCATCAACTGGGTGGTGGATGGTTGAATGGCCTCCAGATATAGAGGTTAGCTGTGAAAACAGGTATTTGTCACTGAGGGCGATGTGGGATAGCTGTGAGGGACAGCTGTCTGTATCAAATCACCTCTGATCGGGTGATCCAGGTTCAAGCCCAGGCGAGAACATTTGAACGAGTGTCGTCGACCGGACTTGGACTGGATTAATTCAAGCCCTGGCGAGGACATTTGAAGTGTCGTCAACCAGGGACCGGCGGCTCCTGTGCTGACCCAGCTCTAATGGGTATCCTCCGAAGACGGTATCTGCCTGAATGGCGAGTGGACACCTGTCAGTGTACAGGGAAAAAAAAAGCTTACGGAGACAACCGTACACAAACCAAAGGAAAGCAATGGGAAAGTACTGTCGTATTATCCCTTGTATAATCATAAATCGAAACAACTTCCTTGTAAAAGACTAGGACGTTAAGGGGGATTCCAGAGGAATCACCTCGTGCAGTAGGGAACATCATGTGCTACAGGTGATACCCAATTGTCATCAAGGTACTGTTAGCAAAATTAGAATTAAGGATAACTTAATCATAAGAACTTGGAATGTCAGGACACTAATGCAGAATAGAAAATTAGATAACCACAAGATGGAAATGGACAGAATAAATGTAAATGTATTAGGACTAGAGTCCGCTGGGAGGACAACATTAGACAATCTTTGAAGGATCGAGGACTAGAATGGAACCAGGCCAGGAGGAAGACAGCCGATAGGATAGTCTGGCGCTCTCTCTTCCAAACCTCTACACCTCATGGTAGAAGGGGAACGACTAAGTAAGTAAGTATTAGGACTATGTGAAATGCGATATACCGGAACAGGTGAAGTATATTTTGATAACTACAAAATAATTTAATTCGGAGGAAATAAACATGAAAGAGGAGTAGGCATAATATTAGATGCAGAAAGAGCAGAAGAAGTAAAGGGATTTTGGACAATATCAGATCGAGTCCGTTAGTTTAATTGAGTGGCAGACCAATTGATATCAATTTTATACAAATACCTTGTATATGCCCCAACAGCAGATTGTACAGAAGAAGAAATTGACACATTTTACAATGAACTTGATATGGCAATGACTCAGTGAAGGTGAACAGCAAAGTCAGACCGAGTACCACAAATACATACTTTCTGAGAGCAGAAAAGTCAGCACATCCCAAACCAAGTAAACCAAGTAGCAGTTTACCATCCCTTCTTGACTTATAATGATCTAGTCACGGACTTGAGACACGATGGGTTTACTGCAAGAGTCATGGCTGTTGAGGTAGGTGCAAGAGGTTTCTTGGCTGCCTCAGTGTATGATCTTCTGAAATGGTTGGGTTTGAAAGGACAGTCAAGAACAAGGACACTTAAGAGGCTCAGCGAAACTGTGGAAAGTGCATCATGCAGGCTGTGGAACAACCACAACAGGCTGTGGAACTCGGGACATTATTTTGTTTTCAACATAGGGGTTACTTTCACAGTTGCATCCAGCTGGCAGAAAACAAGAGTAAATTTAAAAGCTGCAACCAAGGTGGAATGGGTTCAATTCTCTGCACAAGACAACAGAAGGCTAACCCAAGTGGGCCTGCCCACCTTAGAGTGTAAAGGAGATTAAGGGGCCAAAACACTTGATTGGGGGGGGGGATCACTTCTGATGATCAGATTGCACCCTGTTGTGTTGCTCTGTATAGTTTCCTATCATCTCATGAGACAACTATTATACTTGGAGACTTCAATGCAAAAGTTGGAAATGAAAAAGTTGATGATGTGACTGGTGGTTATGGCCTGGGAGAAAGAAATGAGAGAAGTGACAGACTGATCGAGTGGGCAAGAATGCGTGTTTAAACAGAATCCTAGATGCCTTTGGACGTGGAAAAGTCCAGGGAGCAATGTTCATAATCAGATTGACTACATACTGATATGCAGAAGATTTAGAAACAGTTTGAAATCTGTAAAAACTAGGCCAATGGTAACAGCGACAATGTACCAGTAATGGGAAAATTTATAATAAAATTGAAGAAAGTAAAGCGAGCTTTGAATAACATCAAGTTAAACTTAGCCTTACTTAAATCACATAAGGAAATGAGTGAAAGATACAACATTACAATACAGAATAGGTACAATAAAAAAAATACAGAGTATAGATGAATGGTGGGAAATACTAAAGGAGTCAGTACATCAAAAGAAATCGTACCACAAGTAAAGAGGACTGCAAAGAAGAAGTGGATGACAGATGAAATATTAAAACTGATGGATACAAGAAGGAAGAAGAAGCAGGACAACGAAGAATATGACAGACTAAATAAGGAAATAGTAAACAAATGTAAAACAGCAAAAGAAACATGGCTAAACCAGAAGTGCAGAGAGCTTGAAGTGCTGATCAGAAAAGCTACAAAATCTAAGTACAAGCAAATAAATTAGTTAACATGCAGGACACAAGCAGCCCCTGGCTGTTAGAAATAAAAAGGAGCATTGTTAATTGGTCATGAGAACATGATAGAAAGGTGGACAGAATACATCAAGGAGCTGTATGATGATGAAAGACCAGATTTGAATGACCAGGACAGCTGTGAAGGGCCTCCAATACTTGTGGCAGAGGATGCCATGTGCCTGGACCAGATAATATAACAGTAAAGGAAATAGAAGCATTGGGAGAATTTGGAGTAGAAGTGATAACAAAACTCTTAAATGACATCTACAACAGTGGTCAAATACCTGATGATCTGCTAAAATCCATATTCAAAGGTTTGCTGAAGAAACCTGGAGCCATTGAACGTGAAGAACATAGCACTATTAGTCTTATGAGTTGTGTAATTTAAATATTATTACGAATTATCATAAGAATAATGAGACCAAAAAATTAAAGCAGAAATCAGTGATGAACAGTGTGGATTTGTGATCAATGCCATATATATTATAAGAACATTAATAGAAAGAGCCATAGACATTAAGACTGATCTGTACTTATGCTTTGTAGATTACACTGAGGCATTTGACAAAGTGAAACAGGAAGAAATTATCAAAATGTTAGAAAGCATCAACATTGATGGTAAAAACTTGAGGATAATAAAGAGCATGTACTGGCAACAAACAGCAGCTGATAGAACTAGCAGCCAAATAGGAATGTTTCAGCAGGTAAACGGTGTCAGGCAGGATGTGTGCTGTCACCAGATCTGTTTAGTCTGTACAGTGAAAGTATAATAAGATCACTGAAGGACATATCAGGAATATCCGTTGGTGGACATAATATAATCAACTTGAAATACATTGATGATACAGTCTTAATAGCAAAAAGTGAAAAGGAGCTGCAGGAAATGGTTGATACAATAGTGATAGAAAGTGAAAGTAAAGGCCTCAGCCTTAATAGCAAAAAGACAGAAGTAATAGTTGTCTCAAAGAAAAGGGCTTCTCCAAAATGCACTATCAAAGTAAATGGAACAGTTTTAAAACAGGTCAATAAATTCAAATACCTGGGCACACTAATAACAATGGATGGAAGGTGCATCTCAGAAGTGAAGAGAAGAATAGCTCAGGCAAAAAAAACAGCATTCTATAAAATGAAGAGTATGGTATGCAACAATTCTTTGTCATTGGAACTAAGAGAGAAAGTTGTTCAGTGTTATAGTGAACCAATCCTGACATATGGGAGTGATTCATGGACAGTTAGTAAACAAGTAGGGAAGGCACTAGAAGCCACAGAGATGTGGTTTTACAGAAAGTTACAAATGCCATGGACAGCCAAAAAGAGTAATGAGGATGTCCTGAAAGAGGCCAATGCGCAAAGGAAAGTTATTTCACAAGTTAGAAAGAAGCAGTCCACTTTTTGAGGCATGTTATGAGAAGAGAAAAGCTTGATTATATCGCAACAACAGGTAAGATTGAAGGAAAAAGAGATAGGGGAAGACAAAGAGAGCAAATACTGGACAGTTTGACATCGTGGCATGGAAAGAAGTAAACAGCAGAATTGATAAATTGTACTGGAGACAAGAAGAGAGACATGATCTTCTATGCTACGAAGAGAGACATGATCTTCTACACTACTAGGCATGGTACTTGAAGAAGAAGAAGAAACCTAACACACAAATTCTATAGGTTTAGCATTTCTAAATCTTCTTCTTCTGCGTTCGGTTTGTAGTCATGCTAAATCTGCAGGCCTGTCGCCAGGACAAAGTCCACAGTCTTTTCCAGGTCGGCGCGGCAGCCCCATAGCTTCTGCTGGAGCTCATCACCTTTTGGCCAGGTCGCACGTCGCAATTTATCATGGGTTGGACAGTTCTGGAGAATGTGTTCTGGAGTCTGGATATCAGTTCCACATGGGCATTCATTCGTGTGGGATATCTTGAGGCGATAGAGATGTCCAAGTAATCTGCAGTGACCAGTTCTCAGGCGGAAAATTGTCGTCTGTTGGTGTCTGTTTAGGTGGTGGATTGGGTCATCTCTGCTGTATATATCCCCTTCCTCCTTCCACCGATTTTTGTACTTGTTGTGGATGATGGTTTTTGCTTCCCGATAGGGCAATGGGTGGCTGTATTGTTCCATTTTACTGCCACTTCTTGATAGAGCATCTGCTTTCTCATTACCAGCGATTCCACAATGGGCAGGTAACCACTGAAGGGCAATGGTTGTTGACCTTTGGATGATGTTAAGCTCAGATCTGATCTCATTCATCATATTATCATTTCTGGTGTTTTGTATTGATTCAAGTAATGACCTGCAGTCAGTGAAGATTACTATCTTAGCTTGTGGCTGCTGTTCAGGTCTGGTGAGGATCTTCAGGGGTTGCAGTAGTGCCATAGCTTCTGCCCTAAAATTGGAGGAGATCTTTCCAGTTGGGAAGGCCTTTCGGATGATCTTTCCATTTAGGAATCTTATAAAAAAGCCTCCTCCACCGTTCTTTACTGCCCCTTCAGCAGATCCATCTGTGTATACATGTGTCCACTCCTTCGGGTTGTACTTTTCTTCAATCATTTCTTGAGCCAAAGTTTTTAGTTGTTGAGGAGTCAGGTGGTTTTCTTTTTTATTTCAGGGACTTCTGTGATGATAGATATATTTCCATGGCAGTCGTCTGGCTCCTCGTAATCAATTAACATTTCAATCTCAGTAGATCGATTTGGGAGGAGGTCTTCATGGCATCGATGCAGATGTTTGGAGATGTTTAGGAAGCTGGTTCTTTTCAGCCTATTCTTTGTCACACTATGGAGTTTGGCATGCATTGGATGACTTGGCATTCGTAGAAGCTTCTCACTGTGAGTGAATACCTTTTCCTCACGTCTGTCATCAAGAGAGCGGATGTTGGTGTATCGCTCCATTGCCTGGATTGGAGAAGTCTTCATCCCTCCAGTGATTAGTCTAAGGCCTGAATTTTGCACTTTCCCTAGACATTCTGTGTTTGTTTTAGATGCTGTGGCCCAGGCTGACATGCCATATTCAAGTACAGGTCTGACTGTGCCTGTATAGACTTTTTTTAGTATGTTGGTATTTGCCCCCCAACTTGTGCTAGCCAGTTTCTTCATAATAGAGAGCTTTCTTGTTGCTCTCTGTTCTACTGCTTTTATGTGCGGCTTCCAGGTGAGTCTCTTATCCAACTTGACTCCTAGGTATGTTGGGTTTTCCTCGATTGGAAGTTCACTTCCATTTAGCTGCAGTTTGATTGTTTCTCGGCGATTTGACAGAGAGAAGCAGGTTGCTACTGTCTTGGAGAGGTTTATCTGTACTCCCCAATCTGATGCCCATTTACCGATGGTATTTAGCGCTGCTTGCATCCTGAACTTCGCAGTAGG
The DNA here is from genome assembly GCA_024509875.1 of Oreohelix idahoensis. NCBI lineage: Eukaryota > Metazoa > Mollusca > Gastropoda > Stylommatophora > Oreohelicidae > Oreohelix > Oreohelix idahoensis. Next base: position 146,366 of record JAMPIV010009753.1, read on the forward strand.
CAGCAAAATCGTCAGCATGAAGAGCCCTGGAGATATTCCCGGACAGTTTCTCTGCAATATCATTTATATATATGATAAAAAGTGTGGGGGAGATAACTCCTCCTTGTGGCACACCCTGTTGTAGAGTGACGCGATGGCTCAGTTTCCCATCAAGTTTTACTCTTGCTGTGCGGTATCGAAGAAAGTCCCGTATCCAGTTGAACATTCTCCCTTCAATTTTGCTGTTGAGCATCTTAAGGAGGAGTCCTTCTTTCCATACCTTATCAAAGGCTTTTGTCAAGTCTACAAAAACCGCCAGTACTTTCTTTTTCTCCTGAAAGGCATTTTCTACTTCCTGGGCTAGATATACTAGTTGGTCTTCGGTGCTGCGATTTTTCCTAAATGCTGACTGTGTGTTATCAAGCAGATGGTTTTTTTCCAGATGTTTCAGTAATCTTGAGTTCACCATTCTTTCCATTACCTTACCCAGACAGCTCAGTAGGCTAACTGGTCGGTAGCTGGACTTGCTTGTTTTCTCCTTTTGTTTCTTTCTGATGGGAACAATGATTGCTTCTCGCCATTGATCTGGAAATTTTCCAGTACTCCATGACTGATTGAAGATTAGGAGGAGCTTGTGCCTGGCTACAGGTCCAAGGTTCTTGATCATATCATTTGTGATGCCATCTTTTCCTGGAGCTTTTCTGTTCTTTAGTTTTGTTATGGCAGCACTGAGTTCTCTCATAGTAAGGGGTGACTTCATGCAGATATCTGGGTTTTGGTGCTTCAGTTTTTCTTTTACTTCCTTACGTACTTCTAGGATCCGTGCATGTGAAAGTGATGTGGTGCTTTCTTCCTTGTAGAAATCTGCCAGGATGTTTGCTGCCATCTTTCCTGTGTGGAATTTTTCATTTTCCTTGATGACAGTCTTACAGTAGCTGGTTGTTGTTTCTTCATTTAGCACTCTTGTCAGATTCCAAAGCTTGCTCGAGTCCTTTTCCATGTTGAGACTGCTGGTCTTCTGGTGCCAGCTCCTTTGGATTTCAGCTTTCTTTTGTTCATTGAAAGCTTGTTTTATGCTGTTGTGCCTCTGTGTGTTCTCTAATGTGGGATTTTGCTCCATAGTTTCCCGTGCTTTATTTAATTCACTATGGAGTTTTCCCAGGTTATCACTCCAGTATGGTTTGTAGTCTCGTCGTTTACCTCGTGGAATTGACTTCTTTGCTGCTTGGATGATTGCCTCACTGATGATGGAGATGTTTTTATAGATGTTATTTGAGTGGGCAATGTTCTGACAGAAATTGTCGGCTTGTTCTTTAAAAAATCCCCAGTTTGCTTTTTTGAAATTCCAGCTAGGAGACATATTGATTTCTCCTGCACTTCTTATCTCAGATATCTGTAATGTGACTGGTACATGGTCACTTCCCCCAAGTTGAGTATTTACTGTTCTGGTGGTGAGTCGATGTATGTCATCTGTAGCCATAGCAAGATCTGGTGTGCTCGTTGTTTTCCATACTCTGGAATAGAAGGTGGCTTATCCTCTGGTTGGTTTATTAGAATTAGTTTATTCTCTACCATCCAATCTTCCACCTCTTCTCCTCTTGGATCTGTTGCGTCATAGCCCCAGCTGGGTGAGTGGCTATTGAAGTCACCCATAATGAGGTGTCTCGATGCTGCAAGCTTCACTTTGTGTAGCTCCAGAGTTGTGGTTGGAGGGCTGTAGCAGTTTGTGATCATTAAGTCTCCACTGGGCAGCAGTAGTTGGACTGTTATGTATTCAAGTTCGTCCTCACCAGATCTGTGTGTCTCTACTGCTGGGATTGAGGTTTTAATCAGTGTGAGGATTCCTCCCTTAGTTCTTTTTACCCTGTCTTGGCGGAAGGATTGGTATCCACGTACAAAGAATCGTTGGGTATCTTTTAGGTGAGTTTCTTGGATGCAGATTATATCAATGTTATTTTCCCTGAGGAATTCTTGTAACTCCGGTTTCTTGTTCCTCACTCCTTCTGCATTCCATTGAGCCACTGTAAGATAGTGGGTTGGTTGGTCAGTTGCTCTACTTTGCCTTCCCACGACCATTTGGTTGGCAAAGGCACCGGTTGCTTGGGTGGGCCCTTTCGAGGCTAGGGGCCCGGCTCCGCTCCTCCCCGGTTGTAGCTGATAGGAGCGACGCCATGACGTAAGTCGAGATTGTCGCATGACTCCATACCGCAAAAGCGTGTGTGTCCTAATTTTTCCCGGTGTCTGCGCCGTAGCTAACACACTCCGTCTTCGGCAGGCCGGGTTGTGTTTGTTGTTCAGGGTTGTCTCCCATAGCCTTTCCATCTCCCGGTGGTAGCTGCAAGGCAGCAGATTGGTTTGTTTACCGAGGTTTACCTTCCCCGTGGCTAGAGCTTATAGCGGCTCTTACTTGCTTGATGCACCCGTCATAGGACATATGGGGGATTTCAGTGGGGGTATCAGTGCCACCTGTTACCCCTCCCCGTCCTGCTGGGAGGACATCGCCGTTTGGTCCGCGACTGCTTATTCGTCCAGCAACGCTGACTTAATTCGCAGCTGACACACCATATCTGGAGGTCGTTCCACTATCCGCCACCCGTGGACGCGCCTGGTTGGGGTCGGTCGCCCCTTTGCCAGGATTTCTAAATCTAATCCCAACTCTAATCCTAACCCCTAACGATGCAGCCGACTTAATTGGCTGTGGGTAGATATTGATTCAGGTGAAAGGGAGGAAACAGCCCACTGTGCTTCATTTCAACCATGTTATGTATCATTCAGTGCATAATTGAATTGTCTACTACATTTATCAGCCAAACAATATTTCCTAGTTTTGGTTGCAATGAAAAACAGTGGGCCGTTTAGGAATCCTAACCCGAACCTTAATGCTAACCGTAATGACGCGGGACACTTTTTTGGATGTCATCAAAGAGGATGTCCCACTGTTCTTCATTTCAGCACAACTGGATTAGGGTTAGGTATAGAATTCATAACCCTTACCTTTGCCCCAGCTTACTGCGAATCTGAATTCTTTTTTTTTAAACAGCCATATTGAGCAATCAAAGGGTTAAAGAACGGAAAAGCTCCTGGCCATGATAACTTAAATACAGAGCTATTTAAGATAGACCCTGAGCTAGCAGCAGAACTATTAGAACCACTATTTGCACAAGTCTGGAAAATGGGGACAACACCATCAGAGTGGAACAAAGGAATAATTGTCAAATTGCCCAAGAAGGGAGATCTTGCAGACTGCAATAATTGGAGAGGAATCACTCTTCTCTCAGTTCCCAGCAAAATACTAGGCAGGATAATTATACAGAGAATTTCAAAAGCAGTAGACCACAAACTGAGGAAAGAACAAGCAGTATTTAGAAAGAACAGAAGATGTGTAGATTATATATTCACTCTCAGGAACATTATAGAGCAGTGCTCAGAATGGCAAAGACAGCTGTGCATTAATTTCGTTGATTTTGAAAAGGCTTTTGACAGCATACATAGGGATAGTTTATGGAAAATACTGAGGGCTTATAGAATTCCAAGCTGCATAGTGTCAATCATAAAAAAGCCTATATGCCAACTTTACGTGTAGTGTTGGGCAGAGCAACCCTTTGAGGTGAAGACAGGAGTACGACAGGGATGCCCCTTATCAACCACTCTATTTTTAACAGTCATAGATTGGGTGATGCGCCAGACAATAGAGGGCAGCAAGAGGAATAATATGGACTAGATTTTCTACATTGGAAGATCTGGAATATGCAGATAACATTGCACTACTAGCACATTCACATCAACACATCCAGGAAAAAACGGATAGACTTAATAAGTTTAGCCAGCAGTTGGGCTTGAACATCAATTTAAAGAAGTCAGAGGTCATGACGCTCAATGTGAGCAACCCTGAGCCCATATCAGTAAGGAATCAGCAAGTGGTACAGACAGACACCTTCACATACCTAGGATGCATAGTAACACCAGACAGCGGGGCAGGCAAAGACATCAACATCAGAATGAATAAGGCAAGAACAGCTTTTTTTAGTCTAAACAATATCTGGAAGTCCTCTCAATACAGCACAAGCACAAAATTAAGATTATATCAGAGCTGTGTGCTTTCTGTGCTTCTCTATGGTGTGGAATGCTGGAGAGTTACAGAGAAGGAAATGTCGAAATTGTCCTCTTTTCACACAACATGCCTAAGAAAAATTCACCGAATCTTTTGGCCGAATACCATCACCAACCAAGATCTGCTTACTCGGAACAAGCAAGAGGACATGCACTCCATCATAGCTGGCAGATGCTGGAGCTGGGTTGGCCATGTCCTCAGAAGAGACCCCGATGCCATCACAAGAACAGCTATACTTTGGACACCTGAAGGAAAATGAAAGAGAGGCCGACCAAAAACAACCTGGCGGAGGACTGTGGAGGCTGAGATGCAAAGAATGAACCAGAGTTGGGGCACTGTACGAAGGATGGCTGCCGACCGAGCAAAGTGGAATCAATTTGTTGTTGCCCTACAAGACGCCACTAGGCGTGATGGCCTCTGACTGCTTTGACGGTCGGCGGCTAAGGATCAAAGAAGAATAAGATATTGAGCATATGTCTCACTCTTCTTCATTTCTACTCTAGAAATCCATATAAAACAAGAGGTTGAAATGAAGAACAGTGGGGTGTGTTCTTCAATGTCATCCAAATAACTTGCCCACATTGTCAGGGTTAAGCTGAGGATTCCTAACCCTTAACCGTTTTGCTGCGTCTCTGAATTCTTTTTTAAGGCCATTTCGAATAGATGGCCACTGTTCTTCATTTCAACCCCTTAATCCTAACCCTAATGACATGGGTGACTTATTTGGATGACATCAGAGAACTTGTCCCACCGTTATTATTTCATCCGGATGATTGTGAATGAAAATTAAGGAAAAGAAACAAATTAAGAAAGATTCGGACATGACGATATGACACTTAATTTAAAAAAAAAAAGTATGGTTAGAATATATGATCAAATACACACTTTATTCTTGTAAGACCACTTCTGTACAACATATTTAGTTAGTTTTGTTTGAAACAATTTAGCAAGACAATTGTTACATGAATATCACATAGTGAGATTATTAAAAATGTTTTTAAAAAAAAAACAAGAAAAAAAAAAAACAACAACAACCCTTCTACAGATTAAATGACTGACGGTTTCATATACTGTAATATTTGTTTATGTTTGTTATATTCAGTAAGCCTAGCTGAAAAAGGAGGAGGGCGGCCTGCATGGAGGCCGTAAGGAGGCAGCCCCTCCACCATGCAAAGGCACAACAGGCCAGTCACCTGTTTGCTTTAAACTTTTGATTACGAGAACTACAAGAGAGAAAACTGGACTGATTCTAAAGGCGACGAACTGGAACGGACTACGACTTATGGAACTTGGAACGCAAGAAGTATAAATGGGAAAGAAGAGGAGCTGGTGGAAGAGATGAGGAAAGCAAAACTAGAAATCCTGGCTATAACGGAAACAAAGAAAAAAGGACAAGGAATCATGGATCTCGAAGGCAACACGCTGCTCTACAGTGGTGTACCCACATCTGAAAGAGCTAAAGGGGGCATGGGTTGCATTGTGGCCAAAAACCAAAAAGATAGTATCAAGGGATGGAACTTTGTCTCGGAGCGCATTATGGTTGTAAAACTAAAAGAAGGAAAAACCATAGTCAACCTGGTCATAGTGTGTGGGCCAAATGAGGATGAGAGAGCAGAGGTTAAGGAGGAATTCTTTGAGCTGCTTCAAAGGACAGTGGATGACTGCCTAGATGAAATTATCATGCTTGGAGATTTCAATGCCAGAGTTGGAAATGACCATTCTAGATGGGGTGGAGTTATCGGAAGATAGGGAGAAGATACTCTCAATGACAATTGGAAAGCGACTCCTTAGATTCTGCAGTGAGCAGAATCTGATCATTACAAACACAAAGTTCCCCCATAAGCGCATACATGCATACACTAGATGTGAACCAACAAAGAATGAGAAGTCAGTGATCGACTATGCCATTGTTAGGAGGAGCTCATTCAAATATGTCCGGGATGCTAGAGTCTGGAGGGGGCCAGAGATTGGAGTGATCACTACCTGCTTACAATCAAAAGAACAACTGAAAGAGTTGCTCAGCCTAGGAACTGCCCAACATCATGCAAGAAATTAAGTAAAACGAACGGGAGAAATGAGCATTAAGACCTACAAGCCGAGAGAGCCAGAAATTAAGACCAGATATCAGGGCTTATTGCTGCAGCGGTGAGCAACACAGAAGAACAACCTGATGACTTGGAAACCCTCTGGCTCAAATTTAAGGACATCCTAAAGACAGCTGCTGCAGAAGCATGTGGTGAAGTCCGACTTGGGAACAAGAGAAAGAGGACACCTTGGTGGACAGAGGAAGTCAAAGAGAAAATAAGAGAGAAGAAAATGGCATGGAAACAATACTTAGGAGCTAAAAACACAACAGGTCAAATGGAGAAATGTAGAGAATATGTGACACTCAGAACAGAAGCAAAGAACAAGGTGCTAGCAGCAAAACAGAAGTCCTGGGAAGAATTTGGAGAAAAGCTAGAAAAAGATGCGCAAGAAAACCAGAAATTGTTCTATAAGACCCTAAAGAACATGAGGAAGGAAAAGCAATGCCCTCTCAAATGTATAAAGGACAAGCAAGGCAAATTGCTTACTGCCCCGAAGGAAGTAATGGAAAGATGGAAAGAATATTTCTCAGAACTCCTGGATGGTGAGCATGGTGAAGCATCAGAAATGATAATCACTAGCACAGAAGAGAAAACCAATGATGATGAAGATGACATGGAGATGGAAGAACTGAAGGCAGCACTGGAGAAAATCAAGATGGGCAAAGCAGCAGGGCATGATGGTATAACACCAGAAATGGTTAAGTTCATGGGAGCATCAGGCGACCTGTTACTCCTAAGGGTCCTACATGCAGCGTGGTTCAACAAGACCATACCAAAGGATTGGGAGATTGCCATCATAACACCAATTTTCAAAAAGGGTGACAATCGACAGTGTGGAAACCATAGAGGCATATCCCTTCTCAGTGTCCCTGGTAAAATCTACTCTAGAATCCTAGAGCAGAGACTTTGACGCCTGACTGAGCCACAATTGTATGCGCTTATGGGGGAACTTTGTGTTTGTAATGATCAGATGTATTACATTATACCAATCAGTAACACTGAGGTTTTCATCATCATTTTCCTATGCGCTTCTTAAGGAGCATGGAGCCCCCACTGCATCTTGTCCCCTTACAGGAAGCCTGCACCAAGCATTCACATGCTCTTGTAGTGGTGGTTTCTGTGGCAATTTGTTTTACATGATGAGGTTTCCAGCCTCAGGCACAACCTCATATTAGTTGCCTTGAATGCCATATTTTCAGGTCCATGCCATCATGCTAATATATTGTACATTTTCACAGATAGCTAACAAGGTTAACACATTAACTACCGAATTGAAAAACACACTGTGGCCGAATTAAATTTTTTCCCATTTTCATCCTGTAGGTGTTTGCACAAAGTAAGCTGTAGTTTTCGTAACTGTTTACAGATTTTTATGAATTACACGTCATTTTAAAGATAAATGAATGCACTATTACAATAAACACCGATTGTAACTCTAATAGAGGTTGTTGCTATTTAACGGCCCTCCGATGGCCGAGGACTAGCAATATTTTCACAATTATGACTGCTTGCGCCCCATCTCTATCAAAATCACAATTTCAATCAATGTGCACACCGTTTTCACTCTTGTTCTCGTCGCTAGATCAATCAGTCAATTGTTGAAACACGTTTCTATCCTATTCAGCCGTTAGACGAGATGTACACGCATTTTTTGTGGTCCTATCACTAGTTGCCACGGTAAACAGTTTTACACGATTTGGTAACTAACCCAAAACGCTGAAAAATATGAACATAATATCAATTTTCCAGTGTTCTACAACAACCATGCTTTGGGAATTTGTTTTCCGGTGGCAACTTAAAATCTCAAACCAGATCAGAAAGTTTTTCAGTACATTTTTCATTCGTTTTATTACTAAAATTAGATTGGCGCCCTGAGCGGCTTGCAGTCCAAATGTGATTATTTTGTGAGCCGCTGACAGCGGCTTGCGGTAGTTAATGTGTTAATAGGAACAAGTAAAGGGAAAAAACAAGAGGAGTAAAGGTTCTTTTTAGACATGTGCATTATAGTTACCTCCCTTTGTAATGAAAGAGAATCTTATGTATTCGTACATGACCAAGACAAACATTATGGGTGGGGGTGGTCACTTCTTCTCTTCTTTGATCCTTAGCCGCCGACCGTCAAAGCAGTCTGGCCATCATGCCTAATGGCGTCTTGTAGGGCAACAACAAATTGATTCCACTTTGCTCGGTCGGCGGCCATCCTTCGTACACTGCCCCAACTTTGGTTCATTCTTTGCATCTCAGTCTCCATAGTCCTCCGCCAGGTTGTTTTTGGTCGGCCTCTCTTTCGTTTTCCTTCAGGGGTCCAAAGCATAGCTGTTCTTGTGATGGCATCGGGGTCTCTTCTGAGGACATGGCCAACCCAGCTCAAGCGTCTGCCAGCTATGATGGTGTGCATGTCCTCTTTCTTGCTCCGAGTAAGCAGATCTTGGTTGGTGATGGTATTCAGCCAAAAGATTCGGTGAATTTTTCTTAGGCATGTTGTGTGAAAAAGGACAATTTCGACATTTCCTTCTCTGTAACTCTCCAGCATTCTGCATCATAGAGAAGCACAGAAAGCACACAGCTCTGATATAATCTTAATTTTGTGCTTGTGCTGTATTGGGAGGACTTCCAGATGTTGTTTAGGCTAAAAAAGGCTGTTCTTGCCTTATTCATTCTGATGTTGATGTCTTTGCCTGCCCCGCCGTCTGGTGTTACTGTGCATCCTAGGTATGTGCAGGTGTGTGTCTGTACCAGTTGCTGATTCCTTACTGATATGGGCTCAGGGTTGCTCACATTGAGCGTCATGACCTCTGACTTCTTTAAATTGATGTTCAAGCCCACCTGCTGGCTAAACTTATTAAGTCTATCCGTTTTTTCCTGGATGTGTTGATGTGAATGTGCTAGTAGTGCAATGTTATCTGCATATTCCAGATCTTCCAATGTAGAAAATGTAGTCCATATTATTCCTCTTGGACTGCCCTCTGTTGTCTGGCGCATCACCCAATCTATGACTGTTAAAAATAGAGTGTTTGATAAGGGGCATACCTGTCGTAGCCTGTCTTCACCTCAAAGGTTAGGTTGCTCTGCCCAACACTACATGTAAAGTTGGCATAGAGGCTTTTTATGATTGACACTATGCAGCTTGGAATTCCATAAGCCCTCAGTATTTTCCATAAACTGTCCCTATGTATGCTGTCAAAAGCCTTTTCAAAATCAACGAAATTGATGTACAGCTGTCTTTGCCATTCTGAGCACTGCTCTATAATGTTCCTGACAGTGAATATATGATCTACACATCTTCTGTTCTTTCTAAATCCTGCTTGTTCTTTCTTCACATTCAATTGTGTCTGGTGGTTCCTTTTTCAGAGTTTTTCTGAAGTGCTCTGCCCATCTTGTTTCCTGTTCCTTTGCTGTCGTCATGAGATTTCCTTGCTTATCTCTTACTAATGTAATATTGTTTGCACCTCGTTTTTCGCTGATGAATTTAGTTATTTTGTATACTGTGCTTTGTTCATTTCTCAGTGCTGCCTCTTCTGCCTGTCTTGCAAGATCATCTAGGAAATTCCTTTTGTTGGCTCGGGTTTGGCGTTTAACTTCTTTGTCCAGCTGACTGTACTGTTCGCTATATAGTTGCTTTAACCTGGGGGACTTCGCTTCTGATTTCTTTCTTTTCATTTCCTTTCTCAGTGTTATGGAGTTTAATGTTTCTGGTGTTATCCAGTCTTGCTTCTTCCTTTCCTGGAATCCCAAGCATGATTTGCTGCTTTCCTTATATATTGTTGAAATGGTGTTGAATTTCTGGTCTATATCATCAGTCAATGTCTTTTCCTGACTTTTGGCAAATTGATATCGTTTCTTTATGTCAGCCGCAAAAGCTTTTCTGGTAAGGGGGTCCTTCAATTTGCTGATGTCAAACCTTTTCTGTGTAGTTACAGTTGGTCCAGCCCTTCTTAGTTTCACTTTCAGTTTTGCTACTACTAAATGGTGATCACTTCCCACATCTGCACCTCTTCTTAACCTTTACATCTTGTAATGCATGTCTCCATCTACCGTTAATCATGATGTGGTCTATCTGGTTTCTGTCCCGACCATTTGGTGATTCCCATGTTAATTTGTGAATTTCTTTATGTGGGAAAAGTGTTCCTCCAATGACCAGATTGTTAATACTACAGAAACTTATTAATTTGTCCTTATTTTCGTTTGCTGTTCTGCTGCCACATTTCCCCATTACTCTTTCATTATATGTATTGTATGTACCAACTTTCTCATTGAGGTCTCCCATTACTATAATAAGATCATATCTAGGTGTGTCTTCCATTTCTTTCTGCAGTTGTTGATAGAATTCATCCTTGACCTCTTCATCGCTGTCATTCGTTGGTGCGTAGCATTGTATTATTGTAGTATTGGTGAATCTACCTCTCAATCTTAATCTTATCAATCTGTTGTTGATGGGTTTCCATTCCAGTAATGTTTCTTCTATTCCTTTTTGTAGAATAATGGCTACGCCTTCATTGTGCTGTCCATCCTCTCTTCCAGAGTAAAGTACTGTTTCTCCTGTTGCTGTTTTAACTTTTCCTGACCCTGTCCATCTGCTCTTGCTTATCCCTAGAATGTGTAACCTATAGTTTCTCATTTCTGCCGTGACCTGTTTTAGTTTACCCGTCTCATTCATTGTCCGGACATTCCAAAATCCTATTCTTGTATCATGTTTTGCGGTCAGGACGTCCGTTCTCATGTCAGTGGCTTCCTTTCGGCTTTCACCACTGACAGTCATTCGAGCCTCAGACTCCGGATGTCCGTCCCGCAGCAAAGTTTGTTTATTCGTTGTTGTTTCCATAACTTCAATGTTTTTTTTACATAGACAGGGGTGTCAGCCCTATGCTAAAACCCCCAACCTGGAGGACCAGGGTGTCTGCTTTCATGACCCCTGCCCGCGCAAACCTGTCCAGCTTGGTAGAACCTTCCAGGAGGGGGTGGTCACTATAGTGCTTTTATCTGAAGAGAACCTTAACTAAAACAAGTTTTAGGAACCACTTTTATTGTTGTTACCAAATGTACTGAAAAGCAGAAAAGAAATACATTTTCCATACATTCTATTGCGTAGAATAAAAGTGGATGGCCATTTATCATTAATCAGTCATTCTTCATGTTGTGCAAAAATGACAGATTAATGATAACTGACCATTCACTGTTGTTTTATCCAGTAGAATGTATGGAAATGTCAGTTTTATTGTAATTTTAAATTTGCTGGCAAAAGTGATTGAAATGATATGATAAGATCACTAATGTGAAACTGATGGAACCAGACAACACCAGTGGAACTAAAGGTGAGGAGAAGACGCTAGCGTTTGATAGGACACATTTTAAGACCCTAATTTGACAGCATTACAAGGCAGTCCTTGTTCTGGAATCCTTGAGGTAAGGGAAATAGAGGGAGACAAATAAGAGCTGGAAACAGACATGAAAGGGATAAAGAGGGAATGTGAAGGACTGGTGTATTTTTGTTGAAGACCCTGTGCTCCACAGGAAGCTTAAAGGTATTGATTGATTGATTGATGAAAATGCATTGAAGTAGAATGACAAGTCACTTGTAAATAACAGCACACACTGTTAAAGAGATGTGAATTGTGAAAGTGTTAAAACATAATGGTCAGTATACCATAAGCACAAAGTGGAAGACATATGGATTAACAGTTTCGGTGGAAGATACTGAAGCTATTGGTGGTATTCTTGTGGAAAGACCTCATTAGGTTTTATCACCACAGGTTGCTGACACTTAGGGGTCATGACCCATGTGAGCCAACCGCTATTAGAGCGATGAAGAGGCCAAAACACCCGTCTGACTTGAAGAACGTTTCTGATGATCAGATTGTCTCCTGTTGAAGTGTTCTGTATAGAGTTTCTGATCATTACTGCTGCATTATATTGCTAAAGTTTTGTGTTTGTTTGTGATCCACAGATATATTTCAAGATGTGGAGTTACAGTAGACCTGAATCTTAGGAAGTGAGGAGAAAAACTTATTTTTGTCCCCCTTCCAGGACTCAGCCCGATGAATGAGACAAATAAGAGGAAAGTACTAGGTACACAAAGAGAAAAGAAAGAGACAGAAAATGTACTTGAAATACAGGGCATACAATTTCTGGTCACCACTCATTCATTTCATCTCCTGTCCACTCTCGACAGTAAATGGAACCATCACTGCCGATGTACGTTTACAGATAGCTTACAAGATTAATAGTAACAAGTAAAGGCACAAACAAGCTTCAGGAACCACTATTATTGTTGTTACCAAACACACCCTTCCTAGAAGCCTGTAATCAAGCATTTCATGTGCTCTTGCAGTGGTCGTTTCTGTAGCATTATGCTTTTTACATGAAGAGATTGCCACTCCCATGCATAAGCTTCATATTAGTCGCCTGCTACAACATGCCAGCGGCAACAGAAGCTCTTTTTGTATCCTCAGCGACCCCCTAAATCTACCCAGGGCAAATTAACTATACCTGTTATTTGATATTCAGAGTAATAGTAACAGTCTCTATAGGCCAATGAGATAAATGTCTCCATCTAATGTTATCAAAATTAAGAGTATGCAGCCATATGGGTTAATAAATATAAAGGTAAGGTAGTCCCATAGCAGGTACTTTTGCCTTAGGGGAGTGAAGTGTTAGAGACTTCTTCTTCTTCTTCTTCTTCGTTCGCCCTGAAAAGGACGGTGGTTGCGTTGTGTCTGTTTACAACGTAGCTGTGATATCTGCACCTTTCGGTCGACACATCCGACTTCTGCACGGCATTTTTTAGGACCGGGTTTGCCTTCCCATTGCGATCCGTGCTCGCTCAGCCAGCCTGCACTGCTGCAGACTGTTTCCAGGACCACCACGTGGAGGTGGAGCACGGTCTTGACCAGCTCTGGTTCGCTGGTCCTGACGCAGGCAGTTAAGCTATGAGTCGCTGACTGCGGTCTCTATTGCTGCGTCTTGAGGTCCCGTGTTAGAGACTTCATTATGCAAGGTTCGAGAGGTGGTGTGACCAGTTCCTTCCCAAACTCAAGAACAAATTCAGGTACCCATTTACAGCTGGGTAGATTGGAGCGTGTCGATAACATGAATTGAACCCGGCACTTTTTACAGGGGGAGACGTTCAGGTATAAATGACTGAAATGATATGACAAGATCAGCAATGTAGAACTGATGACAAGAACCAGACAAGTGCCAGTGGAACAGGAGTCGAGAAGAAGATGCTGGTAATGGTAAAACTTACATTGAGGACAACAGTTGATAGCTTTACAAAGCAGCTGTTATTCTGCCATCCCCGGGATAAGAAGGGTAGAGGTGGAGCAACAAAGAAAAAAAACACGGAGAAAAGCACTGGAGACAGAAATGAAAGCAGTTAAGAAGACTTTGAGTGGATGGCACAGAAGAGAAAGATTTAGTGTGAATTTATTGAAAGCCTATGCTCATTAGAGAGCTGCAGGGCAATGATTATGATATTATCTGTACACTGTACGCGTGATACCCCCATTGTGACAATGAGATACATGCTCGGATTGCTGTCGATTAGATCCAGATATGCGATGGCCCATTGTGACCATGAGATACATGCTCGGATTGCTGTCGATTAGATCCAGATATGCGATGGCCCATTGTGACCATGAGATACATGCTCGGATTGCTGTCGATTAGATCCAGATATGCGATGGCCCAGGCAAAAGCCTGTATGCGGGTATACACCGACAAATGACACCCCCTACATGAGAACATAGCTCACATCAAAGGAGAAAGAATAAAAAGAGAGATATCACAGGCAGAGGCTACAATTGGTCAGGTGACCAGGGTTGAAAATATATCCAAAGGGGAAGAGTGGAGTAAGTCAGGGGAATAAGTTATATATATATATATTTCTTTGTTTTCTTTTTTCTTAAATCAGGTTGGCTGAAAGCTGTGAGAGCTTTGATGTGCACGTCCATGTTTTTTGCTGTGTCTGCCTGCATCATTGGTCTCTATTGTAATTGTATTTTAAAAGTACAATTTGCATCATCATTCTTCAACAAAAACATGGAGACCTCTGCAATGGTGTCAGGTAATTAATCTTTAATTAACCTAGTGGCTTCATGTATGTTACAGAGATACATTTTTTTGTTTTCTTGTCCTGCAGTTTAACTAAACTTACTGTCCCATTCAGTTTTTAGATGATATACTCCCCCAAAATTGATGCTAATTTTTAAAAATACAAGCGATGTTTTAAAATCTGGGCAGCAATACAGACAAAGTCGGATGGACTGACAATAATATCGAAATAAGAATACAGAAGGCTAGAGGTGCTTTGGAAATATATAGCGATGGAAATAAATCAAGTCCAACACAGAAATCAGAACCTTCACTTGTCAAGTCAGTTCTTTTTAATGGCTGTGAAACATGGAGAACAACAAAAACAGCAACCAAGACTTTCATACAACAGACTTTCATAAATGGGGGCTTGCTTAACATAGAAGGATTGACATGGTATGACAAGATTACTGATGTGTAAGTGATGACAAGATTACTGATGTGCAAGTGATGACAAGATTACTGGTGTGTAAGTGATGACAAGATTACTGTTGTGTAAGTGATGACAAGATTACTGATGTGTAAGTGATGACAAGATTACTGTTGTGTAAGTGATGACAAGATTACTGATGTGTAAGTGATGACAAGATTATTGATGTGCAAGTGATGACAAGATTACTGATGTGTAAGTGATGACAAGATTACTGATGTGTAAGTGATGACAAGATTACTTATGTGTAAGTGATGACAAGAACCAGACAAGTATCAGTGGAGCAAGGGATCAAGACTCTGGCAATGGATTTGACGCACATTCAGAAAAACTATTGATAGCATTACAAGGCGGTCCTTGTTCTGGAATCCCCAAGGTAAGAGGTGTAGAAGGAAACCTAAGAACACGTGGAGAAGAGAGCTGGAGACAGATGTGAAAGGGATGAAAAGACATTGAGCTGATGGCACAGGACAGGAAGACTTGGCATAGGTTTGTTGAAGGCCTATGCTCCTTGTGGAGCTGAAGGGGGATGATGATGTTTTTAATATAAATAAAATTATTGTAACTTGGCTGAAGACTATATTCAGGTGTTGCCTTGGATGCAGCAGATTTGAAAAAAAAATATAAATTGCAGATGTGAGGAAGTCTGGCTACTGTCAAACGGGCATACTAGGCAAAACTTAGGGGCATAATGTACCATGTCTTGGTGCACCTAAGCAGAACCTGGGGGCATAATGTACCATGTCTTGGTGCACCTAGGCAGAACTTGGGGGCATAATGTACCATGTCTTGATGTCTTGGTGCACCATACGGCTTGTGAGGTTGAACAAGTTTAGTAAGGAGCAAAAGGGTAAAGGTAGAGGCAATTGCAATGTGTGTATGCAGGAACCACACATTCAATTCATATTTTTGTTGTGGGTAGGTTTCCTAATTTTTAAATTTTGCCAGGACAGTGGCCGTAGTGCCAACTCTTTACGACCTCAGACCTAAAAGTCTTTTATATTTGGACATGCACCCTAATATAACCGACTAGGGTGAACGGGATGCGCCTTGCCTAAACAAGACAACATTTTTATTTAAAAAATAAACGTGCGCAACTTGCATACTGGACCTATTTTTCCACATTATACGAGAAGGCTAGGCATCCATTCTCACTACCCAGGAGATTGGGGGGGGGGGGGGGGGGTACGACATTAGTAACCACTGGTTCTGAAAAAAATTGTCATCAATTATATTCCCTATACTGGGCGCGAACCCTGTACTTTTAGAATTAGAGGAGAACACCATACCTCTTAACCACTCCAACCCCCTTGGGAAGACATTGAATGGATTGCACAGGACAGGAAGGCTTGTCATGAATATGTTGAAGGCTGGTGCTCCCTAGGGAACCGAAGGGGAATGATGATCAGTGTTAAGAGGGTTAAGTATCTGTTAGTGTGTTTGTTCTGTGTTGTTTAAAGTTGCTGTTAATGATAGTGTCTGCATTTGTTAGATACAAAAACTTTAGTCACACACGCACACACACAAATATATGTATATATACATATATATATATGTATGTATGTATATGAATCTGCTGACAATGTTACATTTCATCTGTTTCCTTTTCAGTTGTGTTTGGTGCTTTTGGACTGATCATCTTTGCCACTCAGGTTCACACCTATAGCGGTCAGATTGGGCAGGTTTTCTGGGGATTTGTTTTGGTATGTGTATCCAATGCCCTTATCGGGATCAGTGCATTCCTCATGCTAATATCACATCGGCTGAACATAATGGCTGCACAGAACCACTTTGCCCACCGGCAGTTCAGTGAGTCATTCCATCCTAATGTACATCTTCCCGATTACTCCTCTGATGGGGGAAGTCAAATGTTCATCACAACACCTGAAGGGCACATTGATTATGGACCACCGGCTTATGAAACTGTTGTGAACTGTATCCCTCAGGATGAGGTGGCTCCACCACCGTATTCGCAAGTTGTGAAAAGCAGCAAATAAAGATTAGTTCTGCAGAGATTACATTCTTTTCTATGGAAGGCCTTTTTAAAAAAGGACTATCACCGCATTGGATACCAGCAGTGTATGAAAGTGTGCCATATGAGAAATGTTTCATTTATGATGTTGAACCTTCAGTGTTTAATGTTGTAATTTAATGTCCCATTAAGTGTTGACTTCAGACTTACAGTATTGATGGTCAGAGTGAACTGGGAAGATACCATGGTATTTTATTGATTTTGATAGTTTTCTACAGTTGGGAGGTATATCATAGATAGCATCAGAGAAATTACAATAATTGTTTCCTGTGCATTGATGTACCTAATGTAATTCAACTTTTGCATTTTTTCACCATTTATGGTAATTCCTGTTAGAAATGAAAGCTGTGGAACTATTTCCTTGTCATTGCTTTATATTTCATTCATGTATGTTATTTATTATAAGTAAAGTATATGGCAAGGCCTCATACAGACAGTATGGCCAGGGTATGTTGAACAAACTGATGTGATGGTTGTTACCTCTAGAGATGAGAGGATGTGTATTAACAGAATGAGTCACAAGACCAAGAGGATCTTCATAAAGAAAATGAACAGACAACACAGAAATTGATAAGAAAGGACGTGGAATATGGGGTAGGGAATTATTAATGTTGATGAAGAAAAAGAACAGTGTACAAGTAATCTTACAGGCTGACTTAGTTCTGCTTAACCAGTCAGTTAAATAAGTTGTGGTGTGTTTTCCTTGAGCGTAGCCAATCTTCCGAATGACGTCGTTGTGAATAATCTACCACTTTGACTGATGGGGAGAAAAGCAGAGCGTTTAAGTTAACTAAAAATGTTAAGTGTTTAGTTTTGTGTGTCATGTGTATCAAGAACTGTTGATTCTTTCATGAAAATCTGTCTTAACGGTTGTTGTTGGCTGTGCATCTCCTGCTGCTACCATTATGACCAGCAGTTTGCCTCAAAGACCTATTGTTTTGTTGTCAACTTCATACCCCAACCTCTCTCTTTTGCTGTCTTCACGATTCCTGTTCATTAATTGTCTCCCTCCAAATACTTCAGCAATGAAGGTAACAAGTATGGTTCTGGTCAGTTTTGACAACCACTACACAATCCTTCTGCCAGTTCTAAAGTTCCATGTTGTTAATGAAGGTTTCTGCAGAGACAAAGACAGGACCACATCTTCCCTCAAGCATGTCGTAAGAGACAACTAAGGTGAGGTCTGTGGGACTAGCTTTCTAATGCAAAATAAGTAAAGGAAAAACGTTTTTTAGGGATCCACTTTCACAACATTGTCCATACATTCTATTGGATAGTATAAAGGAAGTTTGCCGGCCAGTTATCAGTCATCAATTAGTAATTAATAAGTATCCTCATCTCAACCCGTAACCCGTCATGGATCGTAGGGGTGCCATGGTGGAAGCATCAGCAGACAGGGTCCTCCACTGCTCTCTATCCTCAGCAATGCGTACACGTGTGGAAAAACCGTGCCCTGCCCATTCTTTGATGTTATCAGCCCAGGATTTTCGTTGCCTTCCTCTTCTCCGATTACCTTTGACTGTTCCTTGGAGGATCGTTTTCGAAAGGGAGTCATGACGAGTTACATGTCCAAACAAGGCAATCTTTCGACGTTTCACTGCTGACAAAAGTGGTTCTTGGTGGCCTGCATACATGTTTATTTTCTCTCTAACATAGACATTTGTTTTGTGCTCTTTATAACAAATGCGCAAAATTCTTCTAGAACATTTATACTCGAAAGCCTGAATCTTTCGCTCCACAAAGACAACTTGTACATTTCAAATGACTTGTGACAAAAGTCTACAGTGATTATATTACATCTAATAAAACAAAGGGTAAAGGTGGTCCTGTAGCTGACACTGCTGTAGGGGAGCTAAGTGTTGGAGACTTCACTATACTAGGTCTGAGCTTTATAAGATGGGATGACTAATTCCCTTCTGCACTGCCTTTGCTGTCCCTTACTTTGGAGCAAAATCAAATACCCATTTACAGCTGGATGGACTGGAGCATGATTCTATCAGGTTTTGAGCCCGGTAACTTTGCCTCAAGAAGCAAATGTTTTAACCACTCTGCGAATCCTACGCTAACGTTGCAGCAACAACATGAAATCAGTAATAACATTCAGTTTGCATTTTCATGTTTTTAAGTAGGGCTGTGCCTCTTGTACATCTCATCATATTTATCTGAACCCATGCTAGCATCATTTTTATAATCCTTTAAATCTCTTGTCTGCCAGTTATCCAATTTTGCTTGCTTTTGACCTTGACATCTCCACTGTCTTTCAGGTGTTGTTTATTATTATTTAAAATCACCTAGCTAAGCTGTTAGAGTGCTTTCCTGCAGGGGCACAGTTACCAGGTTCTGTGATCAAAACCTGGAAGTGTCATTCTCCAGTTTACCCAGCTATAAATAGGTACCTGACTGTGATCTGAAGTTAGGAAAGGCAAAAGCTAGGAAATTTCTAGCTTTAGCTTTTTTTTTTAATTTTTGATCAGCTGGCTTGCCATGGCTTATCCTTTTGTAAGAAAGAATTCTATAGGGATAGTGAGTTAGGCGGATATTTTGTCACAACAAAATAAAGGAATGTTTTTTTGGTGTTTTTAAAAAAATAAAAAACCTGATATTTTATTTGATAAAGTTTTAAGTTCTGGTTGTGTCAGTGGCCAGTGCATGAGAGGCAGGTTGTGGCCGTGGGCATTTACACTGATGATGATTTATGTGATGATTGTATAGTGGGTTCATATCCCTTCCCTAAACAGTAGGCATGTTATTGGTTGATGGTGTTACGACAACAGTTCACAACAGACGATTACCACAGTACATACTGACAGTTGATTGATGATTCAATACCTTGATAAACATACTTCACTCTGACAGCAGTGAACGTTAAATGTGAAGTTTATTTACACGAAGATCAAGGGTTGAAATAATGATGTGCCCAACTTTACTCCTGAGGTCGGTAAACTTGATGCAGCAAAAACTTCCATAGGCAATACTAAATGTTATTCTTACTCTCTCTCTCATTTCTTCTGTATTTAATACTGTCTCTGGTAGCTATGGTGGTCTTGGCTTGAGAACCACTGTTGTCATTAATTTCTTGTCATCGTGTTTATCTCGGGTACTCGCTGTTCCTATCACAGTTCTAATTTATCTCTGCTGATCTTCTATCTTCTGACTTGTCGGTCTTATTGAGATTTACTTGGTGTATCTTTTAGATGGACTGGCCTGCCGCCAGGGATTACTATTTCTACCAAGGTCTATTATTTTCAACTTCTCACGACTAGCTGCTGTCTATTGTTCTTCTCATGTACTAAACAGTTTATCATATGTTGGCAAGACTCAACGTACGTGGTTATCTTGAAAATATGCACATTTTTCTGTACTGAATACACTTTCAATCTTGTCCACAGAAATGAATGACAAACTACTGTCATATATAATTGTGACATACCAAGCGAATGAGTGTCTAGACAATAGTTCATTTTTCTGTGACCACAGAAATTAACCAAAGGACTTTGGCTTATTGGCCGATGATAACCCTCATTTGCGCTTGCCACTTTTACTTTTAACGCAGGCAAACTTGCTTCCTACTGCTAATCGCATTTCAGATCTGACTGACTATATTTTGTAAAACGATTTCCAACGATAACTATTTCCCGAACATTCTAGAACAAAACAGTTCCCTCGAAATATAAATATCCTGTGCAAGCTTAACTTCGCTCAGCTAGCCAACCCAGAAATTTCAAACTAAAAACACAACTTTTTCTCAAGGGGCTTAAAAACACTACTGTTAATGCCTATTTTGGATTATCGCCCTTTGTGACTTATAAGTCAATAGATTTATTGCCCTCTAATATAAATTTTAAGCCTGTTAATTTCTTTTATGCAAATTTTTGAAACCGGATTTCTGACACACGAACTCCCTATTACAAGGTGTACATTGTTATACATTAATTTTTCTAGGATTTTTTGTGTGTGAATGTTAACTTTACAGAAATATTGTGAGAACATCTTGTGTGTTCACTGTACAGTAATAATAAAAGCACTTGAAATGTAACTTACAGAATTATTGTTAAAACAGCATGTCTATTCACTGGACATAAGTAATATTAGTAAATAATTTATGTTAATTGTACAGAAATTTTGTGAAAACAGCACATATGTTCACAATACAGAATTAATATATGTACATTATGAATAATATATTTACAGAAAGTGTGTGAAAATGTGTGTTTACTGTAATATGACCATATCATGCTAGTTAACTTTACAGAAATATTTAAAGAATGCAAACAGGGTGCTTGAATGATGCCATAACAGAATTCTTGTAACTATTATGAGCAGCACATTTGTACAAGCCCACCAGACTTGAGGAGCATAATGTTACAGCCAATAAGTAATATTTGGTGTTATCATCATCATCATCTCCTTTTTCCATTCCTTGTGGAGCATGGAGTCACCACTGCAACTGGTTGCCTAGAAGAAGTATATGCCAGAGCACAAACTCCTGCAGTAGTGGTTTCTGTAGTAATTTATTTGACATGATGAAGTTGCTAGCCCACAGCACAACCTCGTATTAGTTGTCTTTGACAAGATGACTGAGGGAGGCAGTAGTTGTATTCTTTCTTTGTCCCCTCAGAGACCCCCTAGAACTACATGGGGGCCTTATATTATATAACAAGTCAATTCACCTTGTTACAGCTGATGGATTGTGTTCTTTTATGTTGAGAAAAGAATTTTTTTTAATATACCTGAAAGATTGGGATTGTGTTTGCATGTATGTGCTTACTTGCTTGTGTTTGTGTAGTGTCCTTACACCCCTTTCTCCTGTTTCACAGGTTTAAAAAAAAAAATCAGATTACTCATTGAATTACCCCAGAGTTCAGTGCATAAAAAACTTCCAGTTCTTTTGGTGGCATAACTTGAATTACTTCATTCATTCCGTTTGGCTCTGAACGAACAAAGAGCCAGCGGTATTTTCCCCATTTATCTGGGGCATAAAGCATAGAGAAAATTCTCATTTTAGATCTGTTTGTGTAAGCTAGCCATGTCTTTATTAATTCTCTCATTTCAAAACATCAATCAATACCCTTTAGCTCCCCGAGGAGCATAGGCCTTCAACAAACACATGCCAAGTCTTCCTATCCCATTCCATTCGCTCAAGTTCTTTCCATGTTTTCCTCATCATGTTCACCTCTGTATCCAGCTCTCTTCTCCATGTATTTTTTGGTCTACCTCTGCCTCTCTTTCCCTGTGGATTCCAGAACAAGGACTGCCTTGTAATGCTATCAACAGGTTTCTGCAATGTGTGTCCTATCCATCACCAGTGTCTTCTTCTCAACTCTTGTTCCACTGGCACTTGTCTGGTTCTTGTCATGAATTCCACATTTGTGACTTTGTCATACCATTTCAGTCCTTTTATTCTACGCAAGCACTCGTTTATAAAGGTCTGTAGCTTTTTAGTTGTTGTTTTTGTTGCTTTCCATGTCTCAGAGCCATACAATAAGACTGACTTGACATTTGAGTTGAAGATTCTTATTTTCGTGTTGGACTTGATTTCTCTTGACCTCCATATGTTTCCCAATGCAATGAAAGCGCTTCTTGCTTTTTGTATTCTTATTTTGATATCATTGTCTGTCCCTCCAACTTTGTCTATATTACTACCAAGATATGTGTATGATTCTACATCCTTTAGTGGTGTTTCTTCAAGTTCAATCTTGTTATCATTTCTTGCATTTATTCTCATAATCTGTGTCTTTTCCCTGTGTATTTTTAGGCCCACTTGTGACCTCTCATTGAGAATTTTCATTTTCTCTTGCATCTGATTATGGTTATGGGACAGAAGAGCCAAGTCATCTGCAAAATCCAGATCACCAAGCTGTTCAGTCAGATTCCACTGGATTCCATTTCTGTTGTGTGATGTCAATGTTTTCATAACCCAATCTATTGCTAGTAAGAAAAGAAATAGAGACAAGAGGCATCCCTGTCTCACTCCCGATCTTATCCTAAACGGTTCTGTAAGTTGTCCTTCACTCTGCATGTCATGTCTTCATAGGTCTTCCTTATTAAGTTAATGATCTTCATGGGAACTCCATAAAGCCTCATCAGTTTCCAAAGTGATTCTCTGTCTATACTGTCAAATGCCTTTTAATAGTCCACGAATCCGATGTAAAGTGGGGAATTCCATTCCAGACTTTGTTCAACTATTATTCTCAATGTGGCTATTGGTCTGTACAGGATCTGTTTTGTCTATGGACTCTTAATCTCTCAAGGATGATTCAGTTTAATACTTTTCCTGGCACTGATAGTAACATTATTTCTCTATAATTTGTGCACTCTTGTAAATTTCCCTTCTTGGGCAACTTGACCAGATCACCTTCCTTCCATTCTGCTGGTATTTCCTCTCTCTCCCAGACTTTGTAGTTTGTATAATATCTCTGTAGAGGAATCAATATCTGTTTTGATGGCCTTTGCTGGAATGACATCTGGACCAGCTGCTTTTCCATCTTTCAGAAGCTTTATGGCTTTCTTTATTTCTTCTCTACTTGGTTCTTCACAGCTGATTTGTAGCTTAAAATTAAAACTCAAGAAATTTACAACAGTATATAGCTATAGACAACAGTACAGTGTGGGATATCTAAGAAATCAGGAAATAAGAGAAAAGTTTTCTATCACAGTATCAAACAAATACCAAGTACTCCAACAGCTGGTAGATAAAGCAGATACGGAAGAACACTGGCAACAAGTAAAAAATATATGGAACGAGACATGTGAAGAAGTACTGAGAAAAAGAGAACATTGGCACAAAGCATGGATAACAACAGAAACCATTAGCAAGATAGAAGACAGGAAAAACAAGAAAGCAGATTTAAACAGAAGCAAAACCAGAAGCTCCAAAGCCAAGGCTCATGAAGTGTACATAGAAGCAAACAAAGAAGTAAAAAGAAACAAGAGGAAGTGTACTGAAGAGTTGGCAAGGGAAGCAGAGGAAACTGCAGCCAAAGGAAATATGAGGGACCTGTACAACAACACAAAGAAGCTAACAGGGAAATATAAGCAAGCAAATGGCCTCATAAAAAATAAGAATGGAAAATTGCTTAGTAAAATACAAGAAGAAATGGATATAACATTTTGAGGAACTTCTCAATAGACCAGCTCCAACTAATCCCCCAGACATCCAGTCAGCAGAAGATTTCAAAACATACTGAATATACATATACAAAACATACATTCAGTTTAAAGTCTATTTGACCGGATAAATTCAGTTTAAATCTGTTTCATGGAATCTCCGTAACTTGCTTTTATATTTATTTTAAATGACAAAAAAAAAAAAAATAATCGTCCAACAAGTGTTCAAATATTACTGAATTTTTATAATGACCTGTTTACAATTAAACATGGAGACAAGTAATTATAATCAGTATATACTGTAGTAATGGAGGAATGCAGTAAGCGACCCATAACTTGACTGCCTGCGTCAGGGTCAGCGAATCAGAGCTGACCAAGACCCTACTCCACCTCCACGTGGTGGTCCTGGAAACAGGCTGCATCACTGCAGTCTGACTGAGGAGTAGGGATCAAAGAGGGAAGGCAAACCCGGTCCCAAAAAATGCCGTGCGGAAGTTGAATGTGACGGCCGAAAGGCACAAATACCACAGCTTCGCTGTAAACGGACACAACCCAACCAACGTCCTTTTCAGGATGAACGAGGAAGAAGATACTGAAGTAACATTCTAAAATATTACCCAGAAAAAAAAAAAAAACAAGTTTATCTGAAGTTTAGATCTTTTATACACAACCAGTCTGATCACACTTTGTCATAACCTTATTGTGTGTATGTTTGTTGTTGTTGTTGTTGGTCCTCCTAAAGCTTGGAAGATAATTAGTTAATAAAAGTGTCCATCTTCTTTATCAGAATAGCTTCACAGGGGCGAAAGACTACATAAGTTTTATTTTATTAACTTTTAGAAAATGTTCGTAAATTGTAGTGTAAGACCTTGTTAGAAAACATCTTTGACAATCAATTATTGTCATTTTTCCAACTATTGTCACTTTTCATTATCTTCCTTCACTTTATAAATGTCTTCACATTGTTGTTATATTGTGATTGTCTTTACTTGTAACTGTTTTCAGTGTGACACTTTGAAGAATTTTTGAAAGAAGTAACATAAGTGCTAAAACTAATTATGCATAGCCCTTCCTGAACTTGTGAAACTTAGACATACTTGACACAGCACTAGGAAACATTTGGTTCATATTAATGAATTTTGTTTGTTTGTTTGTTTGGGCACAACTTCTAGTAAATATTGTTTGTACCTGAAATATCACAGTTATTGTGTTCTCACATTGTATCTAGATTTGTTTTTATTCAAGACATTGACCTGTTTATTCAAATGACTCAAGGGTCCTATAATAAAAAAATATAATGAACTGCTTTTTGTTGTTGTCCTTGACCCTGATATGAGTGTTCTTAAAAATGTCTAAATCCCAAGAAACTTACTTGTACTTTGTACTTTTTTTTTTCTCCACAAATGCTGTTGTGTCCAGAAGCAGTTATTGTTCTTGTGCTTGGTTGATGGTTTTGCCAGCATGAGGGAATTCACAAGACCTGCTACTTGATCACACCAGAAAGCTGTCTAGTTTTGCATTTCGTTCTTTTTCTGAATGATTGAATTGGTGTTAGGTAGTGTTTTAAACAATATGTTTTAAATATGTCAGCGGGCTTGTTTTTCATTGGACAACTTTGATGTGATTGTATGCTAACCAGAATGATTTTGTGCCTCGATTTTCTATGTTTGGTTCTTTTCTGTAACTAAACATTTACAACGTATTAACTATTAGTCACTCACTGTTGGTGTTTTTGCTCTCATGTGGGTTCATCTTTAAATGTATAGGCCACAGATGAAGTAAGTTGCTTGGATTTATTTTCAGCTTTTCTGCTTCTTCCGTGTCTTTCTTGCATTCCTTTTATATGTATTCTCTCTTTCTCAGCTGTTTTAGATAATGTCAAAAATAAAGTTGAAGGTAGTCCCGTAGCGGATCCAGCCATAGGGAAGTTAAGTGGTAAGGACTTTAGTATATGAAGTCCAGCTTTTTTTATGAGGTGGGGTGAACAGTTTCCTTCCATGCTGCTTTTGCCTTCCCAAACTCAAGAGCACGAGTCAGGTGGCCATTTGCAGCTTGGTAGACTGGAACAAGATGCTATCAGGTTTCAATCCTAGAACCAGGTAAAATTGATTATTTTATTCTATCATCATGATGTAAGACTGAACTACCTTACAGAATGCTTTTATCACTGTAGTGAACAAAAATAGGTAATATAAAGAACAAAGAAAATTGCCAACATTGTGGCACATGGCCTTCATCAGAGACAATCAAAAACAGAAGGCAAAGAAAGGGAGTGCAAAACGAAATACATGAAAAAAATAAATAAAAATATAATAATAATAATAATAAATTCTTTAAGCACCAAACACGGCGCATAAGGCAGAAACCAGTGCTCTCCAGGTTGTACGTTGTGACGCCACTCCTCTTAGCTCTTGCACATTGTTTAATCCCAACGTTTTTCCTTCTCTTATTATTGTTCTTCTGAGTGTTTCTTTTGGTCTTCCTTTTTTCCTCTTACCCTCAGGAACCCAAGTGAGTGCCTGCAATGGTATTCTGTTGTTTTGCATTCGTAGGACATGACCGATATATGACCATCGTCTTTTCCTTATATAGTTGGAGACATATTTCTGCCTAGAGTCTTCTCTTATTTGTCGATTAGTCTTGAATTCTTTCCAACTGATGTTCATGAGTTTTCTAAGACATTTGCTCTCGAATGTATTCAGCTTGTTCTCCAATGATTTTGTTATTTTCCAACTCTCACAGCCGTATGTTAACACTGAGATAACATTTGAATTAAACAGACGAAGCTTGGTATGTATATTCAATGATCGTAATTTCCAAATGTTAGATAATCTATTGAAGGCGCTAGCTGCCAAAGCAATTCTAGTATGAATTTCTCTTGTTGTGTCACCATCCTGAGTCATTTTACTGCCTAAATAATTGAAACTTTCAACTTTCTGTAGTTTTTCCCCGTTCAAGATGATATTAAAGGTCTCGTTAGAAAAGTTCATAACTTTTGTTTTAGAGGCATTTATTTGGAGACCTATTTTAACCGAGAGATGACACAAATTATTTACTGCTTCTTGGGATTGTCTGGGTGTTGAACTTAAGAATGCTAAATCATCTGCGAAATCCAGGTCCCCCAGGAATTTTCCATTTGTCCATTTTATACCTAATTGTTCATTGTGGGTATAGTTTCTCATAACCCAATCAATAGCTATTCCAAAAAGTAGTGGTGACATAATACAGCCTTGTTTC
Organism: Oreohelix idahoensis; assembly: GCA_024509875.1. NCBI lineage: Eukaryota > Metazoa > Mollusca > Gastropoda > Stylommatophora > Oreohelicidae > Oreohelix > Oreohelix idahoensis. The sequence goes on from JAMPIV010009753.1 coordinate 173,437, forward strand.
ACCCCTGTTTCTACTGTAAACCATTCTGTATTCCCTTTATTTGTTCTAACACAACATCTTGCATTGTCATATAGCGCTTTGATTATATTCACATATTTTGTTGGAAAACCATAGATTGTAAGTATCTTCCACAATGATGGGCGGTGTAGACTATCAAAGGCTTTTTGAAAATTGACGAAGGTGATAATAAGTGGCGATTGCATTTCCACTGATTCTTCTATAATTGTTTTTAGTGGGAATATTTGATCAATACATGATCGTTTCGGCCTGAAACCCGCTTGTTCTTCTCTGATCTTTTCATCAGCATGCAATTTAAGTCTTTCTAACATCATGCAACATAATAATTTTCCAGGTACTGATAATAGAGATATACCACGCCAGTTATTACAGTCTGATAGATCACCTTTCTTCGGTAACTTTACATTAATACTGTCTTTCCATTGTTGTGGTGGTTGTTCTTCTCTCCATACTTCATTTATAATATCTAAAATTCTCAAGAGGTTGTTGTCATTAACTGCTTTAATCATTTCACCTGAAATTTCGTCAACTCCAGCAGCTTTAAAATTTTTTAATCTTTTAACGGCTTGTTTGATCTCGTCCAGCGTGAATTCATCGCAAGTTATTGGCAAGGTGGTTGTGGGTGTTTCATTATTAAAATCAGGTGTTACTGTTGGTGGTGGTCTGTTTAAATATACAGCCCATAGAAAAACATGCCTGATATCATTTGTGATGTGTACACAAGATTTTGTTTCCGTCTGTAGCAATAATAATTCACTGAATATGAAAAAGTTACTGTTTATAAATGGCTTCCGTTGAGAGTAGTGATTCCTTTGAAATATTATTTGTTACTTACTTACTACTTGCATAGTTGTTCCTCTTCTACCCTGGGATGGAGAGGTTTTCCAGGGAGAGCGCCATACTAACCTTTCAGCTGTCATTCACCTGGCCTGGTCCCAGTCTAGTCTTCAGAGATTGTCTGATGTTTGCCTATCAGAGATTGTCTGATGTTCTCCTATCAGAGACTGTCTGATGTTCTCCTATCAGAGACTGTCTGATGTTCTCCTATCAGAGATTGTCTGATGTTCTCCTATCAGAGATTGTCTGATGTTCTCCTATCAGTGACCTCTGGCTTGTTCTTGAGGTCTGGATCCCTGGTTCTTGGTTTCCCATATATGTTGTGGTAGCCGATCTTCTCCTATTCTGCGGACAAGGCCAACCCATTGTAATTGAGACTGTTCCTCTTGGGTGTGCAGAGGCTAAGTTTTTAGCTCAGTACCCTCAGTTAAACAACAATTTCATGTTCAAATGGCACTTGTCTGGGTTTTGCCGTCAGTTCCAGGGCGGGGTTGTTGTTGTTGTTGTTTTCGTCTACTATGTTGCTGTAATACCCTGTTCAACCTGGAAATTGGTTATAATTGGGGTATATTGTGTGTTCTCCAGGGCGGGGAAATATTTTCACACTATTTGAACCCTTCTATTCTACTCAAGCACCCATTCGTGAAAGTAAACAAATTTGCATAATTATTTTATACAACCCCGGAGATTCAGTATCTATCGTCAGAAAGTACCGTTACGGCCGAACTGAAACAGGAATTTTGTTGGAATTTATAATAAAATGTATTTGTTTTCTTTGAGCTGGAAAAACTATGTGCATTGTTTTCATGGCTGATACTTTTTGTATATTTTTAACTCCCTTCTATCTTGTGATTAATTTTTAGCTTCCTTGGTTGACTTGCAATTAATTATTAACTCCCTTTTGACCATGTGATTCATTTTTAGCTCCCTTAGGAATCGTACTAAGTTCCCTTGTAATATGTCTAAAACTAAAAGCTGACAGAACTAACACAGTTTTCTTCCACACCCACTACATCCGGAATCTTCTTCTTCTTTGATCCATAACCGCCAAAGCAGTCAGCGGCCATCACGCCTGGTGGCGTCTTGTAGGGCATCAACAAATTGATTCCACATCCGGAATGACACAAATAAATTGTATTGGAGAAATTTTTTTTTAAAAACTTTATTCTCATGCAGCAGAAATATGACAGTTGCACGCCATACGTAGAAGTAAAGAGGTGAGTAGAAATATTAACACAGACAAGGGGCCGTTAACAAATTACGTAACGCAAAGAGGGGGGGGGGGGGGGGGGGGGGGGGGGGGGGGGGGGGGGGGGGGGGGGGGGGGGGGGGGGGGGGGGGGGGGGGGGGGGGGGGGGGGGGGGGGGGGGGGGGGGGGGGGGGGGGGGGGGGATGGGGTTGCCGAGATGTCACGCTTTGTTGGTGGTGATTGGGGGGTGGGTCTGAAATGTTGTGGGTTTTTGTTACGCACATGTTTCAAGGGGGGCTGAAAATATCAACAATTGCGTTACGTAATTTGTAAACGGCTCCTAATAGAAAATACAAGGTGTCCCTAAAGCCCTTGTGCAGCTTTAAACTTTGATAATTTCGGATGTACACAAACTAGAAGCTCACAGTAAACGGCATTTAAAACCATAATTTATCAAGTTTTAACACAGTACAGTTCACATTTATAGGCTTCAACGTAATTGCCATCTTTCGTGACATATTCAATCTGATTTTCCAACACACAATTAACCGTTTCTTTACTGTCGCCATTTTCAGTTACAAGATCTAAAAAAAAAAATTAACTGAAAATTGACAACACTAACATTTTAAATGCATGAATTATGGTTTTATATGCTGTTTCTCGAGTGCTTGTGTCAGGCGTACATACAAAGTTATTAAAGTTTAAAGTTGCACAGAGACTTTGGGACACCCTGTATATCGATGAGTTCGTAAAGGAAGCAGAGGAAGCTGCAGCCAAAGGAAATATGAGGGACCTGTACAACAGCACAAAGAAGCTAACAGGGAAATACAAACAAGCAAATGGCCTCATCAAAGACAAGAACGGAATATTACTTAACAATATACAAGACAGAGAAGGCCACTCTCCAAACCTCCGATGTCTTGCGGGCAGTGTTAGGATGTGCAAGAACATGGACAGGAAGACTCCACAACTTCCCCACTGAAGACACGCCCACGGCGACCGTTGCCTCAATTGGCTGTGTGTGGTGTACCCGGAAACGGGGCCTCCCAGTACTGAGGCACAGTTAAGTCCCCGATGTCACTTATCGGTGCAGAGTTGAGAGAGATGGCTGAGCATCACAATCCCCCCTGTGTTACAGCATGATGAGAACCCAGCACTGCACACTGAGCTTGGGGGGATCACTTGGGCACCAGACTTAATACTGGCTCTTGACTGGATGGCCGCATGCAGGAGAATTCTACAATGGAGGGTTGGCAGGTGGTAGGTATCTGGAAGTGGCTCTGTGCAGGACGTGAGGATTCCTTGGGAGAGCCCAGAACCAGAGCACAGCATTGTGCAAGCTCTGCATAGTTGGAGAGCCCCCTGGATGACGGGGAATGCACAGTGTGCTACCCCACCTATCCCCAACTGCTAACTTAGAACCAGAAGTGGGGTCCTCTGTATGCGTGCCAGGCCAGGATAAAATGCCTGGGAAAGAGACTGGAGCTCAGAACTCCCTAACTCAAAGTTGCAGGATGGCAGAGAAGCCATGGGAAAGACAGGGCTATTTTGAAGATAACGCAACCATATTTTCACCTACGAGCTCGGACGCCGCCTCGGTAAACAAGGTCCGCGCAGAGCAGTGACACCCCCAGGCTGCTTGCGAATAGTCTACTACTGGGAACATAAACAGATTAGGGATGAGCCCACTCTCCCGTTGAACAGGTGCTAAAGTCGTAGATACTGGGCCAGAAGGCGCACCGGAAACCACAGTATCCCGCAACTCGCTTTTTTTTTCTATGGAGAGTACACCGTCAAATAAATCTCGTACTGGTGCTCGCCCTGTGGAGCTCCACCAGGCAGGTGCAGTGCCGGGCTCTGAGCCTCGACAGAGCCCACCCTCAGCTACTGGAGGACCCTCTAGACCGTCTTGTGGAGTCAGCAGACGGCGGAGGAGAACTACTGACCAAAACAAAACAGAAAAAGAGAAACCCAGAGTGCCACTTGTCATGATGCACTGGAATGCAGAGGGAGTGAACAGCAAGCAGGCTGGATACAGCAAAAAGACAGAGCTGGAAAACATCTTGTATGAGAAGCAAGTCAGTGTTTGCTGTATCCAAGAGACTCACTTGAAAGCAGATCAAACCTTTAAAATAAGGGGATATCAATGCTTTAGATCCAACAGAAAAGATAGACGAAAAGGAGGAGTACTTACTCTTGTAAGGAATAACATTCCTGCACACGAAAGGAAAACCTTCATGGATGGAGCAGAATATCAGCTGTTGCAGATAAAGGTAGACAAGATGGAAATAGAACTCCTGAACTATTACTGTCCGAACAACAAACCCCTGACTCTCAGCTCTATACAGGTACCAGCCACCAACTTTATAGCAGTTGGAGACTTTAATAGCCACTCCCAGAGCTGGGGCTATAACCATCTGGATCACAGAGGTGAAGAGGTTGAAACTTGGCAAGATGATCACTCCCTAATCCTAGTCAATAATGCCACAGATACTCCTACCTTCTACTCCAGAGGATGGCACACAACTTCAACACCAGATCTTGCCTTCTCCACACCAGATATAGCTTGATCTATTAGTAGAGAAGTAGGAGACCAACTAGGGGGAAGCGACCATCGCCCAATCTTTCTTACTGTCCAGAGTGCAACTCTCAGTACAGGCCCAGCCATTACAAGATGGAACTACAAAAAAGCCAACTGGGGTTTATTCAGGCATCAGGTGAAACACGCTGCTGTCTACCCTCAAGGTACAGAACAGAGACATTAATGAAGTGGTAAAAGACTTCAACAGATGCATACTACAAGCTGCAAAAGAAACCATTCCCAAAGGATGCCGGCGTAACTACATACCATACTGGTCCAGCACACTCCAAGAACGTCAGGAAGCTATGGACAGGGCTAGAAAGGACGCAGAGTCTCAGCCTTCACTTGAAACTCACAACAAATGGAAAAAGGCTGTAGCAGAGTTTCAGAGAACAAAGCTGGAAGAAAAACGGAAAAGCTGGAGAACTAAAACGGCATCGCTGAACCTTGAGAAAGACGGCAGGAAACTTTGGAGATTAGTCAAGTCTCTAAATGAAGAGCGTTCCTCACCTAGGCAGACTATCACATTGGATGAAGGTGGCAAACTTTTCAGAGGAAAACAAGCTGCATACTTGTTTGCTAGAAGATACAGTTCAGAAAGCAACTTACCCATTAACATAGATCATCAGAGAGAGATAAGAAAAGAAATACTGGCAACCATGGGACAGACAGATACTCCTGCCCCAATGAGGGAACCCATCACACTAGGAGAACTACAGAAGGCTATTTCCAAGCTTAAGTTTCAAAAGTCACCCAGCCCAGACAAAATCAGCAACGAAATGCTAGTAAATCTGAGCTCAGCAGCAAAAACAAAACTGCTTGAGATATTCAACCACAGCTGGTTGAAAGGAACGGTACCCCAAGTATGGAGAGAAGCCATCACAATACCCATACTAAAGAAAGGGAAATGTAAGACCGAGGCTGCAAGTTACCGGCCAATCAGTCTCACAAGCTGTGTTGGGAAGACTATGGAGCGAATAGTCAACCACAGATTGAAATGGTATTTAGAGTCTGAGCAGATCCTGGTGCCGGAACAAGCTGGATTTAGAGAATGCTACAGTATAGAAGACCAAGTTACTTACTTGTCTCAAGCAATAGAAGATGCCTTCCAGGAGAAGAAAAAGGTCCTAACGATCTGGGTCGACTTCAAGCAGGCCTTTGACAAGGTGTGGAAAGATGGCCTCATTGCAAAACTTAGGAGAAGTGGAATCCAAGGCAACATGATGAAATGGATCCAGTCATACTTGCATAACAGGAGAACTAGAGTCACTCTTGACGATCTGCAGAGCAGAAAAGTGTTGCTCCATCAGGGGGTACCTCAAGGAGGAGTAATTTCCCCAACACTCTTCCTTGTTTACATCAATGACCTGGTGAAAGATCTCCCTGCAGGAGTTAAAGCTGCCTTATATGCAGATGACCTAGTACTCTGGTGCGCTGATGAAAATGTCACCACAGCAAATTATAGAATGCAGCGGGCAGCAGACATGCTAGTGTCATGGGCAGAGAAATGGCTTATCACAATAAACACAGACAAAACCTCCACAACACTGTTCTCCCTCGCCCCCAAGGACAAATCAGCTAACATACACCTAGGGACAACCGTGATCAAGGAAGAAAGCTACCCCACCTATCTTGGGGTGACATTTGACCAAAGGCTTACATGGAATAAGCATATTGAAAATGCAGAAGGAAAGGCCCGAAGACGACTAGGCATACTCAGAAAATTAGCAGGTACCAACTGGGGAGCAAATGAACGAAATCTAAAGAAGATTTATAATGGAGTAATAAGACCACACTTAGAGTTTAGCTCAGCAGCATGGTCATCAGCTGCTAACTCACATCTGCAGTCTTTGGACAAGGTGCACAATCAAGCTCTCAGGCTCATTACAGGAGCCATGAAAACTACACCAATAACAGAGATGCAGAAGGTTGCTGGATTACAGACATTGTCCCATAGAAGAGACACAAAAACCATGATCCAGATGGAAAAGTACAACAGTATGCCAATGCACCCAATGAAGGCAAGACTAGATGATCTGGCATTGGGACGTCTAAAGCGTAGCAGCTTTGTGCATCGGGGGAAAAGACAGCATCAAGAAGACCTATCCATGAAGACAACACCACTGAAGCCCACCCTATACCCTGTACCATGGGAGCAGGCCAGCAGTGCCCTCCAAATTAATACATCAGTCAGTGGTCTCACAAGTGGATGTGAGTATAATGATCTGCAAAAACGAACTGCTACATTGAGTATGATCCAAGAAAGCTATCCCGATCAATCATGGATACATGCCTATACAGATGGATCAGCAACTAATGCTGTTAGGAATGGAGGTGCCGGTATCTTTATCTCATATCCTGACAACCACTATGAGACTAGGCACATTCCCACTGGTAAATTCTGTTTCAACTATACAGCTGAGGTTCAAGCTCTAGAGCAAGCTGCAAATATGATTTATAACACCAACTCTGACTGCCACCAGGTAGTCATCCTCACAGATGCACTGTCTGTCCTGCAAGCTCTCAAGGGTGGTAAACTCCCGCATCTGAGAAATGAACTAAACAAGGTAGCTGCCAAAAAGAGAACCATACTTCAGTGGGTACCATCTCATTGTGGTGTACCCGGAAATGAAAAGGCAGATAAACTTGCAAAAAAGGGAGGAGAATGTGAACAAGAAGATAATGAAGTCACATACTTTGAGAAAAAGAGAGCTATCCAGACTATCAGAAGAGAACAGAACCAACCCAAAGACGACTATCACACTCTTGACCGGCAGGGACAGATAACTATTTTTCGACTCAGGACAGGGCATAACAAACTGAATAAACACATGCACAAGCTACGATTGTCTGCTTCACCACTGTGCACATGTGGATTAAACGAACAAACTGCTGAGCATGTTCTACAGGACTGTCCTCTGTATGACCAGTTAAGAAAGATATACTGGCCCAATGACTCAACACTAAACTCAAAGCTATATGGAGTTAAAGAGGAACTTCAAACAGTCGAATTCATCATGAGAACTCGTCTGACGGTGTAATCATCAAAGATGCGATCGCAAGAAGAAGAAGAAGAAGAATATACAAGAGCAAACGTGGAGATGGACAGAAAATTTTGAGGCATTTCTCAATAAACCAGCTCCACAAAATCCCCCAGACAGCCAGCCAGTACAAGAGGAACTACAAGTAAATTGTGAAAGACCAAAAAGGGAAGAAATAAAGAAAGTACTAGGGCTTCTAAATGAGGGGAAATCAGCTGGTCCAGATAATTTTCCAGCAGAGGCCATCAAAGCGGCAGATGTTGACACATCTACAGACAGGGCCGGCTTAAGGCCGATTTGACCCAATTGGACCCCGCACTCAGAAGGGCGTGGATTTAAAAAAAAAAGTTTATTGTAAAATTACTTTGAAAGTCTTTCAAAATTATCATGAAATTCCTTCATTTGAATGTGACTGGACTTTCTATTGTGTACTGGATTTCCAATTATTATTATTATTATTATCTTTGTTTTACTTTATGCATATTTCTAACAATTTCAGTCACTGAGGCATCAAGGCAAAGAAGTTTTTCGAAATTAAAATTGATCTAATATTATCCTAGGTTAAATAAGCTCCAAGACATAATTGCAATATAATTTGCCAAAAGTCAGGAAAAGACATTGACTGATGATATAGACCAGAAATTCAACACCATTTCAACAATATATAAAGGAAAGCAGCAAATCATGCTTGGGATTCCAGGAAAGGAATAAGCAAGGCTGGATAACACCAGAAACATTAAACACCATAACACTGAGAAAGGAAATGAAAAGAAAGAAAACAAGCGAAGTCCCCCAGGTTAAAGCAACTATATAGCGAACAGTACAGTCAGCTGGACAAGGAAGTTAAACGCCAAACCCGAGCCAATAAAAGGAATTTCCTAGACGATCTTGCAAGACAGGCAGAAGAGGCAGCACTGAGAAATGAACAAAGCACAGTGCACAAAATAACTAAATTCATCAGCGGAAAACGAGGTGCAAACAATATTACATTAGTAAGAGATAAGCAAGGAAATCTCATCACGAAAGCAGAGGGACAGGAAACAAGATGGGCAGAGCACTTCAGAGAAACTCTGAACAAGGAACCACTAGAAGGGACACAATTGAATGTTCCTGAGGCTGAAAACGATCTAGATGTAAATACAGACATTCCACGAAAAGAAGAAATCATCACAGCAATCAAAGGGTTAACGAACGGAAAAGCTCCTGGCCATGATAACCTAAATGCAGAGCTATTTAAGACAGACCCTGAGCTAGCTGCAGAACTATTAGAACCACTATTTGCACAAGTCTGGAAAACGGGGACAACACCATCAGAGTGGAACAAAGGAATAATTGTCAAATTGCCCAAGAAGGGAGATCTTGCAGACTGCAATAATTGGAGAGGAATCACTCTTCTCTCAGTTCCCAGCAAAATACTAGGCAGGATAATTATACAGAGAATCTCAAAAGCAGTAGACCACAAACTGAGGAAAGAACAAGCAGGATTTAGAAAGAACAGAAGATGTGTAGATCATATATTCACTCTCAGGAACATTATAGAGCAGTGCTCAGAATGGCAAAGACAGCTGTACATTAAGTTCGTTGATTTTGAAAAGGCTTTTGACAGCATACATAGGGACAGTTTATGGAAAATACTGAGGGCTTATGGAATTCCAAGCTGCATAGTGTCAATCATAAAAAGCCTCTATGCCAACTTTATGTGTAGTGTTGGGCAGAGCAACCTAACCTTTGAGGTGAAGACAGGAGTACAACAGGGATGCCCGTTATCAACCACTCTACTTTTAACAGTCATAGACTGGGTGATGCGCCAGACAACAGAGGGCAGTCCAAGAGGAATAAGATGGACTACATTTTCTACATTGGAAGATCTGGAATATGCAGATGACATTGCACTACTAGCACATTCACATCAATACATCCAGGAAAAAAACGGACAGACTTAATAAGTTTAGCCAGCAGGTCGGCTTGAACATCAATTTAAAGAAGTCAGAGGTCATGACGCTCAATGTGAGCAACCCTGAGCCCATATCAGTAAGGAATCAGCAACTGGTACAGACAGACACCTTCACATACTTAGGATGCATAGTAACACCAGACGGCGGGGCAGGCAAAGACATCAACATCAGAATGAATAAGGCAAGAACAGCCTTTTTTAGCCTAAACTGAGATGGAGGCTGAGATGCAAAGAATGAACCAGAGTTGGGGCACTGTACGAAGGATGGCCACCGACCGAGCAAAGTGGAATCAATTTGTTGTTGCCCTACAAGACGCCACTAGGCGTGATGGCCACTGACTGCTTTGAAGGTCGGCGGCTAAGGATCAAAGTTTTACTTTATGCATCTTTCTAACAATTTCAGTCACTGAGGCGTCAAGGCAAAGAAGCTTTTCGAAATTAAAATTGATCTAATATTATCCTAGGTTAAATAAGCTCCAAGACAGAATTGCAATATAATCTACAGAATGTGATGAACCAAAAAAAAAAAAAAAAAAAAAAAAAAACTTGCCATAACAACTTTGTGAACGAATTTGCGGAACGAAAAGCAATAATTGTGTCTTTATAAATATGGTTTTGTTTGTTCCACAAGCTTGTTGTCAAAATATCATCATCATCATCATCTTAATCATTTTCCTTTGAACTCCTTTCGTAGCACAGAGCCAACACTGCAGCTGCCACCATTCAGGAAACCTGCATCAAGCAGTCACGAGTTCTTGCAGCGGTGGCTTGAGTGGCAATTTGTTTTGTATGATAAAGTTGCCAGCCCCATGCACAACCTGTCAAAATATAGCTAATAAATATATATATATTGTTTGATTTGTTATTCAGTGTAACTTGTTAGAACCTATCATTGCACACTGCGCTTGGAGGAGTCACTTGAGCTCCATACGTAACTCTGACTTCTATCTGGTCGGCTGTATGCAGGAGGATCTCACTATGGACCCGATGATAGGCAGGGCGAGCTGAGATATGGCTCTGTGTAGGACGTGACAATTTAAGAATAGTTGAACTAACTCTGAAATGGAATTCACTGCTATACATTAGATTTGTGGACTATGAAAACGTATTTGACAGTGTTAACAGAGAATCACTTTGAAAATTGATGAGTCTCCCTGAAGATCATTAACTTGATTTAAAAAAAAAAAAAAAAAAAATCAGTTTAAACGGTGTTAGACTCATCTAACTCAGGTAATTAATGGGAAGCTGAAAGAATAACAGAACTGAAAATAATAGTAACATTTATGTTTATGTTGTAAAAAAAAAGTTTATTTTTTTTATTGCAAGCTACGATCAAATAGATCGCCCGAATGGCTAAGCAGTTAAAACGCTGTCCTCTCCGGGCACAAATATCGGATTCCGGGATCGAAACTTTGTAGTGTCACGCACCAGTCTAGACAGCTGAAAGGTAAATAAATAAATATTACACACACAAAGGTTTTTTTTTTTTACTCGTGAGAAATAAAGAAGTAGAAAACTAGACAACAGAACAATAACACAAGTGATGGGTTCCGTTCCTAGGCGATGGTGCCGTTCGGAAGGTACTCGGTTCTATTCTCTGGTAAGCCACTCACGTCTGTTCTTTTTCTGTTGTCTAGTTTTCTACTTCTTTATTTCTCACGAGTGCCTGAAACAAAACCTTTATGTGTGTGCGGTAATATTTATTTATTTACTATTTACAGGCCTCGGGTTTCCCTTCTTAATTTGTTTAAATGTGTAAATTGGTACCAGACTCTGCTTGCAAGTTAGGGAAAGCAAAGGCAGTGATGAAGGCAACTGGTTATCCTACCTCAATAAAAGCCTGGCCTAGTATGGTGAAGTCTGTAACCCTTTACTCCCCGCCGTTTCTGCGATAGAGTCACTTTTACAATCAAATGTTTCGGCTTCAAGTAAAGGCAGCTGTAATTCGCATGTAAATCAATCAATCGATACCATTGAACTCCACAAGAAGCATAGGCCTTCAACAAACACATGCCAAGTCCTCTTGTCACGTGCCATGAGCTCAAGTTCTTTCCATGTTTTCCTCATCATTTTAATTTGGGTAATGTTCACCCTGAGCGTCGTCAAGATCATAACGTAACTTTTGTTTACTTTGTACTTGGTATCGGAGTTTAATGTTCCGTGCCGGAGCGTTTTAACTTTATTGGATACGCCGATCGAGCACATAATTCCGAGCCGACTGCATCAGAATAGGTGTCCATAGCTGGTCGAGGCCGTCTGTGAATCAAATGGTCATGATACCTACTTTCTTGTAAACTCCTATACCAAGTACAAAGTAAACGAAAGTCTTAGACGGCTCTCATGGTGAACACTTAATTTGTCTCCAGTTCTATTTTCCATGCGGTTTTTAAAAGAAATCTCCATTTACTTCTCTTATCCTAGGAGTCCCATAACAAGGACTGCATTGTAATGCTATCAACAAGTTTCCTCAGTATGTGTGATATTCATCGCCAGCGTCTTTTTCTCAACTCTTGTTCCACTGGCACTTGTCTGGTTCTTGTCATAGGTTCCACATTGATGACCATGTCATATATATATATCTTTTCCTATATCTTTCTCCTTTAACCTTAACTGTTGTTGCGATTTATTCCAGCTTTCCTCTTCTCATAACGTGCCCAAAAAAGTGGATTGCTTCTTTCTAACTTGTGAAATAAGTTTCCTTCGCTCATTGGCCTCTTTCAGGACATCCTCGTTACTCTTTTTGACTGTCCATGGTATTTTTAACATTCTTCTGTAAAACCACATCTCTGTTGCCTCCAGTGCTTTCCCCTTTTTAAAAAACTAATTGTCCATGTCTCACTCCCATATGTCAGGATTGGTTCTATATAACAATGAAGAACTCTCTTTCTTACTTCCAATGACAAACAATTGTTGCATAAAATACTCTTCATTTAATAGAATGCTGCTTTTGCCTGAGCTATTCTGCTCTTCACTTCTGCTCTTCACCTTCCATCCGTTGTTATTAATGTACCCCGGTATTTGAATTTATCGACTTGTTTTAAAACTGTTCCATTTACTGTGATAGTGCATTTTGGAGAATCCCATTTCTTTGAGACAACTATTACTTCTGTCTTTTTGCTATTAAGGCTGAGGCCTTTACTTTCACTTTCTTTCACTATTGTATCAACCATTTCCTGCAGCTTCTTTTTAACTTTTTGCTATTAAGACTGTATCATCAGTGTATCTCAAGTTGTTTATATTATGTCCGCCGAATGATATTCCTGGCATGTTCTCTAGAGGAGGCAGGGGCCGACCAAGACGACGGTGGACACAGGACATTGAAGACACCTTGAACATGACAATGGAGGAGGCAGAGAGATCGAGAGTCTTTCAGGCGGGCTGTGATTGAGAGCGACGTTCTGCAAAGGACATGCTACATGATGATGATGATGATGTCCTCTAGAGATCTCATTATATTTTCACTGTACAGATTGAGCATATCCAGTGGCAGTAAACATCCCTGCCTGACACCCTTTTTCACTTGCTGAAGCGTTCACTGAAGAATTAGCAGCCAAATAGGAACGTTGAATCCAGCAAGTAAAAAAAGACAAAACACATTACCATTTTTTAAGCCATCATTGACTGAGACGGCTGTCTGAAACTCCATTAACCAGGGCAGTTATATTGTCAGACTCTCAAGCCATGCTTCGGAAAGTTCAGAACGGATGGCTGCGGCAGGAATGGAAAACATCAATAGAATCCTCAAGTCTTCAAGAACTGGTGTAGATCTACTGTCCTGGTCATGCAGGGGTACGTGGCAATGAGAGAGCTGGCAGACTGGCATCGAGAGCACACATAATGGGGACACTGGACATGGATAAGGGAGAGATACTAAGGGTTATTAATGATCGTCTGCTGGATAATAACACTGCAATGGATGAATCAACAAGGTTGAGGCTGTTGGAGTTTGGCATGAAACGTGGGACTAGCAGAGATGGATGTGAGAGAGGATGCATCCATCGTATGTACAACGGTTACAGACTTTTATATATATTATATCGTAATATATATGTTTGGATTTGTTCTGACTTGATTATGTCTATTAAATGTTGCCGTAACATATGAGTTCGTTAATGTTTTCATCTATTTCGTATAAACGAATGTTTATTTCTCTTCTTAAGTATTCAATTCGTTTGTGATTTTTCTCTTCTATTAAACGAACTAATAGAACCATGAAAACTTATTGTAGTGGATCTTATCAAACTTGCCAATTAACACAAAGTCGCTGAAGACGACATTTTCCATTTAATATCTGAAGACATATCACATTATGGAAACATGAATGAAATACGTGGTTCCCATTTCAAAATACGGAATGACATCACAGTCTCATGCATCCTCAACTATTTGACCCTGAGCGGTCATATCAACCGTCAACCTTTGTCCAAGTTACTTCTTCTTCTTCTTCCTCGTTCGCCTTCAGACTTCCACATTTATGATTCTAATAAAGGCAGTAGTCAACCCAAGGCTCCCAACATCTCCAAACAGTTTTTCGTTGACAGAAGTGGGTTGTTGCCATATGCTACTCTGTTCATTACTGTAGGTTGGGCAGTATTGCAGCAGGTGTTCGACTGTCATTGGGCTGGTACCGCAGGTGCAGAGATCTGTTGCACAAATTTTGTATTTGTGGTACAGATGGTATCTCAATCTGTTGTGACCAGTGCGTAGCCGAAAAATGATGACCTGTTCTTTTCTGGATAGTTGATGATATGCATCATTTTTCAAATGTCCCGGGTGCTCTCTTTCCCATTTGGACTTGAATGTAGCCTTTATAGTAGTCTTTGCCGTTGCGTAAGTTGTCTCTATATCATTTTGTTGTAAGGCACCTTCTTCCTTAGCAAGTCTATCTGCCTCCTCATTTTCTGGTATGTTGCAATGGGCTGGTATCCACTGGATAGTGCACTTCTTGAAGCATTCGGCCAGTCTTTCAAGGGAGATTATCAGATCTTTCAATCCTTTAGTTTGGTGGCTCTTCAGCGCTGATATTATTGAGAGGGCATCTGAAAAGATTACTATCTGTTTTTCTGCCTGTGCTTTGCATTCAATAAGAGTTTCAGCTGTCTGTTTCAGGGCTTCTGCTTCAGCACAGAAGTTATTGCAGTATTTTCCAGTGGCAATTGACATAGAGTGAATTCTATTCTTTAATTTTATGAGGATGCCGGCACCCCCATTTTCAACTGCATTTGTTGCCGAACCATCAGTATATGCATGTGTCCAAAGCTTTGCTGGAAATGTTTGGTCAATATACTTGGTTGCTATACACTTTCTTTGTGTTTCTGTCTGTGTTCCCTTACCTTCAATGCCTGGAATATCAGATTTTAACTTAGGAAAGCATCTTATTTTCCACAGTGGGATAGTTGAGCTTGTTGGGATTTTCTTTGCAACTGAGCTTGCTAGTATGGTATTATTGTTAATTTTTTCTTTTGCTTGGGCGACAAAGTTAGTTCGCTTGAGCCTGCCTCTTCCTAGCTTATTCATTCTTTGGTACATGGGGTGTCCTTCGAGCCTCTTAAATTTTTCAGCTTGTTTTAAGACTCTGCTGTCACGTCTATCCTCCATTGACTGTAGCCCTGTGATGTTTTCCATATGGTTGATTTGTGTAGACTTTAGGGCCCCTGTTATAATACGTGCTGCTTGGTTTTGGAGTCTGTTTACTCTGTCAAAATTTGACTTTGCTGCCGTCGACCAAGCTGTGATGCCATATTCCATAGCAGGTCTGACTCTGCCTGTGTACAGCTTTTTGAGGATATTCTCATCAGCACCCCATGTGGTACCTGCTAACTTTTTCATGATGGCCATACGAAGTTTTGCCCTTAGCTGTATTTTGTTAATCTGTGATTTCCATGTCATTCGGCGGTCTAGTGTGATTCCTAAGTATGTTGGTGTTTCATCTTCTCGTACTGCCTGCCCATTTAGTTGCAGCTTTGCTTGCTGTGGTTTATTTGACAAGGTAAAAATAGTGTGTGTAGTTTTTTGTTCATTTATTTTGAGCAACCACTTTTTGGACCAACTTTCAAGGGCTAGCAGTGAATCCTGCATGCGCACTCCTGCTGTGGTGATGTATTGTTCTGAAATCCACATGGCCAGGTCATCAGCGTAGAGGGAGTTGTGGACATTCTTGTGGATGTTTTCTGTTATATCATTTATATATATGAGGAAGAGTGTTGGGGAAAGGACCCCACCCTGTGGAACTCCATGTTCCATTGTAGTCTTTTTGCTTAACTGTCCGTGCACCTGCACTCTAGCTGTTCTGTTTGTTAGATAATTGCTGATCCAGTTATACATTCTTCCACAGACTCCATATTTAAGCATTTTAACTCTTAGCCCATCTTTCCAAACTTTATCAAATGCTTTCTCCATATCTACCCAGACTGCTAAAGTGTGCTTTCTTTCTTGGAAAGCATCTTCGATTTCCTGTGCAATGTAGGTGACTTGGTCCTCTGTAGACCTAAGTTGCCTGAAGCCTGCCTGTTGGTGCAGTAAAATTTGTTTTTCTTCGAGGTGCCAGCTTAATCTGGTATTGATCATTCTCTCCATAAGCTTTCCCGTGCAGCTTAGAAGGCTGATGGGTCTGTAGCTGTTGGGGTCCATTCGGTCTTTGTCCTTTTTGGGGATTGGAACTAGTACTGCTTCTTTCCAGGCTTGTGGTACTATTCCACGCTTCCAGCTATAGTTCATAATCTTGAGGAGTACTTTCTTGGCCTTAGGTCCTAGCTCTTTAAGCATGTCATTTGTTACCCTGTCTTTTCCAGGTGACTTTCTTTGCTTAAGGGATACGATGGCTGCCTCTAGCTCTCTCACGGTGAGGTTTGTTGTCATATGCTCTTCTGGAACAGTTGGTATATTTTGGTAAGTTTCTTGCTCTTTGGAAATTTCCTGTTTTCTGTCCAGTGGAACATTTATCTGGCTCTCAAGTGAGAACTTTTGAGCAAAAACATTAGCTGCCTCTTTCTTTGTGAGTATTTTCTCATTTTGTTGTAGGGCTATTTCCTTATTTTTGCATTCCTCATCATTTAAGACTTTGGCGAGCCTCCATAATTTTCTTCCATCTTTGTCGAGGTTAAGACTTTCTGTTGTTTTGATCCAACTATTTTTGGCTGAACAGTTTAACGTTTTCCTGTATTTTGTAGAGATAGTTTGTAGGCGATGTTTGCCTCAACTGTTTTGACCTTTTCTGCTACATGCCTGGCCTCTGTTACCTGTTCTTCCAGTTCATTGAGTTCTTCTGTCCAGTACGGCTTATAATCTTTCCTCCCCCTCTTGGTATTGATTCTAGGGCAGCTTTCAGAACTGCTTTGTTAAATCCGTCAGCTATTTCTCCAATTCTTTTGTTTTGGGTGTTTATGGAACCACAGTATTCATCTGTCAGTGCTGAGAACTTGTTCCAGTTGGCCTTTTTGTAGTTCCAGCGGGGTAATGGTTTATGGAGGTGGAGTGTATAATCCATATTGATCATTAATTTGATTGGTTTGTGGTCACTGCCCGCCAATTGGTTGAGCACAATGCGTTCGATCTTATGGTTGATGTCTCCTGTTGAGAAGGCAAGGTCGGGTGTCGAGGTCGATTGCCATCTTCTTGAGTAGACGCTGGGTGTATCATCTGCTCTATTTATATCAAGACATCTTGTCTATTTTATAAAAGTACAGGCTAAATCAATTATTCTCAGTTTGGCTGTTCACACCACAATTTAACATTATCGCTTTCAATAGCACGTTTTACAATACACCGCGTTCCATCTAGAATATCGTGTGTAGATCTGCGTTTTAATATCAACGCCTTCACATATACTCGGGACTCAAAAGTCCTTATTTATTACTTATTCCATTAACTAGGAAACCTGCACACTGACGGTTGAACATATGAGTTAAGACTCAACATATGTTAGTGGAATCTGCCACACATTATCCAAACACTGCTATTAGCCCAAAGGCTACATCAATACTCTCCCGTTTCTAGGCCATAACGCGCCATTCAACGTTTTACGCGAACCCTTTGAAGTGGGACTTCCGGTTCAAGATGTCCGACACAGTTTGTAATTCGAGATTTTGGAGTTTTTTTCCCGCTTTACTGCAATTTTTCGTAAGTGATTGACTTGGTACGAGCCATTGGGTTCATGTGAGGAGACTTCCCCCATGTTTTGTGCTACATGCAATGTCTGCATGTTGCGTATATACCTGAATGAGGGCATGATTTTGGAATGTTCAGCTAACGACACTGTCAGCCATCTTGTCATGTCAGAAAATTCTGTTCACAAAAAGATTACGTGTACTTTCTTCACATGCTTTACTATAATGGCGTCATCAACAAATGTCTTCACTTCGTATAAAGCATGTAGTCTTGGTTGACAATCCACCTAAGAGAAGGACAACTTCACACAAACCCAGGTAGGAAAGACTCGTTAGTCCAGAAAGATAGCTCTCATAGGAGAGACAACTCTGATGTAAAACAACTGCTGCCTTGTAGGAAGGTCACGGAAAACCGGAGGCTAGGGAAGCAGTCCCGAACAAATGCATGCTGAAGACGGATGCACTGGGCCGCAAGGCGCACAACATAGTGCAACGCAAACCGCCATGAGATGACAGACACAGATATGACTCAACGAGATAGTGCTCGACCCAAGGAGTCCCGCCAGGTGGGAAGAGTGCCGGACTCCCTGCCTCGAAGGGGTCCACCCAAGGCTACTGGTGGTCACTTATCTCTGCATCGTGCAGCCAGGGCGCAGAATATTAGAGAAAATGAGACTGGACAAAACACCCAGGAAAGAACACTAAATATACTCCAATGGAATGCAGAAGGTGTCCTAAGGAAGAAACTACCGCTCACAAAAAAACTACATGATGAGCAAATTGATATAGCCTGCATACAGGAAACACACCTAAATACAAACCACAGATTTTCTGTAAGAGGATATGAAACCCTCCGGCTTGATAGAGAGGGACACAAGGGAGGAGTACTCATGTTAATCAGAAATTCCTTGCCTAGCAGAGAACTTTCTGTTGCTACAAACGGTCAGGCGGAAATTATAGGAGCTGATATCACGATAGATGATCAGACCGTTAGAGTATACAACCTATATGCCCCCCCCCCCCAGATAAAGATCTTTCATTAGCCACAATGGAGATTAGGCGCACCAACTGCCTAGTTGTTGGTGATTTCAACAGCCATTCAGAAAGGTGGGGTTACACAAAGGCTGATACCCGTGGCATTGAGGTAGAGGACTGGGAGATTGACTCAAATCTACAACTCATCAATAGAGCAGATGATACACCCAGCTTCTACTCAAGAAGATGGCAATCGACCTCGACACCCGACCTTGCCTTCTCAACAGGAGACATCAACCATAAGATCGAACGCTTTGTGCTCAACCAATTGGCGGGCAGTGACCACAAACCGATCAAATTAATGATCAATATGGAACATACACTCCACCTCCATAAACCATTACCCCGCTGGAACTACAAAAAGGCCAACTGGAACAAGTTCTCAGCACTGACTGATGAATACTGTGGTTCCATAAACACCCAAAACAAAAGAATTGGAGAAATAGTTGACGGATTTAACAAAGCAGTTCTGAAAGCTGCCCTGGAATCAATACCAAGAGGGGCGAGGAAAGATTATAAGCCGTACTGGACAGAAGAACTCAATGAACTGGAAGAACAGGTAACAGAGGCCAGAGATGTAGCAGAACAGGTCAAAACAGTTGAGGCAAACATCGCCTACAAAGCTATCTCTGCAAAATACAGGAAAATGTTAAACTGTTCAGCCAAAAATAGTTGGATCAAAACAACAGAAAGTCTTAACCTCGACAAAGATGGAAGAAAATTATGGAGGCTCGCCAAAGTCTTAATAATGAGGAATGCAAAAATAAGGAAATAGCCCTACAACAAAATGAAAAAATACTCACAAAGAAAGAGGTAGCTAATGTTTTTGCTCAAAAATTCTCACTTGAGAGCCAGATAAATATTCCACTGGACAGAAAACAGGAAATTTCCAAAGAGCAAGAAATTTACCAAAATATACCAACTGTTCCAGAAGAGCATATGACAACAAACCTCACCATGAGAGAGCTAGAGGCAGCCATCGTATCCCTTAAGCAAAGAAAGTCACCTGGAAAAGACAGGGTAACAAATGACATGCTTAAAGAGCTAGGGCCTAAGGCCAAGAAAGTACTCCTCAAGATTATGAACTATAGCTGGAAGCGTGGAATAGTACCACAAGCCTGGAAAGAAGCAATACTAGTTCCAATCCCCAAAAAGGACAAAGACCGAATGGACCCCAACAGCTACAGACCCATCAGCCTTCTAAGCTGCACGGGAAAGCTTATGGAGAGAATGATCAATACCAGATTAAGCTGGCACCTCGAAGAAAAAAAAACACATTTTACTGCACCAACAGGCAGGCTTCAGGCAACATAGGTCTACAGAGGACCAAGTCACCTACATTGCACAGGAAATCGAAGATGCTTTCCAAGAAAGAAAGCACACTTTAGCAGTCTGGGTAGATATGGAGAAAGCATTTGATAAAGTTTGGAAAGATGGGCTAAGAGTTAAAATGCTTAAATATGGAGTCTGTGGAAGAATGTATAACTGGATCAGCAACTATCTAACAAACAGAACAGCTAGAGTGCAGGTGCACGGGCAGTTAAGCAAAAAGACTACAATGGAACATGGAGTTCCACAGGGTGGGGTCCTTTCCCCAACACTCTTCCTCATATATATATAAATGATATAACAGAAAACATCCACAAGAATGTCCACAACTCCCTCTACGCTGATGACCTGGCCATGTGGACTTCAGAACAATACATCTCCACAGCAAGAGTGCGCATGCAGGATTCACTGCTAGCCCTTGAAAGTTGGTCCAAAAAGTGGTTGCTCAAAATAAATGAACAAAAAACTACACACACTATTTTTACCTTGTCAAATAAACCACAGCAAGCAAAGCTGCAATTAAATGGACAGGCAGTACGAGGAGATGAAACACCAACATACTTAGGAATCACACTAGACCGCCGAATGACATGGAAATCACAGATTAACAAAATACAGCTAAGGGCAAAACTTCGCATGGCCATCATGAAAAAGTTAGCAGGTACCACATGGGGTGCTGATGAGAATATCCTCAAAAAGCTGTACACAGGCAGAGTCAGACCTGCTATGGAATATGGCATCACAGCTTGGTCGACGGCAGCAAAGTCAAATTTTGACAGAGTAAACAGACTCCAAAACCAAGCAGCACGTATTATAACAGGGGCCCTAAAGTCTACACAAATCAACCATATGGAAAACATCACAGGGCTACAGTCATGGAGGATAGACGTGACAGCAGAGTCTTAAAACAAGCTGAAAATTTAAGAGGCTCGAAGGACACCCCATGTACCAAAGAATGAATAGGCTAGGAAGAGGCAGGCTCAAGCGAACTAACTTTGTCGCCCAAGCAAAAGAAAAAATTAACAATAATACCATACTAGCTAGCTCAGTTGCAAAGAAAATCCCAACAAGCTCAACTATCCCACTGTGGAAAATAAGATGCTTTCCTGAGTTAAAATCTGATATTCCAGGCATTGAAGGTAAGGGAACACAGACAGAAACACAAAGAAAGTGTATAGCAACCAAGTATATTGACCAAAGATTTCCAGCGAAGCTTTGGACACATGCATATACTGATGGTTCGGCAACAAATGCAGTTGAAAATGGGGGTGCCGGCATCCTCATAAAATTAAAGAATAGAATTCACTCTATGGCAATTGCCACTGGAAAATACTGCAACAACTTCTGTGCTGAAGCAGAAGCCCTGAAACAGGCAGCTGAAACTCTTATTGAATGCAAAGCACAGGCAGAAAAACAGATAGTAATCTTTTCAGATGCCCTCTCAATAATATCAGCGCTGAAGAGCCACCAAACTAAAGGATTGAAAGATCTGATAATCTCCCTTGAAAGACTGGCCGAATGCTTCAAGAAGTGCACTATCCAGTGGATACCAGCCCATTGCAACATACCAGGAAATGAAGAGGCAGATAGACTTGCTAAAGAAGGAGGTGCCTTACAGCAAAATGATATAGAGACAACTTACGCAACGGCAAAGACCACTATAAAGGCTACATTCAAGTCCAAATGGGAAAGAGAGCACCCGGGACATTTGAAAAATGACGTATATCATCAACTATCCAGAAAAGAACAGGTCATCATTTTTCGACTGCGCACTGGGCACAACAGATTGAGATACCATCTGTACCACAAATACAAAATTGGTGCAACAGATCTCTGCACCTGCGGTACCAGCCCGATGACAGTCGAACACCTGCTGCAGTACTGCCCAACCTACAGTAATGAACGGGAAATTAATATTAGACAAACATAAAGGTATGTTTTCAGGCACTCGTAAGAAATAAAGAAGTAGAACACTTGGACAACAGAAAAACAACAGACGTGAGTGGCTTACCCAGGGTTCGAACCCCGTACCTTCCGTACTCACGTCTGTTGTTTTTCTGTGTGTTAGTAATGAACGGGGTAGCATATGGCAACAACCTACTTCTGTCAACGAAAAACTGTTTGGAGATGTCGGGAACCTTGAGTTGACTGCTGCCTTTATTAGAGTCATAAATGTGGAAGTCTGAAGGCGAACGAGGAAGAAGAAGAAGAAGAAGAACCCTTTGAAGTCTAGTTAGTTGAGGTGTTGCATGGTGCGACCATTCAAATCAAGATAAAACCAAAATGCTCGTAATCTATGCAACAATCCTCAACAACAACCAGCGTGCTACAGGTACAATTAGCATTCATACTTTTCGACATTTGCTAAGGGACTGAGCACCTATTTGTTTGCCCGGTGTGCAGTGACGTCGATTCTGATTAACAATAAAATAAGCCATCATCTGCAACTGTCTCAGTCCTCCTCATATCATTAATCTTCAATACTTACGGCCTTTATGACCGTTCCAAACAAAGTGACGTTAATTTGCCGCGGTATGGCAGCTTGCGAATGACATACAGTAATTAACGTTATATATACCATTTTAAATAAATACATGAACTCTTCTCAAAATTAATTGCTTTTAGAAACATCTTTGTATTGTTAATAAATGGTTAAATATAAATCATTCACAAATTATTTATAGCATACTTCTATGTTAGTAAAAATTAATTTATAAATCGTTTAACACAATTTTGTTAAAGTTTTAAATACTTAAATACTTTTTAGATAAAAAAATGTTGTTTAGTTACTTCCCTTAAAAACCAAAAATAATAATTATTTATTACTTCCCTTTAATTAATTTATTTACTTTGATTCATAATAAGGGAGGACTCAAAAAGCTAACTTCTCTACATACATTAAATATATCTTTACGTTAAACTGGAAAGTAAGTTATCAGTACACAAAAATAAAAAACAAAATATCAGAATATTTTTGGTTTCACAAGTATTTTTGTATCAGGCCTTTCATTCGCTTCGGTTTCCCGGGACAGTTCCGATGTCCATAAAACTTGACCGAAACGAGGCAAATCACTGTTAAGTAGGCCTATAGATCATAGCTGAAAGATATATAGTTCCATGCCTAACACTGCTGCAGGGGCGGGAAGTGTTAGAGACTAAAGACATTTACACACCCATATATATATATATATATATATATATATATATATATATATATATATATATATATATATATATATATATATATATATATATATATATATATATATATATATATATATATGGGACAGACATGATCTTCTCTCTCCGCCAGCTTCAGGAAAAATCAAGAGAGCAGAAAAGACCATTATATATCGCCTTTATAGACCTCACAAAAGCATTCGACCTGGTTAGTAGGGATGGACTCTTTAAAATCCTCCTGAAAATAGGCTGCCCTTCTAAAATGCTGGAAATGATAAAGTCATTCCATGACGACATGAAGGGAACAGTCCAATATGCTGGAAGCACGTCACAGCCCTTTGATATACGAAGTGGCGTTAAACAAGGCTGTGTTCTGGCTCGGACCCTCTTCGGAATCTTCTTTGCCTTACTCTTGAAACATGCATTCAGAGATGCAACTGAAGGAATATGCCTTCACACTAGGTCAGATGGCCGTCTGTTTAATCTTTCAAGGCTGAAGGCAAAAACAAAAATCAGAAGGGTCACTATAAGAGACTTGTTGTTCGCTGATGATGCTGCAGTCGTCACTCAAAGCCAACAGGAGCTTCAGAGCTTGATGAATCGCTTCACTAAAGCATGCAAGAACTTTGGCTTCACAATAAGTCTAAAGAAAACGAATGTGCTGAGTCCGGATGTGGATGCTGCACCAGTTATCACTATCGATAACTATGAATTGGCAGTGGTGCACCACTTCACATACCTAGGGTCTACCATCAATGACAAACTCTCACTGGATACAGAAATCGACAGCCGCATTGGCAAAGCTGCAGCTACCTTTGCCCGCCTCACATCGCGTGTTTGGGGAAACTCTAAACTCACAATGAAGACCAAAGCTGCGGTATATAATGCCTGCGTCACCAGCACACTCATATATGGCAGCGAGACCTGGACGACCTATGCTAAGCAAGAAAGAAGGCTCAATACCTTCCATTTGCGGTGTCTACGCCGCATCCTCGGCATCTCGTGGAAAGATAAAGTTACAAATGTCGAGGTGTTGTCACGTGCTGGCCTTCAAAGTATGTATACGCTGCTTAGACAGCGCAGACTTCGCTGGCTTGGCCATGTTCGCCGCATAGAAGATGATCGCATCCCAAAAGATATCTTCTACGGACAATTAGCAGATGGCAAGAGATTGGGCGACCACAGCTGAGGTTCAAAGATGTGTGCAAGAGAGATATGAGGGCACTGGACATGGATCCAGCAACATGGGAGGATGAAGCTGCCGATCGCACTAAGTGGCGATGCTATTTACGGCGCCACCTCAGATTGGGCGAAGAGAGGCTCACACAACAAGCACAGGAGGGGAGAAAACGTCGAAAGGAGCACCAGGAAAATAAGCAGCTGAGGGCTGCCACCTCAGGGGCGCTTGGATCTTTAACAATTGATTAGCCTATTAATGGGATACAATTGTTTAATCGATTCATTGATCAAACAAATTCAATTATGTAATTTTTTGACAATATTTTTTTATTTTGTGTGTGCTTAAATGCGAGAGCATTTGCTATGTTACAGGTTTGTCATATGGAATTGGAACTGTATGGTCAACAATAATAAATTGTTTGGTTGTAACTTTTCAGTGTTTTTATTATATGTTAAGTCTGACGTTGCCTTTATAATAAGTAAAATAAGCCCTCAGTATTTTCCATAAACTGTCCCTATGTATGCTGTCAAAAGCCCTTTCAAAATCAACGAAATTAATGTACAGCATTCTTTGCCATTCTGAGCACTGCTCTATAATGTTCCTGAGAGTGAATATATTATCTGCACATCTTCTGTTCTTTCTAAATCCTGCTTGTTCTTTCCTCAGTTTGTGGATCCATGACATACGGTATAATATTTTTTTTTATCTGACTGAATATATTTCGTACAACGATTTATCACAACGACTATTTCCGAAGCTTCTAGATCAGACTTTCTCCAAAACAGTTCACTATTTCATTCCTCGCACGAGAATGGTGATCACGTAGGCAACTCAGTTTAGCAGGAACATAACAAAAGCTTGACTCAGCGCTTTACCTCAAGGGACGTAAAACACTATTCTCGTCACTTTAATCAATGTATTTCGAATTGTCTCCCTTTGATTATAAATTTACATGCCCGTTAGTTTCCACCATAAAAGTCATTGTTATAAAAATGACGTCTGACCCATTTCTGATTAACGACGCTTCCTGTTACAGCACATTAGATGGTCTGTTAGTCTCTTGAATTTTTCAGCTTGTTGGTGATCCCTGCTATATCTTCTATCCTCTATTGGCTGGAAGCATGTAATCTTTTTGAGTTCTTTTATAGGTGTTATCTTCATGACGCCCGTTATAATTCTCACTGCTTGATATTGGAGTCTGATTTTAACGAAGTCTGCAAGAAACGCATACATAAATGCACTGGCAACAGATCAAAAGGAATAAAGAAGACAGGAGTGGATGACACAGGCCAAGAAGTTATCTTGAAAGCATACGCTTCTCATGGAGCTGAACGGTAATGGATAGTTTGAAATGTATGAAAAAAAAAAATTATTTGGCCCCTTTTTTGCGTGGCATGCCCCGTTAAATCTAGATACAGGGTCTGTTGGTTATATTAGATCTGGGTATATTCTCCAATGAAAGTGAAGGGTGGTGAATGGTGAATAAAAGTGGTGATGTTAACTTTATTTTATTTGTTTATTAAAAAAATACCATATGTCATTAACAAATGTATAAAGATTTCACCACATGTTCGCTTTTTACGTCCCGATGTCCTTGTACAACCATTCTGACTTTTTGTTTCTGCTTGTTGGTTTGAATGCATTCCAACATTTCTTTATTGTAAACATGAAACAGGGTTGCTTTCCAGTTGTTTCCCTCTGGTGTTTTGTTTATAATTACTGCCCTTTGCTCTTTCTTATCACAAGCACCAATGAAATTGTGGATCTCCCCTTCCCTTCCCCTTTTGTGGCCTGGTGTTTTGGTAATATCATACCTAAAGTTCATGGGACCTCTAGCTTGCGTCATCACGTGTCTTCTGCGACGAAATACTCTACTTTAAGTAGGTAAAGGTAGTCCCATAGCAGAAACTTACGCAGGAGAATGAAGTGTGTGACGAAATGGACGATCTCTTCGAATTCTTTCTTTCTTTCTTTCTTTCTTTCTTTCTTTCTTTCTTTCTTTCTTTCTTTCTTTCTTTCTTTCTTTCTTTCCTCGTTATTTTTCTGCTAAGTAGCAGATATTTGATTTTATCAAAGCAACCTGTAGGTGATAAATATCACATTTGCAAGGAGCGCCTGATATGATACATCTCATTCGCTTGGCGCTACCCAGATTTGTTGGTTATAGGCGCAGCAGATTAACACGTACATCGGTCAGCGCTATCGGCTTAAATCACCGATAAGACACGGAGTTTGCGCACTCATACGACAGATAACGAGATTTCTGTCTGTGTGAAACCTGTGGGCAGACAAGTGTGATATAATCGCTTCCGGTCACTTGGTTAAAAGTAATCGTGGATTTATTACATTTAAGACAAAATGAGTCTACAAATGTGTTGGTGAGAGTGTATGCAAGACATCATGTTACCATATATGGAGGACGTGACCTTTTGCAAAATTTTTCCATGTAGGAAATATTTTGAAAGTGCCACACCCGATGTGTTTGAAATGATTGGATCTTTCTGATTAGATTCATAACAACATTGAGGAGAATATAGCCTGACTATTTTGCAGTTTTATTTCACTGTGAATTCCAAGCTCGCCGAGACAACTTCAGACCTCGCCAGAGTGAAGATTAACTTCATAATTCCTTTTTGTTAACCGGACCTTTTATTGGAGGACCAGATGAGATTTAAAAAAAGCACAGGAAATCTCTTTCAAATTTTAATAAGGAATCACTGGACTAGGAAACTGAAGAAACACGGAGTCAGAGGGAAATCTATTGTAAATTTAAAGACATCCCAGACGCGTGTAAGAGAACGATTCGTCTCTTTTATTCATCTGAGCAAACAAGTCTGTAGCCAGGATTGGCGTAAGTCGTGATTTACATTTCATATTTTATTACTAACATGTGAACTAACAAAGATATGTATATATTACCATGTGAAGTTTAATGTGTGAAATTCGCTATTGGATGTCAAAGTCATTTGAGGCTGGCAACCTCAGTATCTAGATTGATGATTCATGAACTCCCACTGCACGGGCTGGTAATTGCTTTATTGATAGTTTCGTAAAGAGAACTAAAAACATAAATTAGTTCCAGATTCCCTATGGAGCAGAAGAGAAGAAATGAAAGAAATGATGTACATTCTAAGTATACTTACATTTTTAAAGCAGTGTAAATGTCCCTATAAACATATTCACTTTAAAATTAATGTACGTTTTGAAGCTTTAAACCAGTGTAAAGATCTATGTGACAAAATTCATTTAAAATTAATAGAAGTTTCAAACTTTTCCATAAGTGTAAATATAAATGAAACATAAATGGATTTATATTATGAACACTTTTCAAACAGTGGAGATTGTGACAGATTATGTAAATAGATTATAGGAATCTGTCCGCCTTCGCTTCCCACCTTTGTTTCTCATTAGTATGCACGGTTTGTTACGCAAAATCCATGCCTTTTCGCTATCTGTCTAACTCATATTTCAGCCACGCCTATTTGTCTTGTTTCATGCGCTGACGAGCGTCGACCTAGAAGAGCCGTCAGCATTACGACAACGGACAGAATGCACGGACCCAAATCACGTGGAAGGTAAAACTGCTTTGTATTTCTCTACAAGCTCGAGCGAACCCTGTGATGTTGTACATACTGGAAGACAATCGCCGAGATCAGAAGCCTTTGTTGTCGATTCAACGGCGAACACAGCGAAAGGAGGAAATTCTTTATCTCGGAAGAAAATCCCATTGATTCCCCCTGATTGCCCAAGGCGTGACTTTCGTCATCTTTCAGCGAAACAACGCTATTTTTGTATAAAGGCCCATTTCCTAAAATCAGTTATCTAGTCGCCTCAGAAAATTTTGGAAAATCTAGCTCGCGATTCTAAGAGCCGTGGTGGAAGTGTAGTATTAGAATTCCTTGGAGATTAATTCCACGTTTTTGTTTGCGTTAATAGGTATTAGCATTTTTGTGATTTTATGTGTTAAGTTTTTCATTAGAATTCACTGGGATTTTCTAAATGCTAAAAATGGTGTACTAAATAACGCATAGCTATTTTTATTCCAGACGGTTTTAATTAACTAATAAATGAGCTAGCATATTGATAATCGACGGAATACAATTTACTTCTATCCATTATGTGTAATTTTATAAATGACTAGTGCTTATATCACGTGTTAAAAGCGATACGATAAGCTAGACACTTGTGGTTTCTAATCTAATTTAATAACGGAATGGATAAGAGATCTTACATTTACGCGTGTTAGGATAGGATATTGATATTATGGTTAAATGTTTTGTATTTCTTCCTAAATCTAGGCTTGATAAAAAATCAGCGAACTAGAGGTCTTATAAGCTATCCAGAGATGTTAGTGTATTATTGGGTCGTCGATTTTTGACATGTGCGGTCCACTTTCTTCACTCATGAGAGGGGCAATCTAGAAACAATAAACATAATATTAAACTGGACCTGAACATTACCAGGTTTTTTAAAATATAAATTTGATCAGCCCGCTGTGGCAATATATATATATATATATATATATATATATATATATATATATATATATATATATATATATATATATATATATATATATATATATATATATATATATTATAATAATAATTCCACTGATTAACTCAGCGGTGGGGGCTTAACGAGCTAGAATAAACCATTACTAAATTCTTCATAAAAGTGTCGGCAGATTATAGAATTAACGTGCTCAGCGACAGCCAGCATTGTTTTCGCTTATCTGAATATCTTATGAAGACTCTCATGTGATAGAAGCTTTACTTCTCTTTTACTGACATTTCTGCCAAGAGTAATCTTTTGTAAAGATAGACTCCATTTTTTTTCTCGTACGCCCGCTAATACTCGAGGCGAAATCTCAGGTTATTATTAATGTCTAACTTGAGACTGTCGGCGTCTGTGGCCTAATGGATATGAACGCAGTTTCATAATCCAGATATACCAGGTTCGAAACCTGCTGCAGGCGGTTTGGTAGCAGATCGCTTTGTGTGGATTTTTAACAATGGTATAAGCGCCGTACCGTTCAGAAAGCAATGGCAAACTACTGAATGAAAAAATTGCCTAGAAAAATCACAAACAACCAATAAAAGCTGGGGTTGATTGCCACGTCCTGTAAAGGATAAGCAACTAACTTTTAACTTGAGATTGATTTTACGTGAGTATCTCTTTTTTCTTGCACAGAGACATTCAGGCATATACTCACCGATATCGGAGGTACCCATTACAGCTGGGTCGTCTCAGGAGCCGCAAGTCCCTGGTCGACGACACTCTTTCAAATATATTCTCGCCAGGTCTCGAGTTAATCCAGTTCAAATCCCGGTCGACGAAAATCCTCAAATGCCCTCGCCCGGGTTTGCTCCTGGATTACCCGGTCGCCAGCGCGGTGAGTTACCTCTACGCTAGCGCGGCTCCCTAGACTCCATTGAAGCCTATAATAGATACTCTTGAGTTTTGGCCGCTGTTGGACCACTACTGCAAAGCAGGGGAGGAAATACCGTCACAGAGTGTTAGAGACTTCACAATACTATATCCAGCTTCGAAAGGTGGGGTGACCAGGTCTCTTCGTCGCTGTCTTTGCCTGCCCTAAACTCAAGAGCAGAGTCATGTATCCATGTACAGCTGCGTAGACTGGAGCCTGACGCCAAGATCGTGTTTCGAACATGGTACCTTTGCTGCAAGAGGTCATCGCTCTAACCACTCTGAAAATCTGCAGACAGCGAAATACCTATCAAACTTTCTGTGTCTCCAGAGAAAGTCAATCCGATTGCCTTAAGAGATTTATGTTTCTGCACTGATCAATATGATAATCACAACGACCTTTCAGCTCCCCACCAAGCATAGGCCTCCATCAAGTCCACGTTAAGCCTTCCCGTCTTATGTCACCGGTTCAAAGTGTTACAATGGCTTCTGCAGTGGCGTACCGAAGGTTTTTAGCGCCCGGGGCGAGCAAGGAAAAATGAGCCCTGATCACCGCCAGATTACGTATGTGCTCATTTTGTAGACACATTAAAAGGAAATTTAAAGGACTATATCAAGTACTGTCGTGAATTTAGAATTATATTAAGAACAACAGTATGAACTATTGGGAACGTATGACATTTAAGAAATAATTAAACACAAAAGAAAAGAAATAAACCGCCCTTTTTAATAAGCTTTTTATTAACAGTAAAAACAGTATACTACAGATATCTTCTTCTTCGTTCGTCTTGAAAAGGACGTTGGTTGCGTTGTGTCCGTTTACAGCGAAGCTGCGATATTTGCGTCTTTCGGCTGACACATCCGACTTCAGCACAGCATTTTTGGGACCGGGTTACCCTTCCCTCTTCGATCCCTACTCACTCAGCAGACTGCAGTGATGCAGCCTGTTTCCAAGACCACCACTTTTAAATAAGCTTTTTATTAATAGTTAAAAACAGTACACTTCAGATATCTATTTTTCTACTACAGATTCATCTTTCGCACCTTCGTTCCTGCAGATTAATCAATTTCGTGATCAAAATTAATGTTGTCAAGAGCTTCTCTTTCTATACTAAAACTCGCCACATTCTTCAGATGTCAGTGTCCCAAAGACGCGCGTAAATACGAATCAATTAGCTTTAGTTTACTGAAGTTGAAATCGTTAGCAGATTTTGCCGTGCTTTGCGTAATTGTGGGAATACATCGTTTCCGTAAGACATACGAATTAAAATAATTCCACAGCAGTTGTTGGAACAGAATAAATTCGCGAATCAGCTAAAGAAGAACATTTTGAACTTGAAGACGAAATTGAAAAGAATAGAATCGGTTGAGAAAGATAAGATTTGGAGTGTGTCAATTAGATAAAAATGTTCGAAGAGAAACGACAGGAATTTTTTCCTCACTCCTGTCGATCAGAACTCACTCGACCATTCCCTTTCTCTTCTCATACGATCATTATTTTTCGTTTATGCCTACATTTACCGATATTATCGTCACCTTGACATTCCCACACGTTTAAGCTTGAGTGCACAGGTCACGTATCCTTTGATTGTGACCAGTACTCGAGTAGCCAGATAAAACAATAAGATTAAGCCAACATTTAGCCCGTCATTGCCGCCGGCTGTATTATTTGGACAGATAGTTTATTGATAGAAGCAAGTTTTGCTTCCACATGGACTAAGATTGTCGTAAGATAAAACACACACGTTAATCTTGGTGGGCACTATTACCACAAATTAAATGTCTAGACGCCATTTTTAGATCATGTAACTAGTTAAGGCAACTCTTTAAAAACCTTAAGCAAGATGTCTTGTTGTAACAAACGGATGGTCAGTTATAAGATAACGCGGGGGCGGAGTGCAAAAACATGGACCAACCTTAAGGTTGTCTGGATTATAACACATTTGGAGAACATTTATCAGATGTAATAATTAGGGCTTAGGGCAAAGAATACGATTTAATGATTTCCGGAATGTCAAATAATAAGCAGTGCAATACCTTATATGCAGCTTCTCCGGCAACGCCAAAAACGTACTGCCACCACACAACTCGACCCCTGAAGAGAAGGAACAGTCAATACTTCACTGAAAACCATCATCTGGAGACAACTCACTGCAGACATATGCAAAGCTAAGTCTAAACTTACGGCCTCAGTGACGTGATTACTTTTATAAAATCGCCACCTTTGATCTATAACATCCGGTAGTGACAAATTCTCTAAAGACCAGAAACTAAATTATTTAACTGTTTACTGATTTAATTATCTTCATTCGATACTCTTGTTTCAACAAAACTTTTAAAATAAACTTTTTACGTGCAGTGTGGGATTGAGTAATGTAAATTTCGAAGTGAAAACAGGAGTACGACATGGATGCCCCTTATCAACAACATTATTTTTGACAGCCATAGATTTGGTGATGCGCCAGACAACAGAGGGCAGTCCAAGAGGAATTAGATGGACAACATTTTCTACACTGGAAGACCTGGAATATGCAGATGACATTGCACTACTCTCGCATTCACAACAACACATTCAAGACAAAACCGATAGACTGAATAAGTATGGCCAGCAGGTTGGCCTGAACATCAATCTGAAGAAGACAGAGGTCATGATACTAAATGTGTGCAATCCTGAGCCAATAACAGTAAGGAACCAGAAGTTAGAACAGACAGACACATTTTCTTACCTAGGATGCACAGTAACACATGACGGCGGAACAAGCAAAGACATTAACAACAGAATGAATAAAGCGAGAATAGCCTTTGCTATTCTCAACAACATTTGGAAGTCTTCCCAGTAAAATTCTCCGAATCTTTTGGCCAAACACCATCAGCAACCAAGAACTACTTATTCGGAGTAACCAGGAGGACATGCACACCATCATAGCTGGCAGATACTGGAGTTGGGTTGGCCACGTCCTCAGAAGAGACGCTGATACCATCACAAGAACAGCTATGCTATGGACCCCCGAGAGAAAGCGAAAGAGAGGCCGACCAAAAACAACTTGGCGGAGAACTGTGAAAGCCGAGATGCAAAGAATGAACCAGAGTTGGGGCACTGTACGAAGGATGGCCGCCGACCGAGCAAGGCGGAATAAATTTGTTGCTGCCCTACAGGAAGCCACCATGCGTGATGGCTGCTGACTGCTTTGACGGTTGGCGGTTATGGATTGAAGAAGAAGTTGAGTTAATCACTAGGGAGTGAATTTTATGTTTGCATCCATCCGTATGATTCCTTATATATATATATATATATATATATATATATATATATATATATATATATATATATATATATATATATATATATATATATATATATATATATATATATGGCTATAAAATTAATATTTTGCTGAATCACCATTACCTGGGGGTCATAAAATACGAGTCAAAACATATATTTCTTACAGAAGTGATTGGAGAATCCAAAGTTTAAAACAAACTAAGATGACGCAGTTGTTATACTTGCCATTCTAAAATCCTCGTGAGACTCCTTGAAATAGAAGCTACAACCTTTTATTTACATCTCTGCCAAAAGTAATCTTAAGCAAAGGTAACTGCCTTTGTAAAAACTCATTCCTTTTACTCGAGTTTAGTCATTAGTGGACCACTACAGCAGAGCAGATGAGACAACCCGCCACATCCTCCTGTGGTGCCAGGGGCGGCCGCCCAACCCTGCTCCTCCGTTGATACGCCATTGGTCTTCAGATTCCACCTAAATCTGTCACAAATTCTCAACTGCAACGACAGGCACCCAAGGAGCTGTTGGAATCTATTTTAGAAATGCTGAGCTCTCTAAGATCTACCTTGATAAAAATCATGTCTGTTTTTTGGGTTCACTGTATTTTCATAGTATAAATGAATTATGTAAGCAACTTTTATATGTACCAGGTGTCACGCCATGTTTTACCGCCGTTTGACTTGTATGCTTGGTTGGTTGTTCTGGGCCTTGTACGAAACTCGTAGGCCTGAGTTTCGGCTCAGAGCGACCGGTCAGGCGATGTCACGTGATACACCGGCTCGAATTTTGGCGAGTCGTTGTGCTGTCCCGCGATAAGTCCATCACGGATAGTGGTAGTGTAGTGTATTTGTAGTGTTTCTGGTATACGTCGTACCTTTCACTTTAACACCATTTTGACACCAGGCGATCTGCTTCTTGCAGTTCCGTCAGCAGAAGGGTGGGAAATTCAAACTAAATTATATTTACCAGAACGTTAACGCAACTTAAAAGAAAAGATCGCATTCTGTCTAAAGCAGTTCTCGATTAAGGTAAAATTCAGTAAGCTATGTTACAAAAAAACCAGGAAAAGATGCCAAGGATCCTCTTGATACTGCGCTCCGCGGGAGAGAGAGAGAGAGAGAGAGAGAGAGAGAGAGAGAGAGAGAGAGAGAGAGAGAGCTAGTCAGAAGTTTCCCAAGCATACAATTCTTTTTTCTCCCTTCCATCACCTAGATATCTACCAAATTTACCCCTGGGATTTACTGGCAGATCGCGATCGACTGGTTGCCAACCCCTGCCCTACTCCATGTCTTTTTTTAGGTTTTCCTCTATTTTGTGGGAGACAAGGGCTATTGTCCGCTAGCCTTTTTTAATACCTGCCTAGATTAACCCCCAATCATACAATACACAGGTGGTATATTCTGACCTAGTTCAGTAAAATCTCTGGCGTATAATATAGCCCAGGTTATTTTATTCCCCGGGATATAATTCAGATAAGGCCAAACTACACCTTCCGGGTCAAATTATGCCCAAAGATAGTCTGGTGGGGATTTATTCTTGTCTAATAAATCCGACTCAATCATTTATTGAAATGGTGCCTAATGCATTTGAGGGATCAAGTGTCTTCATTTTATACCGTCTATGGTGTCTTAAGTTATTTGTCTTTCCCATGTAGTGTGATATGTTTATCGAGGAATTCTCTCTCTCTCTCTCTCTCTCTCTCTCTCTCTCTCTCTCTCTCTCTCTCTCTCTTCCTTTTCTTCTCATGAGTTGAGTTCATCAGTTGTTTCTAGATTCTCATTTTTTTTTTTTAAAGAGACGTGTTAAAAGAATTTTACCTGCATCTTACCGTGTTGACTAGTTCACAACTGGCAGAAAAATAGAAATTTTTCTTAGGAATTTCTCATTTGATTTTCTGGTGGCCCAAGGTATTTTCTGCTTGTTTTTTTTCTTCCCTACTTGATGTCCACAGCGAGAATCTCAACACGCAACAATATTATAGTATATTGTAGTAATGTATATACAATCATATTGGTATCGTTTTGCAGTGCCACATATATATATAATGTGTGTAGGACTCTCCACACTGTAGTGAAGTGAATCCGTATGACAACACGCTCAAATTCCCCGCTCAAAACAACCTAGCTATCGTATTTTTTAAATCTATTAATAACTACAGTATTTGAAATTTTTCTGAGGGGCAAGTCAAATTTACCGCCAACAATTTATCTAGAGTATTTGAATTTTTATAAGAAACAAGTAAAAAGCTACCACCCACCCCAAAAATTATCGAAGAGCATAGTACAAACTTAACAACCAATCAAATCGTTTCCATATTTTTGTAGTGGTAAGAAAATTTTTGGTTGACGTGAAATAAATGCATATTTTGTGTTTTTGACCGAACGTAGATAATTTATTTCTTAATAACTAAAGATAATTAAAATGAAAGGGATATCTCAAATTATAGCGCTGATATTGCTTAACATATAAACATAAAGATTCCCTCATAATAAAATTTTATGGTAGTAGAAAATTTAATTTAGTGAGATTTTCACATCAGGGTAAGGCCCAATTTAATTACAAAAAAAAAATACCCACATTTGAATGCAAAGGAATAACTAAAGGAAAACTATATAGAACGATAAAAAATAAGTGGCCGTTTAATTATTACTTTTGATAATTAAAATCGGTCCACTAATAACAAGAATATACTATTTTCAAATTCAGTCAGATCATACAGACACACTTAGAATCGCATAAATACTAGAATCAAACATTAACTTTTTGACTCTCTCTCTGATTGGCCGGGTGTATTGCTATAAATAGTAACAAACTTTTGTAGTTTTCCGCCATTGAAATCATAAAAATCACACTGAGCTGACGTGTACAAAAAGACTGTAGACCAAGCCTTTGCCGGTTGGACTGGTAGAGTGGACTAAGAACCCTTTTACAGCCAGTCAACTTGAGTGTGTGTGAGCTTATTTACCTGAGGGTAAGATTGATAATTTTATTTGCATACTTTGTTAAAGAATTGACCTGTAAAGTAAACAGGTTATGTGTGACATATTTATTTGAAAGTGTAACTGACGATGAGATGTGTTGTGTCACGCTGACCTAAGTAGGAATGTGTGTAGTAAGTGCAGGCTTGTTCGAATTGAAAAATTGGTGTATAGTGTTTGCAAATTTACGACAGTGAGTGTTAGAAGCGATTTAATGTAGTAGTTTCTTCTGGAGTGACACACTATTCATAGAACATGTAATAAACATATAGGGAAGGTTAAAAAGAAGTAATCAACAGGTTACATGTTGTATTGTACTTGCCATGATTATTGTATGGAAGCCAAACATGGACGAGGTACCCAAGCATTGATGAACCCAGAGAGAGAGTTATGGCATGAAAACTGATGGTAGACAACGAAATTCAAGGTCTTGTGCAACTTGTTAGCACAAAGGACTGACCATGGTAAGTTTTAATATTGTTTAGGGGTGAATTGTTTGAGGCAGATCTCTACATGGAAGGGATTGTCCTTCTATTTCAGGCTATATCACGAATTTACCTCGTGGCTGCAGTTACTTGAGAAGAAGAGCGTGTGGGAGTTGAGTGCTCCCTATAAAGCCGGGAGATAGACCCCATCTTCTCAGCCAGGAGTCACAGAGTTGGTGATCCTGACTACTATTCAAAGAACTGAAGCAGCAACATTCTGAAGATAAGTCCTTTAGTAAGGCAAATGACAATTCATCCAAACTCATTCACCCAAATAACCTAAACCACGGTGGGATGATGAAGGTAGTAGACCTTGCAGTGTAGGACTGGTGGCAGTATAAATATTAAGAACAAGAACAGTACGTGTAGTCATTCCAGTGACCCTTTAAAAGACATGGACCAGATTTTCCAAATTATTTATTTCATTATGTAAATAACCTTTCTTGATTTTTATAATTCCTGACCCAAAAGATTGAGGTTCAGGAAAATTAAATTGTACATAAACTTTCATACAGCCTTGCTTAATTAATTTTTATTAAGTTGAAGTTCTGTTTGAAATTAATCATTGAATAAAGTAAATACATTCCCCTAGACCCGTAGCTAAATCATTTGGGATCAGTAGAGGTAGCGGTTAGGGACTCAGAGATCATCATCATCTACTCTGAGAACTTACAAAGCATGACCCCATCTTGATTGTCTATACACCCTTGCTCTTTTCAGAGAAGGGGGTATTACTTATAAGACCAGTCTCTTATCTGGCACTATCCTGGTATCCTCTGATTTTTTTTTTTTTTCTTAACCAGCGGCACTTGGGCTTTCAGCCCTTCGGCCCAATGACATGTCATTGCGAGGCTGGGGAACCTGAGGACTTTCCTTCCAACCCGGTCAGGAGCTTCGCTCCTTCCCATCCACAGAGGGTTTATCACAGGAGCCGTTCAGGTTATTCAGTCAAATCTCCGGTCGTAAACATTCCTTCAAACGCCGACGCCAGGGTTTGAACCATGATCACCTGGTCGCCAGTACAACGCCGAAGCCATTACACCAGCGCGGCTCCCGTATCCTCTGATACACCTATTTGTCCAGGATAGCCTATACATTTAGTAACATCAAAACCTCTTATGACACACACCTAAGCCTACCTTGCCGTTGGTTGGAGAGCTTGAGTGCCCCAATGATCCCGGGAGCTATGCCGGCGGGAGTTTTACTCCTGGCAGGGTCACCCAAGCCGGACAGGTCCTTGGTGAGGGGCCAGACAAAAGGGCTGTGGAGTAGGTGGAACTCTATAGGTGTAGATGCAGAAGCCACCGGCGAGTGGTACAAGCTCTGGTCTGCACCAATCCACCCCCACTTCATGGGATAAATGCTTTTTTGCCTCATTCTTCGCTGTTTGTCTCCTATCCAATAATCCCCATGGATGACGAAGAGATGCAGGCCAGCGGACATTGCACCTTTGTCCCTCTGTGACAGCTTCCTAGGTGGCGGGGAACGCCAGATATACCATCACTGCAGAAGGGTTGGCAAAGCTGATTGAAGAATGATGAATTAGCTGACCCAGATGTATATGCTATCCTTCTGGCAGAACGTGACGATCCTGGGATACTGATACACTGGACTGCCTCCCTTCGGGGATACTGAAAAATGCATCCATCCCCCCCCCCCCCCCCTTCCTCAAATCATATACAAGCCTCAAATACAACAGACTCTATATGAACTAGGGTGTCGCCTCGGTTATCAAGACCCGCGCTGCTCTTCGGTACCTGGGGAGGGCAGTGAAAAGTATACTACTAGTAATACACATAACACAGACACACTACGCATCCTCCAACTCAACATATCAGGGATCAGAAAAAAAACTAGAACTAACCAAGCTTCTACTGGACCTAAAAATCCATGTTGCAATTATCCAAGAAGCAATGCTACCAAAAGACACCTCCTTCCATATCACAGGCTATACAGTGTACCAGTACAAGTGTGTAACATGTCAAGGATTAGTGACACTTATCCGGAATGACACAAAGGCTGAGGTTTCCGCTCTTGAAACCAATGACGAAACAGACCTACAGGAAGTGATAGCCTGGAGTGGTGGAAAGCCATTGAAAATCATTAACGTTTACAACCCGCCAAAAACACACCTTGCTCTGAAGCCTTTCCAGACCAAGGACTTGAGAATGATCATTGCTGGTGACATGAATGGTCATTCACCTCTGTGGGACTACACAGACAGGAACCCAACAGGAATAGCTATAGAAGAACTCGCTAACAATACCACACTCATCCTACTGCAGAATGCTCACACCCCACCGACACTGCTCCACCGCGCCAGTGGAACAAAAAAGCAGACCAGATCTCACCCTAGTAACAGCAGATATCCACCCACATTGCTCAGTTAGAGTGCTCGACGACATCGGAAGTGACCACAGACCCATCCTCCTTGAGATCACAAACACCAGGGAAATAAAAAGAAATTGCTTAACATCACCCCCACGGAACTACAAAAAGGCAGACTGGCATTTCTTCAGGAGACAAGTACGACAACGATTCGAGGCCGACATGACGCTAGATATAGACAAGGTATATAGTAAAATCACTACAGCACTACTGCAGTGTGCAAAAGAAGCCATTCCACGAGGATGTAGGAGAAAGTTTAAACCTTACTGGAGTACAGAACTGGAGGCCGCTGTAAACGAGGGGAAAACAGCAAGACGGCAAGCTGAGAAACAGCCAACCCCGCCAACAAAGCAAATTATAACCGTCTAACTGCAAAAGTTAAACGTCTGAGCAAACAAGCAAAAAGAGAAACATGGGCTAAGAAATGGAGAGTTAAATTTGCGAAAAGACGGAAAGAAAGCATGGTGCCTCATATCAAATCTCTCATGAATTACAAGAAAGAAAAACCCTGAACCCATCATTACATGCACTGAACCGCTAACAAGGGATGCACAGAAAGCAGAAGCCTCCAATAAGCACTTTGCCAACGTAAACAAAAAACAACCACGCAATAGACTTTACAGTGCTATCAGATCACTCACCAAAATGATGGAGAAACAACTAACAGTTAGCTGTGAGGTCTTTGAAAAGAACTTTCAGAACTCAAGATGGCCCGAAAAATATGCAAAAAAGGAAAAGCTGCTGGACCTGATCGGCTCACTAACGAGATGATCTAAAATCTCTCAAATTATGAACTCTCCGCCATCCTTGACCTCATTAAGAAGACCTGGAGAGAAGGCAAGTTACCAACAGACTGGAGAAAAGCCAATATATTCCCAGTCCTAAAGAAGAACAAACCATCCAATGAAGTACAAGCTATCGACCAATCTCCTTGACATCAAACCTAGGCAAGATCACTGAAAGGATGATAAATGAAAGGTTACATTGTTGGCTAGAAAGCAATAAGATCTTAAATACAAATCAATCAGGTTTTAGAAGAAACAAACAGACAATGGATCAGTTGATACGATTCCCCCAAGAGATAGGTTGTCACCGTGGGGTTTGCCCAAGCATTATTCATGCTATTGTTAAGGTGAGACAAACAGTTAGGACAGCTCACAAGAGAAAATAATGAATGAAAATAATAATATTGCTAACTGACAACGATTCAGAATACCGGTTCATGTTAACTAATAGTGAGTGATTATAGTGAGTTGTAAATAGAAAGTTCGAGAACAAGAAAAAAAAAGGCTTGACCAATAAATTTAAGTAAAAAGATTTGGGTCAGCGAATCAGAAGAGTGGCAAGAAAACACACCACGAAAAATGACCAGAGGTCATTACAGGCAGTCCTGAGTTGTGCTTCAGGAAGAAGGTGTGATCGCTGTGTGGACAAGATGAACCTTCTGTGGTTTTACAGATAGGGTTTATGTGAATATGTTTAGATGTCCAGCCATCACTAGCCAGTGTTATTCTATCGGGAGATAGTTTGATTTGATTCTGTGGTTCACAGTTAAGGTGTATTTCTGAAAGGAGATCAGCGTTTATGCTGTGTTTTTTGTAAGTATTGAACTATAATTATATTTTGCACAGAGTAGAATTTTGTTTACAGGAGAATCTTGCAGAAGCACGATTTGCCAGTTCATTACGAGAACTTTACGACTATGTATCAAGAAAAGCGGATGGTTATAACGACTATGTGTAAAGTAACCAAAAGGTTGTAAACATTTTAAGGAAACTAGAGATATTATAGAGGAGCCATATTGAACATGGTTTGAAGTATCCAGAATTGCATATGATTTTCAAGAAAAAGTGAATGTCGACTTTTATAGAAGAACTTCAAATATGCTTTCTCACTTGTAAGTATCAGAAGGGTGTACATACAATTATTTATGCATGAGATGAATTTTGTTGCTAGGAGCGGTTATAGAGACCTGTCTGACCAGTTCGTCGAGGAAGGTATTTAAGTAACAAATCAAGTATGGAATGCTAACAAAGAGCATTGGTATATGAGGAAATAGGAGCAGGTTTTGGGAAGACTAAGGAAGTCTACAGGAAAAAAGAATAAGTTAAAGAGGAATACGGAAGTTACAAGACATAGAATTCATGTATGAGTTAACCTAAAGTACAAAGACACAGTAAAGGCCTCTATGCGAACTCTATCATTTGAGTAACTCATTATATGTGTTGTTTTATTAAGTTATTACAAGTTTTGAAAGATCAGAAAGAATTTGATTCCATCTTTATCAGTTGCTGATTAGATGCCATGTACATTTAAACTACCACTATACGAAGTCACTATTAACACCAAAGAAAGAACTGAACGAACCTGAAGTATACAAGAAAAGAATTAGAGTATCATCCAGGAATTTACACCTCTGGCGGAAATGGCCAGTAATGATAT
Organism: Oreohelix idahoensis; assembly: GCA_024509875.1. Taxonomy (NCBI): domain Eukaryota; kingdom Metazoa; phylum Mollusca; class Gastropoda; order Stylommatophora; family Oreohelicidae; genus Oreohelix; species Oreohelix idahoensis. The sequence goes on from JAMPIV010009753.1 coordinate 214,892, forward strand.
CAACTAAATAACTTGGAAGATAAAAAGGAGAGATTGTAAACTTGAATTACGTCACTAGGCCTGCCATCTGCCACCTAGTGAGATAACACACAGTAACCAGTAACAGCAGCGCGGTTACAAGGTGATGCCTTCCAAGACAAAAAAATGTGCTAGCAACATTTATTGATCTTAGACAAGCCTATGATCGAGTCTGGAGGATAGGCCTCCTCTTCAAAATGCGAAGAATGTGAATATCAGGGCGAATGTACAACTGGCTAAAATGTTTCTTCCACAACAGAACAACATGAACAACATTCAGTGGAACAACACCAAAACAAAGGACCCTGGAGGAAAGACTGCCCCGGGGATCAGCACTAAGTTGTACACTGTTTCTTATATTTATAAATGACCTCCCAGATGTCATCACTTGCCAAAAAGCACTATTTGCTGATGACCTAGTCATCTGGACAAAAGGAAAATACCTCCAAACCATCACCAAAAATATGAACAAAAACCTGACAACCATCTCTGCATACTGCCAGTTCTGTAAACGTGAAATCAATGTAGAGAAAACTGTGTATGGCCTGTTCAGTCTAAACAAGAGAGTTAATAAGAACAACATTGAAGTCTGGATGAATGGAGAGAAACTAGCATACGAAGAATGCCCGAGATTTCTTGGAGTCGAGCTTGACCGTAGATTTAACATGAGACCCCACATAGACAAGCTGATTGAGAAAGCATCCACAAGACTTAGGCTCATCAAGCACCTTTCCTCCTGTGGGTGGGGAGCAGACCAGCACTCATTACGCCAACTCTATACTGGATATGTCCGCTCAGTTATTGACTACTCGCAGCCCCTCAAAATTATTGCAAGTAAAAGCCTCCTACAAAAGCTAGACAAAGTCCAAAATCACGCTCTACGGTTTATAAGTGGTGCCATGAAGACAACGCCGACAGATGCATGCGAAATCAACACCAATATTGAACCCTTAAACCTAAGAAGAGAACGTTCAGCAGTGGAAACATACGAAAGGTATCTGAGAATGGACACAAACGAGGAGAATAGGAAAATGATAGAGCTGTGGCACCAAAAACACAGAATACAAAAGACATCTTTTCTTAAAAATGCAAAAGAAGCTAGCATCAAACACCACCTACCAGCAGTTAGAAAGCCAATGGTAACTATTAATAATGAACTACCTTGTTGGCAGGCAACTACTCCCACAGTAAAAATTGAACTCTCTGACTCCTCAGCAGACAAGAACACTCTTGTACCACTACTGAAAACCATCGCTTTAGAAACTATAGACTCGTATCCACAAGACATCATCCATGTCTACACAGATGGATCTGCATTTAAAGCTACCACCAATGCTGGATATGGCGCAGTGATAAAATACCCCAACCTGCACCCAGAAGACCACCTTGCATCTTTGGCCCTTGCGGAGAAATTTGTTCCAGCTATGATGCAGAAATAACAGCACTAGAAAAAGCATTGTGCCTGATAATCTCAGACTTTGAAAGTGGCATCACTCCACCTGCGGATATCGTTATATTCTCAGACTCAAAATCAGCACTTCAAGCCCTAGAACGCAAAATGTCTCCTAACATTAATAACATCTGTAGATTAATTGACCAACTGTTCACTTCCTATTGCGTCGAAGTTACACTCCAGTGGATCCCTGGGCATGTCGGAGTTGCAGGAAATGAAAAAGCTGATAAACTATCCAAAAGAGGAGCAGCGCTGCCCCAGTTCCCATCAAGTACCACACTACAAACCTGCCAACAGATCCTGAGAACCAATTATAGGCAAGAATGGCTAAACCAGTGGGCTACCTCCCAGACAGGGCGTCCATTCTTCAAACATCAAGCTAAACCAAACCCTCAAGATCCAGTTAAACAACTGAAAAGAAGAGATCAGAGTCTAATTTTCCAGCTGAGAACAGGCCATGCCCCCGTCAATAAACATTTAAATAGAATAGACCCACTACATGAACCAAACTGTCGGCACTGCTACCACCATGAGGAATCAGTTGAACACCCACTGTTACAGTGCCCAAGACTAACTGACCTGCGACACCAGCTACTCCCATCGCACCCAACCATCCACAATACACTCTACACATCACCACAACAACTGAGGAAGACTTGCACCTTCGTCAGAGAGGCAATGGGCTGTCAAGAGCTACCTGCTCACAGCTAAAGGGATTATATCATCATCATAATGTGTTTAGGAACGTTGAATGGATCTACTGTCCGGGAGGCCCTAACCACCGACCCTTTTCTGATGTTCTGAAAGAAAGAAAAAAGCAAACAATATTGTGCCATTTCTGAATTGTGATGGATTTAGAGGGGGTAGTGGTAGTGTGATCAGACGCCCGGATTTAGCAGGATTTGTCCGGCTTTTCGCGCCCAAACTGAGCGTCCGGCCGGATTTTTTTAAATGTTGAAATATCCGGCTTTTATGTGATTGGTTAAATGACTCTAGTGAAAGGCACCATTTTTGAAAAATCTTCATTGGAATCCGATTTCCGAGTACAGAATTAAGAATTTTTATCTCCGCAAAATCGACGGATCGCCGACAACACTACCGTAGGTTGTCAAGTTGTTCAATAGTTTATAATAGATTACTATCACATTTTAACCCAGGTTAGCTGTTTAGGTTTATTGGCATTTGTTAGGGGAAAATATAAATAACAAAACGGCATGAATAAGAACTTGGGGCTGGATTTAGCCATGTTACCTCTCACTTTGCACACAGGCTTGTTAACTCATCGCGGTGCGCAACTGAGTAGAACACGAAAACGCTTCGAGTGTGAAAGCGTTCCATTGGTGAAAGTTGTGTCGCACATGTAATTAGCATATGACGAAGGTATGGTCGGCTGCGGTGGACGAGCGGTTATCGTTCAGGCAGTGGGTTGGCTTGTGTTTTTCAAAGTGTACGGATATATATGTGAGAGCGACAGACCAGTGTTCAATGTTATAAGATATTTCAGAGTCAGGATCATTGACTGACTACATTACGACGTGTGCCTGATTTTATATGGCTTAAGGAGAAGGGCAGTAAGTTATTTGAATGAATACGTTTCTGATTTTCAAAGAATGAAGGAGGTCGTAGACGATACACAGCCATTCTGACTTTAAACCGGCACAACGACATTATTGCTCATGCCTGCTAATGAATACGTTTGTATTCATGATGCACCGTCATATCTTCATATGCTCTCAAAAGTGAAGTACACTCATGTTGTATTGTTGACATATTAAGTGTTATAAAACGTTCAACAAGCTGTTGGTCAAGATTATTCAAGTTGGGCATTCGTCACGTTCCTGTTTGGACTGTTGTCTATTATAACAAACATACCTTACAAGACCAGGGCAGCACATTAATATACTCGTTACCCACAGCCTTCAATAAATATAAGGTAACAAGCCACTTATAACTTCGTTGTCTATTGCAAATTACAAATCATATTAACCTTAGTTCGTACTGCTTTTATATTTATTGCAATTAGTTTATTATAAATAAATACTTAAGTAGTAATAATAATAATAATAATAGCCCCTTAAGTCATAACTGACTATGGGAATGCGCCCCTGAGGTGGCAGCCCTCAGCTGCTTATTTTCCTGGTGCTCCTTTCGACGTTTTCTCCTCACCTCTGCTTCTTGTGTGAGCCTCTCTTCGCCCAATCTGAGGTGGTGCCGTAAATAGCATCGCCACTTATTGCGATCGGCAGCTTCATCCTCCCATGTTGCTGGATCCATGTCCAGTGCCCTCATATCTCTCTTGCACACATCTTTGAACCTCAGCTGTGGTCGCCCAACTGTTTTCTTGCCATCTGCTAATTGTCCGTAGAAGATATCTTTTGGGATGCGACCATCTTCCATGCGGCGAACATGGCCAAGCCAGCGAAGTCTGCGCTGTCTAAGAAGCGTATACATACTTTGAAGGCCAGCACGTGACAACACCTCGACATTTGTCACTTTATCTTTCCACGAGATGCCGAGGATGCGGCGTAGACACCGCAAATGGAAGGTATTGAGCCTTCTTTCTTGCTTAGCATAGGTCGTCCAGGTCTCGCTGCCATATAGGAGTGTGCTGGTGACGCAGGCATTATATACCGCAGCTTTGGTCTTCATTGTGAGTTTAGAGTTTCCCCAAACACGCGATGTGAGGCGGGCAAAGGTAGCTGCAGCGTTGCCAATGCGGCTGTCGATTTCTGTATCCAGTGAGAGTTTGTCATTGATGGTAGACCCTAGGTATGTGAAGTGGTGCACCACTGCCAATTCATAGTTATCGATAGTGATAACTTAAGTAGTATAGTAATGGGTTTGTTAAAATTAAAACCTCGTCTGTTGCATTTTACAAATAATTTTAACTTTAACATGGAATGTACCATTGATTAATGGTATTATATTATATTTGTATTACAGATACCCGCTCAAAATGCCAAAACGGAAGTGTGTGTTCACGGATGAATTGAAAAAAAAATGTCAGTGCTTTTCCAGTGGTCGACAAGAGTATGAAGCAGAATGTCTTGTATGCAGCGGCTGCACATTTGTATCGGTAGCAAATAAAGGTGCAGCTAATTTAAAACAAAAATACATAGAAACATAAAAGAACAAGAAATGGACTAAATATTTTGAACAATCGAGAAATGTCGAATTGCATTCAGAATTTTTAAGATTTGCACAATTGATTTTTGCAATCCCTGGGCACGACGCCCAATGTTGAGAGACTTTTTTTCCGCTTATGCAGGGTCAATGGACAAAAGAAATCTTCTTCTTCTTCTTCGTTCGCCCTGAAAAGGACGGTGGTTGCGTTGTGTCTGTTTACAACGTAGCTGTGATATCTGCACCTTTCGGTCAACACATCCGACTTCTGCACGGCATTTTTTAGGACCGGGTTTGCCTTCCCATTTCGATCCACACTCGCTCAGCCAGACTGCAACAGCTGCAGACTGTTTCCAGGACCACCACGTGGAGGTGGAGTGCGGTCTTGACCAGCTCTGGTTCGCTGGTCCTGACGCAGGCAGTCAAGCTATGAGTCGCTGACTGCGGTCTCTATTGCTGCGTCTTGAGGTCCCGGACAAAAGAAATGAACATTTTGAGTGTAGAATCCATTAAAGGCACTATACTTGTGCAGTACAATTTCAAGGAGCTTTCATGCTCGAATTTCTATACATATTTAATTCCGTACGTAGCCGAACTTTGTTGAAGTAGATTTTATCATCTGAAAAATATAAGTAGGCACGAAATCAATGTGATTTTATTAGATTACTGTTTGAATGTTAAAAAAAATATGTTGCAGTCTCTTCTAGTTATTGAATAAATGTGTCCTACTTTTCGTCCAACTTTTTAAAAATATTGTCCTGATCATAAAATGGCATTTGTCGTCCTTTTTGGGTTGAAAAATATGGCCACCCTAGGTAGTGGGGAATATTCTGGCCTAACCTAGATCCTGCCTGGGGTATACAGTGGTCTAGACCAAATTAATCCTGAGTATAATCTGGACTAGGGTTATACTGTGGCTGTTACACCAGGCTGCTGTGAACAGACTTGTCAGCTGACTTTCTAAAGCCAATAAACAGTGGTACTCGATGCGGCTAAAAATTGTGCCTTGTAGCTTCCAATTGCTGTATCTTTATTGAAGGCTAATTATTTGCTTGCAGTTTCCAGCAGTTTTATCTTTATTGAAGGCTATTTACAGTGTGACCGGATGGCCAGCAACGACGGTCTGTACTGTCCCGTGATCTGTATAGCCAACAAGCTCTCTTTTCCTTCAGCGATGCTCACTTAATAGATATACCTTGTCTTCACTTTCAAACGAACGAACGAACTTTCACGTGGTTCACGTACTCTGAGACCTGTGGTGTTTTTCGAACTTTATTTAAGTTCCTTGGAGAACGTCTTTACAGATAAACTGTTGAATAGAACACACATGTTTCTCTCTCTCTCTCTCTCTGTCCATTTTCACAGGTCATGATTCAACAAAAAGTTTCTCTAGCTTCATCTAGCTGCATCAAACTGTCTCTAGCTTCATCTTATCGTATCTAGCTGTAACTGAATGTTCATAGTGAACCGGGCCACCATCGGAGATTATTCTTTCATCAGTTTGTAAGCTAGTTTTCTTCACAAAGATGTCTTCGTACTTCTTATACATTTCAACTCCTACACGATTTATAATTTTCGAAGAATATCTGATGCCTGTCACTTTTCTACTGCACAGAATCTTGCCTACCGGTCGTATTCTAGAGCAGTGGTATTCAACATGGAGTACGAGTACCCCTAGGGGTAAGAGAAGACATCTAAGGGGGTACGTGAAAAAAAAGTCTGCCAATGCAATGTATAGGTAAACTGAATACTTGGAATTATGCACCAATAAAATTGGGGTACATAGTTAAAGATAAATTACATCAGAGGGTACTGAACAAAAACAGGTTCAATACCATTGTTCTAGAGAATAAGTATCGTCACTACATACCAATGGTTTGTCTCACAATCACTTGATGTAGTCAGGATGCTTGACAAAAGTCGTATCTGGTGTCTCCTTAAGTCACATCTCATGTCTCATTAAAAGTCACATCTGATATCACAGATGGTGGCGTGGGATACAGTCACGTGTCTTGACAGCCGGAGGAATTCTACATGTCTGCTCACATACCCGAAGAGCTGTAATAGAAGAGCTGTACACCAGAGAGGGCGTATTTGTTGTTGTTTTGAAGGTGTGATGGGTGGAGAGCGGGCACTTAACAGCTGACCGTTGTTGCCTCTTCTCGTTCCATCTTGGTCTACCCTGTTCAACCTGAAATTTGGTTATAATTGGGGTATTTAGTGTCATTTTTTTTCTTCTAATTTTGTATTTAATTTTAATAACTATTGTCTTTTGCAGTTGCTGATTTTAATTTATATTAGTATTTGTCCATTTTATTTTCTCTTTTGTATTGTTTATTGATAACTATTGTCCTTTACTCTTGGTTTTAATTTGTATTAGTATTTGTTCTTTTTGAATTGTTTTTTTTATACCTCGTTGTCTTTCCTTGTCCTATGAGTAGTAAGTAAGTTGTTTACGTTAATGATTTGTTAGTTCTTGTTGCTTAATTTCTATTTAGTTGAATGTCTTTTCTGAAGTACTAACCTTATATGTTTTCCTTTGTTTTATGTATATATCTTTTAAGTATTGCTTGGGCATCTCTTGGGACATTTATACTTAAAACCTTATCACCTGTCATGTCTATATTGTGATTTCTATAGTAAGTTTTTAATTCAAGCCTTTGTTGTTCGTACTTTTTACAGTGGATCAGGTAGTGGTCTATATCATTCTCTTCCTGACATTCTTGGCAGTGTGGTTCCTTTATCATAAAGTATGCTGCACCGAGACGGAGACGCCACAGTTTTTTGTTCGATGGTATCTTTAATTCTTCTCTGACCTGGCACGTCCTTGTTGGTTCTTTCAGCAGTTTGAACGCGTGTCTGCCTTTTCTACTGTTCTTCCATGTTGTTTTCCATTCTTCGTTTATAGTTATCTTCACTTGGCTCTTGATCTCCGACCTTCCCAGTCCTGCTCTTATATTGTTTTTACTTATTCTTCCATTCTTGGCATTCTGGTCTGCCATCTCGTTACCAGCTATACCTATGTGTGCAGGAACCCACACTAGCCTCACACTACATCCTCTGTTCCTTAGAGATGTATTAATTGCTAGAATGTCTTCCTTTATGTCTGGCCGGCTACATTTACCTGGGTGTTCTAGTGCTTGTAGTGATGATAGTGAGTCTGTAAATATCGTAACAGCTTCTGGTGGGTTATCTTCGATTATTTCTAAACTTTTTAGAATTGCTACCATCTCTGCGGTAAAAATCGAAGCCCCTTCAGTTACACAGTAGCTCTTTTTAATTCCCTATTGTGGTATTACAACTCCGGCACCTAGTTGCCCACTATCACCCTTGGATCCATCAGGCCAGACTTTGTTTAGTTAGTTGATCTATGAACGTTCTACTTATCATTTTGGCTTCCTTATCTTCTATGTTTTGTTTGATCTTTTCAGTAAGTGAGTAGTCTATGATTAGTGTTTTTAGTTCCCAGGTTGGTATTTTGCTTCTATATTTATTACTATTTTTGATTGTGTTTGATAGTTCTTTGAACTGTGTTAGATCTTCTATAGTTCTCCACCCTGTTGGATATCTATCTTTATTTAAGGGGACTTCCCATACACTTGGTTGGTTTTTGACAAATGCTTTATGTGCTGGGTGGGTCACTTCTTGTGCTACTTTACTCCAATAATTTAATCTTAGTTCTTTCCGTCTTAGACCAAGGGGTGGTATGCCAAGAGCTACTTCTAGTGCTTCTACTGGTGTTGATATAAATGCACCTGTAATGGTTCTCATGGCTGCATTTTGAATCCTGTCCAGTTTTGCTTTATTAGAAGCTGCTGCTGAGTCATAGTCTATGCTGGCATAGTCCAGTTTCCCCCTGATGAAAGACTTGTAGAACATAAGCATTATTTTATTGCTGGCCCCCCATCCATTACCTTTTACAATCCTTAGTATATTTAGGGGTCCCCTAGAGCTTTCTACTAAATTGTCTATATGTTTATTATAATTTAGTTGTTTATCTAAAGTTATGCCCAGAAATCTTGTTGTTGAGGAGGTACATATTTTCTGTCCTTTAATGGTTATATTTATTTTGTTATTTTTTTTTAAATTTCCTTTGCTGAATATCATACCTACTGTTTTGTTTACATTAATTTGGAAGCCCCAACTTTTCATCCACTCTGAAACTTTGTCTATTGAGAGGGCGTATGTTGTTGTTGTTTTGATGAAATGATGGGTGGAGATCGGGCACTCAACCTCTGATCATTGTTGCCTCTTCTCTTTTCATCTTGGTCTACCCTGTTCAACCTGAAAGTTGGTTATAATTGGGGTATTTAGTGTCATTTTCTTTACTAATTTTGTATTCAATTTAAATAACTGTTGTCTTTTGCAGTTGCTGATTTTTATTTATATTAGTATTTGTCAATTTTATTTTCTCTTTTGTATTGTTTCTAGATAACTATTGTCCTTTACACTTGGTTTTAATTTGTATTAGTATTTGTTCTTTTTGAGTTGTTGTCCCTTTTTTTTTTTTAATACCTTGTCTTTCCTTGTCCTATGAGTAGTTTTTTTTTTTTTTTTTTGTTAATGCTTTGTTAGTTCTTGCTGCTTAATTTCTATTTAGTTGGATGATTTTCCTGAAGTTCTAACCTTATATTTTTTCCTTAGTTTTATGTATATATCTTTTAAGTATTGATTGGGCATCTCTTGGGGCATCTATACTTAAAACCTTATCACCTGTTAAGTCTATATTGTGATTTCTATAGTAAGTTTTTAATTCAAGCCTTTGTTGTTCATACTTTTTTACAGTGGATCAGGTAGTGGTCTATGTCATTCTCTTCCTGACATTCTTGGCAGTGTGGTTCTTCTACCATGAAGTATGCTGCACCGAGTCGGAGACGCCACAGTTTTTTTTTTTGTTCGATGGTATCTTTAATTCTTCTCTGACCTGGCATGTCCTCGTTGGTTCTTTCAGCAGTTTGAACGCGTGTCTGCCTTTTCTACTTTCCTTCCATGTTGTCTTCCATTCCTCGTTTATAGTTTCCTTCACTTGGCTCTTGATCTCTGACCTTCCCAGTCCTGCTTTTATATTGTTTATACTTGTTCTTCCCTTCTTGGCATTCTGGTCTGCCAACTCGTTGCCAGCTATACCTATGTGTGCTGGAACCCACACTAGCCTCACACTACATCCTCTGTTCTCTAGTGATGTATTAATTGCTAGAATTTCTTCCTTTATGTCTGGCCGGCTACATTTACCTGGGTGTTCTAGTGCTTGTAGTGATGATAGTGAGTCTGTAAATATCGTAACAGCTTCTGGTGGGTTATCTTCGATTATTCTAGACTTTTAAGAATTGCTACCATCTCTGCAGTAAAAATCGATGCCCCTTCCGTTATACTGTAGCTCTTTTTTATTCCTCATTGTGGTATTACAACTCCGGCACCTAGTTGCCCACTATCACCCTTGGATCCATCAGTGTAGACGGCCAGACTTTGTTTAGTTAGTTGCTCTATGAACTTTCTACTTATCATTTTGGCTTCCTTATCTTCTATGTTTTGTTTGATCTTTTCAGTAAGTGAGTAGTCTATGATTGGTGTTTTTAGTTCCCAGGGTGGTATTTTGCTTCTGTATTTATTACTATTTTCAATTGTGTTTGATAGTTCTTTGAACTGCATTAGGTCTTCTATAGTTCTCCATCCTGTTGGATATCTATCTTTATTTAAGGGGACGTCCCATACACTTGGTTGGTTTTTGACAAATGCTTTATGTGCTGGGTGGGTCACTTCTTGTGCTACTTTACTCCAATAATTTAATCTCAGTTCTTTCCGTCTTAGACCAAGGGGAGGTATGCCGAGAGCTACTTCTAGAGCTTCTACTGGTGTCGATATAAATGCACCTGTAATAGTTCTCATGGCTGCATTTTGAATCCTGTCCAGTTTTGCTTTGTTAGAAGCTGCAGCTGAGTCATAGACTATGCTGGCATAATCCAGTTTCCCCCTGATGAAGGACTTGTAGAACATAAGCATTATTTTATTGCTGGCCCCCCATCCATTACCTTTTACAATCCTTAGTATATTTAGGGGTCCCCTACAGCTTTCTACCAAATTGTCTATATGTTTATTATAATTTAGTTGTTTATCTAAAGTTATGCCCAGAAATCTAGTTGTTGAGGAGGTACATATTTTCTGTCCTTTAATGGTTATATTGATTTTGTTATTTTTTTTTAAATTTCCTTTGCTGAAAATCATACCTACTGTTTTGTTTACATTAATTTGGAAGCCCCAACTTTTCATCCACTCTGAAACTTTGTCTATTTGATTTTGAAGTTTTTTGTAAACATGGTCCAAGTTTTTTCCAGATCGCCAAATGGCACAGTCATCTGCAAATTGTGATACTGCATTCTTTATGTCATTAAATTCATCTGCTAAATCATTTACAGCTATAGTGAAAATTGAAGGAGAGATCACTGATCCTTGAGGAATCCCATTCTGTTGTTCATATATTTCTGACCTATCATTATTCACCTGTACAGCAAAATACCTGTCCTGTAAAAAGTTTTCTAGATACCTATAGGTTTTACCAGTAATGCCAATCTTTTTCATTTTGTAAAGAGCTCCATCGCGCCAGCATTCATCATATGCTCTAGCTACATCTAGAAAGACTGCCACTGTTTTCTCTTTCCTCTTGAACCCTAGCTTTACATCATGTTCTAATCTTACAAGCTGGTCTACTGTACTTCTGTCTGCTCTAAACCCTGACTGGTTTGGGCTATATAACTGGTTTTTTTTTTCAGGTAGAATTTAACTCTTTTATTCACAACAGTTTCCAGTATTTTACCTAGTTGTGATGTTAAGGAGATAGGCCTATATGAACTTACTTCATGGGCTTCCTTATTGGGTTTTAGAATGGGTACTATCATAGCTACTTTCCATGCTTTTGGTATCTTTCCTAAGTTCCAGATTTTGTTATAAAGTGAAGTTATTATGTTTATAGTTCTTTTGGGTACTTTCTTAAGGATTTCATAACTAAGTATATCTTGCCCTGAGGCAGTATTAGATTTATCTTTTATTGCATTAGTTACTTCTTCCTCTGTTATATCAGCATCTAAATAGTTTGTTTCATCTATCTGGTCTGGTAGTTCTTTTAAAAACTGTATCCTAAGTCTTTCTCTTCTCTCATTTTCTTCCTGTCCAAGGCTACTTTTTGCACTGACTTTATAGAAATACTCGGCAAGGGCATTAGCTTTTTCTTTATCTGTTTCTGCTCTCTTTGGTAGTTTGATTGTTGGCATTATTGTTTTCTTATTGTTCCCTTTGATTGCCTTAAGCTTTTTCCATACTTCTCTAATTTGAGTGCTAGGTTTAAGTGACTGACAAAACTCCTTCCAGTTAGTTTCTTTGGCTTTGAATATTATTCTGTTAGATTCATTCCTAATAAGTTTATACTTATCATAGTTTTCTTCTGTTCTGTTATTTCTATATTTTTGTAAGGCCCTTTTTCTTCTCTCATGAATTTCTGCACAGCTTTTATTCCACCAGGCAACTGGTTCTTTATTCCATTGAGTTTCTCTTTTCTTATTAATGTTACTTATTGGTTTAAGGTGTTGTGGCATATTTTTATTTGGTATATACTTTATTGCTATTTTCAGAATTTCATTGGTCAGTGTTTCCGCCCACAAGTCAGTATCATCTGATTCCATGTCTTTATATTCCATCACCTCCAGCTCTGATTGGAAAGCTTCCCAGTTTGCTTTTTTATAGTTGAAGGTAGGTTTCTCTGGTTCTGGGTTTGGAATGACATTTTCATGCATGGTTATTACAATGGGCAGATGATCTGAGTTTGTGTCTTGTAACACTTCCCAATTTACATTCGCTAGGTTGTTAGTTGCTATACTTATGTCTATTGCTGAGTCTGCCCTATTAGCTTGTGGATTAATTCTTGTTGCAGATCCATCATTTAGTATTAGTAGTTCATTGTTTTCTATGAAGTCAAGTAGGCATTTTCCTGCATTATCTGCATGTTGTCCACCCCAAGCACAATGATGGGAGTTAAAATCGCCTACTATGATTGTTTTGGGGCCTAGTCTGGTGCTTATGGCTAGTATTTCTTCATCTTTAATTGTGCCATCTTTAGCATATACATTTAGAATTGTTAGATTGTTTGGTTCAGCTGCTATAGTAACCTGGATACCTTCTATATTGGTTGTATTAAATACTTCCCAGTCTATGATTTTAAATTTTTCGCTAACTAAGACTGCGACACCTCCTCCTCTACCTTCTTTCCTATCGTGTCTAAGTATCTTAAAGCCCTTACAACTATATCTATTATTTGGGTTTAAATGGGTCTCTTGAAGAGCATATATATCAGTATTTCCTCCAGTTTCTGATAGTAGGGGTGCAAAATTTTTTTTAATACCCCTACAATTCCACTGGATAATTCTAAATCTTTCTAAATTGAATTTTATCATCATCTAGTATACCTTTTATTTTGGTTAACTATCAATTTTGCTCTTATTCTTTATTTCCTGTACTTGTGGACCCACTATCCATCAAGTTCTCAAGAAAATCCTTATTTAAACTTGTCATTGTTTCCCTAACTTCTTCCGCTAAGTGTGGTAACAGTCCCTCAAATCGTTTTTTGATAGTTTCTATGATAGTTTCTTCTAGGTTGCTTTTGTTCTTTTTGACCACTTTCCTATTTTCATCCAATGCTACATTCCCTTCTCTCCCTATGTTAATCTCCTGTTTTTCACTTTCCATTCTTTTCAGTATTATTTCACTTTCTTCTTTTTGTTCAGACAGTTTGACTAGTATCATTTCATTTTCTTCTTTCAGTTCAGTCAGTTTAGCTATGTCCTGGGAAATTTGGTGCTGTATGGCTTTCACTTCTTGAAGCAATGCCTCTGTACTTTTCAGTGCACTTGTGTCATCCGAGGATGTAGTTGAATCATCTGACTGGTTTTTTGGTACTATTTTATTACTTTCTAACTTGTTCTTACTTTTTTTTGCCATCTGTGACTTAAGCATTTTGACATCTTCTTGCACACTCTTAATTTCTGTTATAACTTTATTGTTCGTATAAGTATCATTTTCTTTTAATTCTTTAATGACCGTTGTGAAAGGGGTTTGGGTTGTTATAGCTACCCTCAATGCTTTTTTGGTCTGCTGATATACTGGGCAGCCCTGGAATCTGGCGCTGTGATTTCCTTTGCAATTAATGCATTTTCTGTTTGCATTATCCTTTTTATAGTCAGTATCTGACTTTGCCTTTTCGCATTGCGTGAAAGGGTGTGCCCCCGCACAAAACCTACATACTGCCTTCCCCCTGCAAGTGTGGCGCCCATGACCAAACTTCATGCAGTTGGAGCACTGCAACACTGGGGGAATGAAGGCTTCTGTGTTTTTTTTTGTGTTTTCCCAAATAGTACCGTCTTGGGGGGTTCCCTACCTTCTGTTGTTATCACTACCACTGGGGTAACGATACTCCCTTTCACCATTATTCTGTCCACGTGTACCAGCTTTATGCCTGGGTTATGTTTTGCGAGGATGTTCATAACTTCCTCGCTTGAAAGGGTAGTGTTTATCCCTTTTAACACACATCTACTGGTCACTTTTGCTAGCTCTATCTTTACTTCTATGTCGTGTGCAAGAGTCACTGTTTTTGCTTCTACTTTGAGTTCCTCTAACATCTCTTTTATTCTGTCACTCTGATTTGGGATAATTATTATGCCAAAATGGGTTTTTGAAATTTTGGCTATCGCCTTTTTGCCTAACACAGGATCAAGGATGTTTATAATTTTGTCTTCATCTAATGCCTTGATCTTGACAGCCTCACCAGCTACTTGCGTTATCTTTAAACGACATATGTTTACTACATCTGTATTTTTGGGATCTGCCTGGGTTGCTAGATGTCTTGAGTCTTTTTTGGTACTTTCATTGGTTTTTTTTGGGTTATTATTTTCTTCTAGTTTATCATGTCTGGTGTCCCTACCTTGGTTTTTAACTGCTTCTGCCCACGTTTTGCCTTCCTTTGTTGTTTTTACTTCTGAGCCTTTCAGTTTATCCCCTCTGGTTTCATGACTTGTTTTGTCCGCGTTTACCTGGCTGTCCTGATTATCCTTTTCCCTGGGTCCTTTCTTTCCGTTCGCTGTGCTGGTTCCCGATCTTTCTCCTTTGTTGATTCTGCTTTTTGTTGTTTTTCCTTCCGCGCCTCCTTCCCGATTTTCCATTATTGTTTTACTCGTGTCCTTTAGTTCTGTTTTTTTTTATTTCAGGGTTCGTGGTCCTGTTTCTTTCTGTCCGGTTTAAAGTTTTGTCTTTTTCTGAAGTTTTGTCTTTTTCTGGAGTTTTGGCCATCGTTTTCCCTTCCTCGGACTGTTTTCTGGTGAATACTACCATTGGTTATTTTCCCTGTCTTTTAGTATGCTACTATTTGTTGTCTTTGAATTATATTCTGATGATTGAATATTATATGTAATCTTTGGCTTTTGGTTTATTTTGTTATATATATCTTTACCCCACTACGATTCTTAAATTAAATATTCCCCTAATACTTAACCTTAACTACAGTAGGCCTACTCTAATACTATCAACAAAAGTATAAATTATTCACCACTTAAATATGTCTTTCAAGATGGCTGCCTGATCTCACTCAAAGAATTGCCACGTGGCGCTATTTAATTTCTATTATTTTAATTTCTAAAATTAACTGCAATACGCTAACACTGAGGATGGATAAAAATATCAACTTATCTGATAACTTGTGTAGTTCTAAGGATGTCTTCACTGTGTCTCGTCCTAAAAAGAACGTATCAAGCTTGTGTGGTTTGAGGTAAGCAAAAATGCGTGTTACCCCTGTAGTAGACGGAAGTGGAATGCTCATGTGATGTGTTGAGAGGGCGTATGTCGTTTTGTTCTCATTATATACTGGTTCCTACGTCACTACCCCACGTTACTTCTAAGTACAGTAACTCTAGTCTTGATCATGTCTTTTACTTACTCTGGTCACTTCCCTTTGACCATGTATTGTTCATACTTCCTTCTCTTCATCATATTCTGTTATTCTATACTATGCTCAGCGGTGACCATAGCCACGTAACATGCAACAGTTGTTCGTTATTTAAGGCAATTTATAGTCATATAACGTCCAGCAGTGCGATGTCGTACATGATTGGTGATAATTCGCCCTAAATACATTTTTTCATTTCATGAGCGTGATTGAATGACTGAGCAAATCTTTAGTTTGTTCATCATTTGTCATTCTGTTATTTTTCTACTGCTAAACTGACAAGTTGGAATCATAATTTGAATTATATATGGCCACGAAGTGTGTATATAAACTACTGTGCGCTTGAAGATGATTTTGTGCTGTAAATTCAAGATCCATTTTATTAATCTATAACAGTAGCTTCTAATAGTACTGTGCCGTCCCATCTGGACATTTTTTTTTGGTGCGCTGAATGGCGTTAAATTATAAGAAGGCTGTAGGGGCTTTCAGAGAGCTGAAAAAAGGGATCGTTGCAAATAAATAAAGTAAAACAGCTTGATGTGGCTAATCTCGATGTTGACTAACTGAAAGGTGTTATTATCAAACATCCTCGAAACTAACTGAATGAACACAAAAGGAATAATCACATGACCCGTAGCCAAACTGGCAGGTAACTTTAGTTGTCCTTTCAGGCAGCTTTTCACAATTAGCGTTAGGTACATGCGCTCTTTCAGATTTTTCTGGCACTCAGTATTTTTTTTTTTTTCTGAGGTGGATAAACTGTCACGTTTACGAACTAAAGAATCGACAATTGATGAGCAACCAACTTAAGAAAATTAGAATAAATAGGAAGATATTTTAACAAATCAAGAGTTCTGGACACTATAATAACAGAGTTTTGGAGATGTGAAGCAGAAATCAAGAAGCGAGTAAGAATGGCTAAAGCTCAGGACTGATAAAATTTGAGAATCCCTGGTCGATAGTGTCTTAGCTTATACAGGGTATCCCAAAAGTCCTCGTGCTGTTTTAAACTTTATTAACTTGATGTATTAATGTTACACATTTATAATAAATAACATTTAAAAGCTTAATTTTTGAAGTTTTTTTAATGCATTAGTTTTGTGAATTCATACAAATAATTTTGTTCCGCTTACTTTTCAGACGTAGTCATGGATGAGCAGCTGATGAATGTTGTCACATAGTTCGAAAATCGGCTTGAACATTGTATAAAAATGACGGTGGTTATGTTCAAGTTTAAGAATCTACACTGTTTCAGAACTTCAATAATTAAGCTTTTAAGTGTTGTTTTTTGTTAGTTTGTAATATGCATACATCTTAAGGTATTATAGTTTAAACCTGCACAAGGACTTTTGGAACACTCTGTATTTCATCACTATTTCAATAAATTATTGAAAAAAAGTTAACACGGTGTATTAGTAACATGAAATGATATATTAAAAATTTTACATCATTTATCAAGGGCATGAACTCTTTCACACTAGACTAAACTGTCAACTTTATATATCAGGAGTTTCAAATTCCGACTCCCAAAGTTATTCAGCTACCCGTCCTTCCTCGCAATAATTACAAGGTATCAAATAACTGAACTGTAAACTCAGTTGTCATTTACCCGTTTCTCAGAATCCAACCACAACACACTCCAGAGTGCCAGATATGTAACTGCCTCTACGAAACTATTGACCATCACGTCTGTCAGTGCCCAGCACTCGATGATGTTAGGAAAGTGCTCATTCCTCCGAGGCCAGATAAGTGGAACACATTGAACGGAGAAACAAACCAACTTGCGACAACGTGCAGATATCACTACATGGCATTGGGCCGAAGAGCGAGAGCCCAAGCGCCGCTGGATCAACAACAACAACAACAACAACAACCTCAGTTTTCCAAACAAACAGAAAGTTAAGAGGAATTGGCATTTTGTGTGTATTTTGTTTTTATCCTACAGCGGCCACTGTAGTATAGCCTTCAGTTAGATGTCTCAAACTATCATGCCCTGGATAGTCAATACACGTTCTAGTATTGTCTTTTTTGTACTCATGTTTGCCTCAATTTCTCTTCTTTTTGTGCTTTGTGGAAAATGTTGTTCTAACACACGTACACGCGCACACACACACACACACACACACACGCACATACAAAAAACACACACATTTAAGTAAATAAAGAGGGAGAAGGAAGGAGGAACAGAAGGAGGAGAAAAAGAACTAGAAGAAGAGGTAGAGGAGGAAGAAAATAAAAAGAGGAGGAAGAAGAGGTAGAGGAGGAAGAAAAAGAAGAGTAAGAGCAGGAAGAAGTAGGAGGAAGAAGAAAGAGTAAAAATAAGTAGCAGTAAAAGAAGAAGAAGTTGAGGAGAAATATGACAACATATGCCAGTTGGCCATGAACTTGAAGAGAAACAAAAACATTTATTACATCATCAGGAAACTTTATATTTTCACATTTCTTGATTCTCCTCAAGATTTTTATGTCAATAACAACATTTTTAAATGTTACTGCTCATGTTTCACAAAACGTTTTCACGTTGCCCTCTGAATAATTAACACATTTTTAATGAGCCCCCAAACAGTCTTCAGTTTGAGAACCCTTCACTATGTTGTATGTTCTATAGTGTCTCTCAAACTTTAAAATCTGTGGACCCCATCAGAATCATGCTATAATTCCACTCTCTGTTTCGTTTCCCATGTAGCGTTCATCCACTTACCATTCGACTTACCATTCGTGGTGGAGAGATTCTAGCTATCGCACAATAAATTGTGAAACCAGAGCCTCTATTTCTTTTGACCACAGTAGTCAATAATTCCACATGTTTTTGTTTAACCATAGTGGTTCTCAGTCTTTGTACGATCACGACACAAATCTCACAGTTGGTGAAGCTGGCGACCCATGTACCATAATTGCCAAGTAGAAACAAAATTAATTATAGGAATTCAGCCAAGGCATGCAGCGTATAACCTTGAGTAAAGGAAACGCAGGTGACGCGATCCATGACAATGTTGACTGCTATCCAATGTTGGGTTCCGGCTCATAGGTTGAGATTCACTAGAATAACTTGGCTTCTTTTAATGCGCTGGTGTTTATATGTAGCCTATTGCTCAAGCTGAGGTCCTTCGCTCTAGCTCGCCTGTCACACCTACCATTATATTGTATACTTGTACAACGTGAAGTTCAGTTAAATTTCATATAGTTTGGTTGTGAATTTGTGTGGTACGAAATGAGTTGTGAATGTACATAGTAGGAAGCAAGTTGTGAATTTGTCTGGTAGGAAGCAAGCTGTCAATTTGTATGGTAGAAAACAAGTTATGATGTCATAATGCCTGTACTCGAAATCCCCCTTGTTTTCTACTTCGTCTGCAAATTGTAACGCTTTCACGTTGATAGTAAAAGCCTACTGTATTATTACCCGCTTTCTTCAATGAAACGTGTACTGTATTTCTTGGGAAAACCTTGAGATACGCAAGCTGATCAATGACCTAAATTTAATATTTCATTCATTCCATTTTATACACGGCGTAACTAAAAGACAGATGGACTAAAGGATAGAGAGAAGGGAGAGGCAGAAAGCAGGGACACGTGCAACACTAAACACGCGTCGCGCGATACACAATTGCTGCCATCACGCGTGTAAGGCCACATGCACTAACTTTATTTCAATTCGACAGTGATAAAATTCACTACCCTTCCCAGAGTTAGGTTTTAAAATCCTGAAAAACGCTTATTGGGAAAGATGAAATTAGATGGGTTTACGTTTGAAAACATGACAGTACCCAGACACCACATGGGGATTGAAGTGAACAGGAGGTGGTAGAAAATGCACATTTTGAACGCAGCCACCTAGCTCCCTTAAATTCGTATATTTGGGTTCCTTAGGGTTTGCTGACAAAGAATATGTAAAACGTTACGCAAATAGTCTAGGAATTACCAAGTTATGGCCAAAATAAAATAGTGGGGGTGCCTGACAGCATGAAATCATTTCTGCTCATAAAATTTTTTTATAACGTGTTTGAAAAAACATTACGTTACGGAAATAACCTACCATGTTAACTCCTATTTGATTGGAGCGCAACAAATGAAAGACTAAACACGATTGGTCGGACTATAAATACTATCTTGTGTTGTCAGGGGAAACGTGAGAAAGGGGTACTTTTTTTAAAAGATGTGTAGACGTGGTGTGATTGGGTAGAGCTGCGAATATACACAATTCAGAGCGTCTGTTCATTGCCACATCTTGTAATAAACCTACTAAGAAGCAGTGCGTTGAGCACCAGTGTATATTTTTTATAAAATAAAGCCTGGGACATCGGCAGATCGGAGTTGTGCTATATTCATTGCCAGTCAACGAAACTGTTTATTATTATTTCCATGAATTGTGGTAAGCTTGAAATATTCAATATCTTTTAATGAAAATTGAATGTAAATTGATAAATTATGTCTATATATATGTGTGGTTCAGTAGCGAACATGATGTAAAGCCTATAGTACTCCAGCCTGAACAGAAGGTGTCGGAGGAAAGTAAAACTGCATGGAATGGCCAAACAGTACACTGACACCTAGATTATTAACTAGAAAGAAATAATGCTGGAATTGCAGAGGCGTAGTAACCATTAGGGAGGGAAATACTGGTATAAAGTATTTCAGATGAAGCTGACAGTTGGCCTAACGCTCTGAACTCAATGTTTGTGATGTATTGTGCTCAGTGTAGAAATGGAGTATAAATTAGTTCTGACGTAGAAGGTACAACCTTCTTGTTTCAGGGACCGTGGTCTTAAAGTTATTGAGCAGCACCTGGTCAGAGCTTTGCTGAAGCCAGAGGTGGACAGCATACTCCTTGGTCCATATAGCATCCAGTGGGGTGGCTCCAGAACTCATTACAGTAAACGAGCAGAGGAGTCTTTTACTGCAGTCATCACGCAAGATAAGAGAGTGTGGCCATGGAGCTCAACATTATGTACCCCCATCTTAAAATGACATTATAAACTAAACTTAAGAGGGGAATTTAATTGTTTTAATACCAGGAACTGAGAACATCTCCAATACTAGTTCCAATATAAACAAACTATTGAAGTCATGATGACAAATACCAACAGAGCTTGAACAAAACAAAACCAGTATTACCTCATATTACCACTACACAACTGACACACATATGATACCATTAATAATATATGTCACTATAAGAATCATATTAATAAATTCTGTACATATAACTTGTAATTAAAATTGATTGTGATTCCTGGTTCCCTTTGTATTTGAATCAGGACACATATACATTCATGACAGCACTGAATACATATTGTTATTTGAAAAGTTATCAGTGACTCCTTTAAGATATCCTCTTAGAGTGTTATATGTATGTGAGTGTCACAGTGTTGTCAAGTGTGGTGGAATAAATTAAATTGTTTATCTGTCTGTTGTTGTTATGACTTACACTTCATCATACACATACCCTAGACATATAACGTAGTCATCACACTATTCCAGAATAATTCTGACTGAGGTATACATATGTGGCAGTAAGTAAGGTTATCTATAATACACTACTCTTATTAGATATAGATACCTTCACAGCTGATCTCAGTCAGTACACTAAGTCCCCTATAAATATTTATAACATCCCACTTTACCACATATGTGTGGTAGGTAAAAGTTGTGTGGTAGGAAATAATGTGTGTATATGTGTGGTGGTAACAACACTGTGAATATCTGTGGTAGGAGACAAGTTGTGAATTTGTGTGGTAGGAAACAAGTTTTGAACTTTAAAGTAGTGAACAAGTTGTGATTTTGTGTGGTAGGACATACTTTTTCACTTCAGCTCACACTTATAAATAGCCTGTACAATACATCAGATTTCACTGTGTCTCTATGTCTCATATAGTAAAACGTTCGGTACTCCTTTTCCTGGATAAAGTGCTGCACCGATTACGAACGTTGTTGGAGATGTTGTTCTGAGAATTGTTGTTAGAGTTGGTGACTTTATTGATGGTGCTGCTAGACCCGTATTGTCCACTGCTAGATACTGAATGGTATCTAGGGCGAAGATGTTGGTTTTGATTGTTTTTTGTGGTGAGTTCTACTACAGATTCTATGTAGTCCAGGCACAAAATGTCAGACCACGACTTTGGTGGAAAACCATCCAAAAAGCCACAGTGGCCGCCTTTTTTGGTTACTACAAGGAGGAAGTTCGGATAACACTTGAAGAGATCGTAGGGTATGTCTGTGCACGCACTAACCGGATCGTCCAGACTGTTCAGACACAGAACTGGCACTTCGATATCGTCCACATCCCGAATAGGATTGTTCATTTCCCAGAATTGCTCCATACTGGAATAACCATAAAGTGGACAATATACTAACTGATCATATTCGGAAAACGTCCAGGTAGACATTGCTTTATCAACGTCTAGCACTTGGGTGAGAGCTTTGGCGTGGTAGCAGAGAAGAGCTTTTAGCCGAAACAGGAGCACAAGGTCATAAAAGTTGCTTACACGAGAAGAAAATCTTAAGGGGACGTCATAGCACGGGGAGATGCATGTAGCAACGGTGAGAAGAGCGGAGGTGCCAAATTCACCTGCGGGAAATAGGAAAATACGACTTTTAGTATTCTTCATACTCATCTAACGCACTCTGCTCATTCACTTAGACAACGCATTGAATTTAATTCCCTCTACACACTTGTAAAACCCCCCCCCCCCCCCCCCCACAAAAAACCAAACACACACACACTAAGCTATACTCTACCCCACTCTTACGATCAAATTGTTACCCACACTTTTTTCACTTTCTGTGGCTCTCTTTCTTTCTTTTTTTAAACTAATCTAACATTAAGTCTCGTGCTCAGTCACTGAGTTGTTCTCTTACTTTCTTCTGTTCTCCCTGGCATATTTTCTGGCACATTCTCATTTATTCTCCTGCATTGTTTCCCACGCTGACTCACTCCTACTGTTTAATTGTCACAATTACTTTTAAACTCTTTTTACTTTTCCTCGCTTTTTTTTACCTTCTTACCTACTAGCTCACAGAGTGACTGATTGACACCCGGTAAGCGCATTTACTTATTTAATTCATTGGGGTGTTAGCTTAATCTAATAGAACTAGTGTAAAAGCCCGTCATAAGACGGGAGTTAAATTCAAAATCACCAATACTTAACGGTAATGTTACTTATTCAAAAGTATTTAAAAAAAAATTGTTTTACATCTGATGTTAAAAGTCTGAAAATGACAGAAGAGCATCGTGATTTTCTGATGTTTTAATCTGGTACAACTTAGATTTTGGATCTCCGTATCTTCCAGTAAAATTTTACTAATAATGTACTTTTATACTCTTTAATATTAATATACGAGTATTTTTAAGTACTTTTTTGTGAAAAAATAAACCGATATAATTCATTCATAACCCTCCACTCCCAAAGGAGCATAGGCCTTCAACAAACACATGCCAAGTCCTCCTATCATGTGCCATCATCTCAAGTTCTTTCCACGTTCTCCTCATCATTTTCACCTCTGTTTCCAGCTCTCTTCTTCATGTGCTTCTTGGTCTACGTTTGCCTCTCTTGCCTTGGGGGTTTCAGAACAAGGACTGCCTTGTAATGCTATCAACAGGTTTCCTCAGTGTGCGTCCTATCCATCGCCATCGTCTTCTTCTCATCTCTTGAATACTGGCACTTGTCTGGTTCTTGTCATCAGTTCCACGTTGGTAACCTTGTCATACCATTTTAATCCTTCTATTCTACGCAAGCACCCATTTATGAAAGTCTGTAGCTTTTTGGTTGTTGTCTTTGTTGTTCTCCATGTTTCAGAGCCATATAATAGTACTGACTTCACATTTGAGTTGAAGATTCTTATTTTCGTGTTGGATCCGATTTCTCTTGATCTCCATATATTTCCCAATGCAACGAAGGCTCCTTTTGCTTTTTGTATTCTTATTTTGATATCACTGTCTGTCCCTCCAACTTTGTCTTTATTGCTGCCAAGATATGTGTACGATTCTACATCTTGTAGTGGTGTTTCTTCAAGTTAAATCCTGTTATCATTACCCGCATTTATACTCATTATTTGTGTCTTTTCCCTGTATATTTTCAGACCCAATTGCTGTGACCTCTTATCAAGTGGTTTCGATTTGGCCTGCATCTGATTACGGTTATGGGACAGAAGAGCCAAGTCATCAGCAAAATCCAGATCATCCAACTGCTTAGTCAGAGTCCACTATATTCCATTTCTGTTGTGTGTTGTCGATGTTCTAATAACCCAGTCTATTGCTAGTAAGAAAAGAAATGGAGACAAGAGGCATCCCTGTCGCACTCCCGTTCTTATCCCAAACTGTTCTGAAAGCTGTCCTTCATGAAGAACTCTGCATGTCATGTCTTCATATGTTTTCTTTATTGAATTAATGATCATCAGGGGAACTCCATAATGACTCTTCAATTTCCAAAGTGATTCTCTGTCTACACTGTCAAATGCCTTTTCGTAGTCCAGAAATCTAATGTATAGTGATGAATTCCATTCCAGACTTTGTTCAACTATTACTCTCAAAGTGGCTATCTGGTCTGTACAGGATCGGTTTTGTCGAAAATCTGCTTGTTCATCTCTCAGTTTCATGTCTATGAACTCTTTTAATCTCTCGAGGATAATCCTATTTAATAATTTTCCTGGCACAGATAGTAACATTATTCCTCCATAATTTGTGCACTCTTGTAAATTTCCCTTCTTAGGCAACTTAACCAGATATCCTTCCTTCTATTCTGCTGGTATCTCTTCCTTTTCCCAGACTTTACCAAGTAATTTATGTAACATCTCTGTAGCCGTATCAATATCTACTTTGATGGCCTCTGCTGGAATGCCATCAGGTCCAGCCGCTCTTCCATCTCTTAGAAGCTTTATGGCTTTCTTTATTTCTTCCTTCGTTGGTCTTTCACCGTTAATTTGTAGCTCTTCTTCTGCTAGCTGGATGTCCGGGGGGTTTTGTGGAGCTGGTCTATTGAGAAGGTCCTCAAAATATTCCGTCCACCTCTTCATTTGCTCTTGTATATTGCTGAGCAGTTTTCCATTCTTGTCTTTTATGAGGCAACTTGTTTTGTTTGCTTGAATTGCTTTGTTAGCTTCTTTGTGCTGTAATACAGTTCTCTCATATTTCCTTTGGCTGCAGCATCTTCTGCCTCTCTTGCCAACTCCTCAATATACTTCCCCTTGTCTCTTTTGTTACTTCTTTTTGCTTCTTTGTTTGCTTCTGTGTACACTTCCTGAGCCTTGGCTTTGGAACTTCTGGTTTTGCTTGTGTTTAAATTTGCTTTCTTCAACAAACATGGACAAGTCAATTAAGGAAAATAAAACTTAGCCATCCAAGACAGGGGAAGGTCCTCTCGCAGGGAGGCGTATGATGCAACACAGAGAAAGCCGAAAGGAGTCTGTGTTACTGACTAACCTTCTTTCTTCTAGGAGAACCTCCAGATTTGGCACCTGGAACGTTTGGACATTGAACAAACAAGGGAAAGCGGCACAAGTAGCAGCAGAAATGAGGGAATATAAAATCGAGGTTTTGGGAATGTGTGAAACAAAGTGGAAGGTAGTAGACAAGAAGAAACTCATCACAGGCGAATTGGTGCTGTCCTCGGGACATGAAGACGAATGTTCACACCACAGTGAAGGGGTAGCTCTTATGTTATCTCAAGAAGCACAGAAAGCACTCATTGGATGGGAAGCCGTTGGACCAAGAATAAAAACAGCTACTTTTAAAACAGCTAAAAAGAAAATAAATGTAAATGTCATCCAATGTTATGCACCAACTAATCAGAAAGAAGAGTCTGTGAAAGAAGCATTGTATACTAGACTGCAGGAAATTATGGATAAAGTAAAAAGAAGAGACATCACAATTTTGATGGGTGACATGAATGCAAAGATAGGTACAGTCAACATCGGCTTTGAAGAAGTCATGGGAAAACATGGGCTAAGAATAATGGATGAAAATGGGGAACTATTTTCAAACTTCTATGCTTCAAATCAACTGGCTATAGGAGGAAGCATGTTTCCACATAAGAGAATACACAAGGCAACATGGATATCACCAGACCATAGAACAGAAAATCAGATTGATCATATATGCATAAACAAGAAGTTTAGATCATCATTGCAGGATGTAAAGGTATATAGAGGAGCAGATGTGGCATCAGATCACCACCTTCTGATAGCCAAAGTAAAAATGAAACTCAAGAGATATGCAACAATGCAAAATTACAGACAACAATTTTGTGTAGGACATCAAAGAAATCAAGAAACAAGAGACACATTTGCGGTCACAATATCCAACAAATTCCAAGTGCTCCAACAGCTGGAAGATGTAGTGAATTCAGAAGCCTGTTGGCAGCAAATCAAAACTGTAAGGAATGAGACATGTGAAGAAATACTGAGGAAAAGGGAACGACAACAAAAAGCATGGATAACAACAGAAACCATCAATAAGATAAAAGACCGATATAAGGGAACCTAATAATTCTGTACAAAGTATGAAAGAGAGATGTTGGTTGGAACCGTCATTTTCGCATCCTTCTTTGGTAAGTTTTACTATGTTCAGGAGAGTACATATAAGGGAAACAATACAATTTATGTCTAACTTTCAACCAAAGTTGCATCCCTTATCGTTACGCAGTGACAGAAAAGCTGGGATTTTATATATAGGATAGAGATCCCGTGTTACTTTAATTCATGTTAAATATATATACATTCTTCTTTCCCTTAAGGTGAATTTTTTCATGACCAGGATGCTCTGAATTTTATTAAGTAAGCCACCATCCATAATCATTAAGTGTTAGCTAGGCGCGGGGTTTTCTCGTCAGAAACAGTGAGCCGGTGTAACGTTAATTTTTACCAAGTTTCTTTCCCCACTTGGTTTGTGTGTGTAGAATATTGCTGTAAAGAGATTTTTTTTTGCTATTTGATATATTGTGTGTAAGCCCAATGCTAAATTTTTGATAACTCATTCAGTGTTGTCCCTACTTGGATAATTATCACTAGGGCCCCTATAGTTACCAGGGAAAAGGTGTGAATACCTAACAGTGGTCTCGCTTTGCCAGACAGTGTGGGACTTTGTACGCGTGTGTGTATATATTTTTAGCCTCAGATCACCTTGCGACGCAGCGCGCCAGAAACGCGTGGTGTGTAAACAGAAACCTAGGGCTGGGACTACAGAGGTAGCGTGTCCTAGACATAACTGAGCAAAGAGGGTGAGACGGGGTTTGTTTTGATTTTGTGAGTGAGAGAAACGGCGAGTGGAAAGTGGAAGGTTGTTTATATTTGCATGGGTGAGAGACTAACTGAGGAAGAGTTGGCTACAGGTAGTAATGAGATATTGCACTGCTGTATATTTTCAGAGCCTTGGTCAGCACATTTGTCTGTGCTTCTTGATGTGATTTGCTGCTATCAGGGGATTACTATTGTCCACATAATACCTATTACCAGGCAGTCTACGTCATACTGCCAGGTTTTAGTTATAAGGCTGGGGAGTAGATTACGTAACCACAGACTATTGTTGAAAGTGTCTATTGCTCCAGCAGATACGGGCTGTTGCCTTTGCCATGCAGTCATTCTCGGCAACACTATCCGACCCAGTAACAGCCAGTTGATTTGGAGTATACCACTTTACATCAATTTCTGTTACCTACACGTCAGCAGTAGCCTTGCGTCCTGGATTATTTACCTACAGCACATATTGCCACCAGTTGCAGTTAACCATCATCTCAACACCTACGGGCTGTTGCCTTTGCCATCCAGTCAATTTCGGCAACACTGTCCGACCCATTGACAGCCGGTTACCTCTGAGTATACTGACATAACGACCGAGAGGAGCAGTCGGTAGCCAGTACTCGTCACCTGTTTTTATAGTTCAAGTATTCATTATCCAGTATAAGAGGTGCCCCAGCGCGCCTACTGGATACTCGCTCGCCAGCAAAAGTTCTCGTCAATTGGATAGATTTGAATCAGTGGGTGCAAGTATTTCTGTGCTCGTTTTAATCTCCTCCACCTGCTAGTGTAGAGCTACTCTGGGAAGGTTAAGGCGGCCGGCGTGATGCCGACCACATCACCCCTCGTGTGCCGACGGTCAAGATAATATGGGCCTAACACCATATTCCCAATATGCCTAAATGGGCGTGTAACGGGTTCCTTTACCTTTTTTTTTACCTGCTAGTGTGGCCTCCCGTCACCGGAAATTGTGAATGCACAGGATTTATTACAACACTGTTAGAGAAAGAGCTTATCTCCATTGCCTGTAAATTTCAACCTAAGTGGAACAGTGTAGTGGTTTTTCTTCTAGCAGAGAAAGTAACGTACTTACCAGGATTATTACAATAAGGAGTGGCCGTTTCCTTGCGAAACTGGGGGCCTAACCCCTTTAATTAGATTTTCTTGAAAGTGAGAAAGTGTATGGGCGTTGGTAGTTTGGAGTGAGACGTTTTGCCTGAGAGAGCGAGTGAGGTCTTGTGTTATTTTTCTGTGGTTGTGATATTGATACCTTCACTAACTCTTCAGAGCTAGTGAAGGCATTACTTAATTTTTTTTGGGTTCAGTGTTGTGGTTTCTTTAATAAATATATTTATATGTACTAAGCGGTCAGAATTCACTCTATTCTAACTGTCACTTAATGTTTGCTGTTGTAGTCCTAACGGTAGTAGATTATTCTATTTAGCATTGGAGGACGGACGAGGGTACGACATCTTAAACAGAGTCTGAGTATGGCTGGGAAGTAGACCTAAGATATTTGATTATATCTCTCTTCTCTCCAGAAGTTCTATCTCTCTCCATATTTTCTTTAGTGACTTTAATTTTCTCTTTTTTCACATTATCCATTCATATTCTGTCTAAACTCAGACATTCTCTATTTCCATACGTGCGACAACCACTTAGCGACATAAACACTCATCTTCTCACGAGTTTATAATTCAGCAGTGGCGTACGTAAGAGGTAGTCAGTTTGAGAGGAGGTGCATTTTCGGGGGCTCAGTCTTGGAAGCCCACCTTTCCCCAGCTATTTTGTTTACAATATATTCTAAATGATACTGAGCATGTGTTTTAACAGAAAAACATCCTTCAAAACTAGTATGTAATCGCACTATCATAAGTGCAAAAAAGACCCCCCCCCCCCCCTATTAAAAAAAAATAAAAAACAATCAAACACACACCAAAAAAAAAA
>JAMPIV010009754.1:0-10593 GCA_024509875.1 Oreohelix idahoensis
ACAAATAGACAGACAGATAGATAGATATCAGATATGTGTCCATATGGCGAGGACAATCAAATAGTAGAACATGTACTCCAAAACTGGCGGCTCCATGAGAGGGCCAGGGTGACCTTCTCCAACCCAGTTGAGGAGGGAGAAACTGTATGGGGACGAAACAAGCCTGAGACGGACTGCCAGCTTTATAGAAGAGATATATGTGGTTATTTGAGAGCGAACGAAGAAGACAGGAAGATAGGCAGTCAGGCAGACAGACAGATAGATAAGGTAGGATTTAATAAGATTAGATATCCAGGAAGAAAACCGCATTGCCACATTAAATAATGGATCGAAAGATCGTTTACATTTTAAATTATACCCGAAATATAATCGATGGTCTTGCTGTTAGGCTAAATATATCGTATCGCGCCAAAACGAATCAAAATCGAAAAAGATAGACGGGAAGGTTGATGGAAAAGAACAAATGCACCGTACTGACCACAAATGTCGGATTTTGTATAAATAAATCAACTGGGTAATAGAACAATACACAGATCTATTTCACAAGTATAAGTCGATGTAACTTCTCGCCATTAGTCCGTCCACTCCATTTATGACCATTTACCATAAGCTTCAGTTCATCTAGTCTCTCGGCTACTTCTACAGCTCTTCACGATTATCTTCAATCCTTCATTTTTCTCACTGTCCTTTTTCTATCCTGCGTTCCTTGACCTTCAAATCTCCCTTTTTTTCCCCCGTACGGTTTCCATGTCAACGCATAATAGGTGTTAAGAGACGGTTTACTCAGTTTTCGCAGGGTATCATCTAATATCTAATCCGTTTCTAGCCCATGTTCTCCTGACTGGCGGGTTTTGTCTGAATGTTTCTAAGGCACAGTTTCTCAAACGGTGTGCCACGGCACACTGGTGTGCCGCGAGAGAGCCAGAGGTGTGCCGCCAAATTTAAAACCAAATTCAGATCCGAACTTCAGTCCATGGAACAGGAATTAAGAGAGTGTATTTCCAATATTCATCCACGAATAAAGAAGATCTGTGCCTCCAAGCAGGCTCACATTTCACATTGAACACAAGGCACTTGCATAATGCAATTTAAAATCTATCTCATAAAATAAATTTACAGTTAATTACACATTAAGAACACAAGTGTGCTGCGACAGAAATTTTCATTGGTAAGTGTGCCACAGTCTGATAACGTTTGAGAAACTACGCTTTAAGACAGTGGTTCCCAACCTGTGGTCCGCGGCACATTATCAGATGGACCGCGGCTGCGTTATTGATTTGGTATTAAATGCTTTGATTTTCCTCTGATCCTCCCTACGTTTTTAGTGCTATAAAAACAAAACACAGAAACAATATGCAAATAGAACCAGCTTTGAGACTGTCTTTAACTTCTATCAAACCTAATACTGAAAATCTAGTGAGCGAAATGCAAGCACAAGGCTCCGACTGAATATTTTGTAATTTTAATCATTGAACTGTAAGAATATATAGTATTTAACCAGTATGTATGTAACCAAGAAATTGTATGTATAATTTACTTTTCATTATTACCTTACAATTTCCTTGTCATCTAGCAAATAATTAACAACTTGTGTTATTGAATATAGGCCTATTCATCTATTGAATAAAACAGTTAAGTGTTTATGGCATTGCGATATTACGTATAAGCTGGTGGTCCGCAACTTATACGTAGTTGGAAAAGTGGTCCTTAGATGTTAAAAGGTTGGGAACCACTGTTCTAAGGTAATCTCTGAGCATCTCGTGCTGTCCAGTTTTGAAGCTTTCTTTAAGATCGTTATTCTAATTGTGTAGTCTCTATGTCGCTGTAGAATTAAAATATAGCGTTCTATCTCCACCTTCATTTACTGTTATTTCAGGACTCAATATTTAAAAAAAAAGGTTATCGTCTCGAGCGACTAAAAGGCTAAATCGATGATGGAAATGTGAATACTTCACAACCCTCATGTTTTAAGTATAATATCAACTTTCCTACTGTATTGCTATGAAGAACAACAAAAACAATAATCAAAAAGCTACAGACTTTTCACAAATGGATGCTTGACATAGAATAGAAGAATTTAAATGATGCGACAAGGTGACCATTGTGAAACTGATGACAAGAATCAGACAAGTGCCAGTGGAACATGAGATGAGAAGAAGAAGCTGGCGATGGAGAGGTCACACATTGAGGAAACATGTTGATAGCATTACAAGGCAGTCATTGTTCTGGAATCCACATGGTAAGAGAGGCAGAGGTAGATCTCACACACACAAAAAACAAACAAAAAACACACACACGGAGAAGAGAACTGGAGACAGAGAATGGAAATATTGAGGAAGACATGGAAAGAACGAGATGATGCCACGCGTCAGGAGGACGGGGTGTGTTTGTTGAAGCCCACCATCCTATGGGGAGTTAAAGGGTACTGACTGCCTGATCACCGTACCTCTCATTACTTCACCCTGATCACCGAACCATCTCTCAATACTTCACGCAGTTACAGATGTGATACCATGCACAAAGCTGCAATACTATCATATACATATTTCTACTCGAATGGTCTATTTTAGAATAGAAGAACCTTACTGTGCCGAGTGTCTAGAAACAAATTATATAGCGCGTTTCCTTCTAAAATGTATGAAGTATGAACAACAGAGAAAACCAGTATTAGATTATTTACAGGCATGCAATTCATCCCTAACTGTGGAACAGGTGTTGAGAATAGATAAGACCTAGAGAATAGCATAATATAGTAAAACAGTATATAACAAGAACTAAAATTAATATATAAAGATCAATGATGGTGTGAGGATACAGGTAAGTGATGGGGTGCTCGTATGGCTGATGGCAGACCATTGGTAGATTTGGTGTAATCTCAGACATCCCAGGCTTTCTCACCCCTTTTTAGCTTTTTAACAACAGGGCAGTTATGAGAGACTTTACTTTTTTTTCTTTCATTTTCTTTTTTGTGCGTGTGTGTTGTTCTTTATTTGTTTTTTTTTTAATTTTTATTGTTTGTTTGTTTCTTGGAGAGGGGAGGTCACACACACAAATATTCACACAATTTTAGTTTTGATTTACTCTATTAGGACTGAGTGGAGGGGGGAAGAAGGTACTATATTTAGATATCGGAAATCAGATTTTATTGTCATCAATTTACTACACTATATATCTTAATTATAACCAACCTAGGGTTGAACGGGATACTTTGTTTTTAAAAAAAAATGCACTCGAGCCGATATCCCTTGTCCAGGTCTGGCTGATGATACAAAATATGTACAGAAGCGTATAACATATTACGCGGAGTAATCTTTGCAAAACGTTTGTTACACTGAACGATATTACCAAACATTTACAAAACATAACTTGAGTTGCGTGATGAACCCGAAACACTGTTTGTAATTAAAGTTAGATAACTTAAAGAAGACAAAGATGTTCATAATATATGTCACGCTTCGAAAGGTTCAAAATGGCCGGCTACGGCACGAGTGGAAAACATTCATAGAAGAAGCTTCACGTCTGCAAGAGCTGGTGTGGATCAACTACCATGGTCATGTAGGGGTATGCGGTAATGAGAGAGGTGACAGACTAGCATCAAGAGCACCCACAGTGTGGGCACAGGATATGGATAAAGGAGAGATACTGAGAATAATTAATGATCGCCTGTTAGCGAATTACACTGTCATAGATGAATCATCAAGGTTAAGACTGTTGGAATTTGGCATCAAAAGTAAGGCTGGCAGAGAAGGACGTATGAGAGGATGCATCCGTCGTGTATATAACCAGCGAGCTACAGGAATAGTTAGCATTCACACTCTTCGACATATACTGATGGAGACTGAGCACCTATGGGTTTGCCAGGAGTGCAATGCTGTCGATTATGTTCAACAATAACAATAACATAGTATGTGTAAAACTTATTATAAGTAGTGTAACCCTAGCTGTCAATCTACAACAACTGTCGTGGAATATTCTAATCCACATATATAAATTAAAAGGTAAATATAAAGCCTAACAAATAAATTCTAATAAAGAAAAGAGCAATGGTAAAATAACAGTGCTGTCACAAAGAATGTACTCGAAATCCCCCTTTGTTTTATGCTTCGTCTGCAAATTGTAACGTTTCCACGTTAAATATAAGCCACTGCATAAATACAAGCGTTTCCACAACACATTAAAACGGGTATTGCATTTCTAAGAAAAACATTGAGAGGCACACTGCGTAATGACCTAAATTAGTCCTAACATTAATTATACTACGTTACCAAAACGAACGAACAGATGGACTAAAGGATAGAGAGAAGGGAGAGGCAGAAAGCCGAACACGTGCAACACTAAACACGCGTCGCGCGATACACAATTGCTGCCATCACGCGTGTAAGGCCACATGCACTAACTTTATTTCAAATCGACAGTGATAACATTCACTACCCTTCCCAGAGTTAGGTTTTAAAAACCTGGAAAACGCTTATTAGAAAAGATGACATTAGATGGGTTTACGTTTGAAAACATTACAGTACCCAGACAGCACATCTTCGAAACAGGAGGTAGAAGAAATTGCATATTTTGAACGCAGCATATTAGCTCTATTAAATATATATATTTGGGTTCCTTAGGGTTTGCTGACAAAGAATATGTACAACGTTATGCAAATAGTCTAGGAATTACCAAATTATAACCAAAATAAAATAGTGGGGATGCCTGACAGCATGAAATCATTTCTGCTCATAAAATTTTTTTTTATAACGTGTTTGAAAAAACCTTACGTTACGGAAATAGCCTACCATGTAAACTCCTAATTGATTGGAGCGCAACAAATATAAGACTAAACACGATTGGTCGGGCTATAAATACTATCTTTCGTTGTCAGGGGAAACGGGAGTAGGAGTATTTTTTGAAAAGATGTGTGGACAGGGTTTCATTGGTTAGAGCTGCGAATATACACAATTCAGAGCGTTAGTTCGAGACCACTAGTTCAAATAAGCTTGATGAAGCAACAGTGCGTTGAAGCCAGCTCATATTTTTGCTAAATAAAAGCCTGGAACATAAGCAGATGGGAATTTGTGCCAGTATTTGTGCCAGAATTCATTGCTAGTCAACGTATCTGTGTATTTCCATGAATTGTGGTAGGTTTGAAATATTCAATATCTTTTAATGAAAATTGAATGTAAAATTGTTAATTTATGCCTGTATATATGTGTAGTTCAGTAGCGAACATGAGGAAAAGCCTATAATGCTCCAGCCTGAACAGAAGGTGTCGGAGGAAAGTAAAACTGCATGGAATGGCCAAACAGTACACTGACACCTAGATTATTGATTAGACAGAAATAATGCTGGAATTGCAGAGGCGTAGTAACCATTAGGGAGGGAAATACTGGTATAAAGTATTTCAGATGAAGCTGACAGTTGGCCTAACGCTCTGAACTCAATGTTTGTGATGTATTGTGCTCAGTGTAAAAAGAGAGTATAAATTAGTTATGACGTAGAAGGTACATCCTTCTTGTTTTCAGGGACTGTGGTCTTAACGTTATTGAGCAGCACCTGGTCAGAGCTTTGCTGAATCCAGAGTCGGACAGCATACTCCTTGGTCCATTTAGCTATCAGTGAGGTGTCTCCAGAGCCCAGGGGAGAAATCGAGCAGAGGAGTCTTTTCCTGCCGCCATCACGCAAGATAAGCTGATGTGGCCAGCTGAGCTCAACATTATGTACCCCATCTTAAAATGACCTTGTAAAATACAATTAAGAGGGGAATTTAATTGTTTTAATATCAGGAACTGAGAACATCTCCAATACTAGTTCCAATAAAGACAAACTATTGAAGTCATGATGACAAATACCAACAGAGCTTGAACAAAACAAAACCAGTATTACCTCATATTACTACTACACCACTGACACACATAGGATACTATTAAAAATACATGTCACTACAAGATTCATATTGAGAAATTCTGTACATATAACTTGTAATTAAAATTGATTGTGATTCCTGGTTCCCTTTGTATTTGAATCAGGACACATATACATTCATGACAGCAATGAATACATATTGTTATTTGAAAAGTTATCAGTGACTCCTTTAAGATATCCTTTAGAGTGTTATATGTATGTGAGTGTCACAGTGTTGTCAAGTGTGGTGGAATAAATTAAATTGTTTATCTGTCTGTTGTTGTTATGACTTACACTTCATCATACACATACCCTAGACATATAACGTAATCATCACACTACTCCAGAATAATTCTGACTGAGATATAAATATATGTGGCAGCAAGTAAGGTTATCTATAATACACTACTCCTATTAGATATAGATACCTTCACAGCTGATCTCAGTCAGTACACTAAGTCCCCTATAAATATTTATAACATCCCACTTCACCACAACAACTAACAGCAAATAAAACTGTTTACACACGTACTTATTCTTACACTTCCAGATTAGACCTTGAATATTTTCAAAGCCGTGGTCAGCTTGAAGTTATTTGTAGATCCATAGAGTTTTTCCAGTAGTGGTACTGCTGACCACCAGATGCGCTTCTTCTGTTCCTGATATGTTGGGCATCTTTAAAGCAGATGTTCAGAAAGTCATTTTATAGGTGCCACAATTACACTCATCGGTAGTTACTATCTTTAGCTTGTTGAATAGGTGTTATCCCAATCTGTTGTGGTCTGTGCAGAGTCTGAAGTTTAACATGTGTTCTATTTTGCTGAGCTGGTAATATGTATCATTTTTCTTGGCGACCAGGCGGTTCTGCTTCCCTTCAGTTCCTCTTATCTGCGGCTGATAAAACTCTTTGAATCTTCGAAAACTATAATTGTGCCAGGCTGAGGTAGCTTTGCCAATATGTAAGCCTCTTCACTGCCGGGGATGTTGCAATGAGATGGGATGCACTGTACCACTAATGTTTTGAATCGCTGACATAGTTTATGGCGTTTTAATTTTAGGTTATCCAGGTCTGAATTATTCTGGCTCTTCAACGTTGCAATTACTGACAGTGCATCTGTGACGAAAGCAACATGTCTGTCGGTGTTTAAACACGTACATATATCAGCAATAAAAAAATATAAAAAAACCTCAGTCAAAAGGAGAAGAAAACTACCGGAGTGACAAAAATTTGAACACGCGACTGCACTCTTCAAAACTGTCTCATCTTCTATACAAAAAAGACGCCAGTTTAGCAAGAATGAACTCAAAAAGGCCAGCTTTCGCGACTGTATCATCCGCATTATAACTTCAGAATTGTTCCGACAAAGAACGCAGTACAAAACAACAGAAGATAGATGATGCAGGTCATAGACATCTTAATAAATCAACGAAACAAGGATCCACCTCACGCGGACCACCTTTGGGTTATATATATATATATATATATATATATATATATATATATATATATATATATATATATATATATATATATATATATATATATATATATATATATATATATATATATATATATATATATATATATGTATATGAACAGCAGAAATTACAGATAGTGTATGCGACATCGGGTATAGAAATTAAGAAGAAACAATTAGAAAATGTGCATTATACAATCTGGATAAAAGTTTTTAAAAATACTCTTTATCATTAAACAAATTTATTCAGACATTTAGCTCCCCAAGGAGCATATGCTTTCAAGAAACTCATACCAAGTCCTCATGTTGCATACCAAGTCCTAATGTTGCATACCAAGTTCTAATGTTGCATACCAAGTCCTAATGTTGCATGCCAAGTCCTAATGTTGCATACCAAGTCCTAATGTTGTATGCCATCAACTCGATGCATTTCCATGCCTTCATCATCACTCTTATATCTGTCCCTAGTTCCGCTACAACCACGCAGTTACTGCCTCTCTTTCCGTGCGGATTCCAGAACAAGGACTGTCTGATAACGCTATCAGCATGTTTTACTCAATGTGTAATTAGCTGACTTATAAATATTTTCTTTTCAAAGTTTCGTGTGGCTTAATGTTTCTACAGGATAGCATAGCCGGCTTCGTGCCCACCAACCCTCCTCTGTCGCCTTTGACGAACTGCTCTGTAGGTTACAGTCTAACTATTCTTTGCTTCATTTTCGTACGGCGTCAACGCATGGGATTAAACAAAATGCGATATCTTTAATGAGCGATTAGCAAATAACAGATCAATATAAACCCAATTATAACAAATGTAACGTTCAAGTATTTCTTCTTGTGGTAATTAAAAAAAAAAAACAAGACAGAAAACAGACTGCAGGCGCCATTATTTGTTCGGTATTGAATGACCGCCACTATAAACCACGTGGATCGGCACTGTGAGCATTCCATACTCGACTCATTTATAAGATCTGGTATGAGTTGCCAGAAAAAAAAAGACAAAAGAGGCTGTTGAGTGTTCTGGAAATAAACTAAAGAGAGTGTAAACCTGGGGGGGGGGGGAGGGGGGGGCGGGGTGGGGGGGGGGGGCAGCAGGAGTTTGAGTCAAACCAAAGGCGTGGTGTATTTCACATACACACATAACATACACAAGTTTCATAACTAGTTTGATTACATGAGGAATTTGTGTCTTTTAAATGACTTTATTCAAACACCATTCTTGTTCATACGCCAGTGGAACAAGAGATGAGAAGAAGACGCTGGCGATGGATAAGACACACATTGAGAAATCCTGCTGATAGCATTACAAGGCAGTCCTTGTTCTGGACTCCTCAGGGAAAGAGAACGAACGAAATTTATTTTTAAAGGGTTGAGAATTGGGCACGAATGCCCATCTGACATTCTGCCCTTCCTTTCTCTCGTCTTTTATACTGATTTCATTTATTTTCACATGCATTTGACCCATCAATGTCAAGGAATTCAACCGTTATAAAGGTAAAATAATAGCATACTCACATTCACAGTATCTAATTATAAACATGAAATAAAATATGTTGAAAAGTACAAACATCATCATTAACCCTACATTCGATATTATATCATTTGTTCGGAAAAATAATCACATTAGGGGGGCAGATAATCAGAACTCATAAAGTATTCGAAAAGTCTACGATTGTATGAATAGGGACTGAGGTTGTTATGTTTTAGATAATGTGGAAGATAGTTCCAAAGATGAGCAGCAGAGGTAGACCAACAAACACACGGAGAAGAGAACTGGAGACAGAAGTGAAAATGTTGAGGAAGACATCAAAAGAACTTGAGCTGATGGCACGTGACAGAAAGACTTGGCATGTGTTTGTTGAAAGCCTATGCTCCCTGGGGAGTTAAAGGGTTTTGATTAACTAATTCTTGTTCATACAGACAAAGACTAATTCTTGTTCATATAGACAAAGACTAATTCTTGTTCATATAGACAAAGACTAATCAGAAAAGGTCAATGTAATTTAAAAAAAAATGCAATGTGAAACCTTATAAACTCAGTCTAACCAAGTGGTCACAATTTGGCTGAGTATCTGAACTCTGCCTCCGAATGTATGTCCGTTATTCGAGATCTGCATTTCAACATGATCGAAGTCATTGGGGAAAACGCTGATTTATAGATGTCTAGCCAAACACTGAACACAATTTGGAAACAGCCAGTTTCACATTAGAAAGTTTTTCATCTCTCAGAAGACCTGAACACATCTTAATGACTAAACAGGCCTTCGGAGGAACTTCAGTGTGCACCTGCAGGCTTTGTAACCTGAGCGTCTCAACTTTAAATCCATGTTTTTTCTAAATGAAGATAGAAAACCACTCACTTCTGTTGTTTTTCTGTTGTCTAGTTTTCTACTTCTTTATTTCACATGAAACATACCTTTATGTGTGTAATGTTTATTTATTTAATGTTTTTTTAAGCACAGTAAAGTAATAAGCTCTTGCACTGAATTTCATTGTTAAAGTGAAATGGATTTTTCAAGAACTGAAATAACACGCTGAACTGAATAAAATAAGAAAAATAAAATTCGAATTTCTGAATCACATTATCCACCCAGAACAGTGTGATAATTACTGTACATTCTTCACTATGTGTGTCATGATTTCACATTTTGCATTACTACCGAATCATACGTATATGGAAAATCTGCCTCCGTTTTTTAGGACAGGTCAGAAATATCAGAGTACTTTTGTTTTTTAGTTGTTCCATCGTCATTTTTTTCACGAATTTTTGTTCATTATTATACCAGGTCTAATAATCAAATTTTAGTTCAGTATTATACCAGGTCTAATAATCAAATTTTAGTTCAGTATTATACCAGGTCTAATAATCAAATTTTAGTTCAGTATTATACCAGGTCTAATAATCAAATTTTAGTTCAGTATTATACCAGGTCTAATAATCAAATTTTAGTTCAGTATTATACCAGGTCTTCTTCTTCTTCCTTCTTCCTTCTTCTTCCTCGTTCGCCCTGAAAAGGACGGTGGTTGCGTTGTGTCTGTTTGCACCTAAGCTGTGATATCTGCACCTTTCGGTCGACACATCCGACTTCTGCACAGCATTTTTTAGGGACCGGGTTTGCCTTCCCATTTCGATCCGTACTCGCTCAGCCAGACTGCACTGCTGCAGACTGTTTCCATGACCACCACGTGGAGGTGGAGTACGGTCTTGATCAGCTCTGGTTCGCTGA
>JAMPIV010009755.1:0-67564 GCA_024509875.1 Oreohelix idahoensis
GATGTAAATGTTGATATGTTACTGTTACATGTTGGTATGTTACTGTTAAATGTTGTTATGTTACTGTTAATGTTGATCAAAATCGACATCACTGCACTCCGGGTAAACCCATAGGGTGCTCATCAGGGGCGTACTTGGCACCCTGCGCAAATCCTACATATGGCAACATTCCCCTCTCCCCCTTTCCTCCACACCTAATAAAGAAAAACACTTGGACGTATATTATTAACTCTAAATACTAGTACAATAGTGTCTGATGACACCTCTATGGCTGTCACCCGGGGCGGACCGCCCCCGCCCGTCGCACTTCCTCTAGTACGCCACTGGTGCTCAATCTACCTCTGCAATTTGTCCAAGGGTATAAATGCTAATTGTTCCTGTAGCGCACTGGGTGTAAACTCGACGGATGCAGTGGCGTACAAAGGAAAGGGGGGGGGGGGGAAATGACGGTCCGCCCCGAGCGACAGTCAGAAAGGGGGCGCCATCGGACGCGTTATATGATAGTATTTACTGTTAAAAATATAATTGCAAGTGTGTTTCTTCATTGGGGGTGGGGGAGAGGTGCCAAAGGTAGGATCCGCCTCGGAGGCCAAATACTTTAAGTACGCCCCTGGAAGGATGCATTCTTTTATTCGTCCATCCGTGTGTTTTGTGTTTGATGCCAAATTCCAAAGGCACATAAGTGCCTCTTAACGTTAGTCCAATTGTATACAAAGTCAAAACTATCACGATTATTTGTGTCTTGATTTGTCGAAGTAAGCAATATTCTTCAGGGCCTCGTTTCACGAAATGAAAAGTTGGGGTATGTTTGGAACTTGCATGTTGTACTTGATGTACACATGTACACACATATTGAAGGGTTCTTGCTAATGCACATTTACCTGATTAATTTTCTAGCGACACCTGGCTGCAAAAGAAGTGGCACAATATTACTCATGGCAAGCTATCCAGAATATGATGTATCATTGAAAAAAGTTGGGTCGTACTGGTGAGTACTCACATGTCTAGAATATATGCTCTTTATTTTAATCGTGTTCGTTTATTTCCCCGTGTAGTGCAACATTAAGGATAACAATAACAGACTGGTTTTTCCTCCAAAAATTTTTGAAAATGTTTATCTTTAAAAGTTTACCTTCTTTATGAGTTGCCTGTTGCTGCCAACAATCCTTTTTTTTTTGCAGACACCAATGTTGAAAATATACTGCTTTTACTTCTACTGCTACGGCTACCATCACCACTATACAACAACTGCTATAGCTACAATCATCACTGTACAACAACTGCTACAGCTATCATCACCATTATACAACAACTGCTATAGATACCATCACCATCATACAACAACTGCTACAGCTATCATCACCACTGTACA
This sequence comes from Oreohelix idahoensis, assembly GCA_024509875.1. Lineage (NCBI taxonomy): Eukaryota > Metazoa > Mollusca > Gastropoda > Stylommatophora > Oreohelicidae > Oreohelix > Oreohelix idahoensis. Next base: position 1,373 of record JAMPIV010009755.1, read on the forward strand.
ACAGCTGCCACGGCTATCAACACCATTTTACAACAACTGCTATAGCTACCATCATCGCTATTTAACAACTGCTACGGCTACCATAACCACTATACAACAACTCCTATAGCTACCCACTCACAAAGCATAGGGACAACAGTTGCTACACTTAACACACACTGTACAAAAAAATCATGATCGTTACCACTCAATCTGCTAAAAGCTTTCCACTTCTTGTCCTTCCTTTTTATATCTGTCTCACCAATCATCTACACAACTGTTCTTTATAGCTATCATCACCACTATACAACATCTGCTACAGCTATCATCACCACTATACAACAACTGCTATAGCTATCATCACCACTATACAACAACTGCTACGGCCACCATCACCACTATACAACAACTGCTACGGCTACCATCACCACTATACAACAACTGCTACGGCTATCATCACCACTATACAACTTCATTGCTACGGCACCTTTCATCACCCACTATACAATTGGTTGTTTTTGTTGCTATGTCTAGTCCTATCATTTAGTCCTCAATCCTTGAGTTGAGAATTCTTATTTTTGTCCTCCCAGCAAACTCCTTTGGGGGGTCCTCCATGAAGGTCTGGATTCCTCCTCTTAGTTTCCCATATTTTGTATTTTGGATATGATCTTCCATTCTGTAGACATGACCAAACCATCGTAATTGGAACTGTTCTACTCGGGTCAGCAGGGGCTGGGTTTTGAGACCATGACGTATCGTTTGGTTGCGGACAATGTTACTTCAATCACCTTCCTCAGATACCTCATTTCTAAGGTTGGGAGCTGGCTTTTGTGACTTGTAGGCAATGCCCATGACTCGGATCCATAAGTCAGTCATTCGATACAACTGATACACATGATGCGATGATGTCGTCTGTTGTTAAAGTCTACCCCTGAGCGTGAAATCCGTTGTGACGTGTCATGTTTCTAAATAACATTGTAGGACAGATTTTATTTTATAAAAAACTGGTCCAGTTTTACTGATTGTATCCTTAAGAAATATCCAGCAGTTACGAGCCAAAATATATGTCTTTCTTTTGTCAAAGACTAACCAAACAAGTGCCAGTGGAACAAAAGATGAGAAGATGGCGATGGATAGGACGCACACTGAGAAAACTTGTTGATGGTATAACAAGGTAGTGTCTTCTCCTCGCCTCAGGTGCCACTGGTGTTTGTCTGTTTCTTTGCTTTAGCTCTACATTAGTGATCTCGTCATGCCATTTGAATCCTTCTCCTCTAAGCAAGCACGCAGTTACGAACGTATGTAACTTTCAGGTTGTCATGTTTTTTGTTCTCCAAGTTTCAGAACCATTCTCTACGGCTAACTTGTCACTGTAGTTGAAGATTCTTATTTTTGTGTTGGACTTATTTCTTTTAAATACTATGTATTATTCCCAATGCAATGAAAGATCCTCTTGCATTTTTTGTCTTTGGTCGACTTCTCCATAATGTTATTGAGTTTCTGTGGTTTAAAACTTCTACAGGATGAAAGTAGTCCATCCAATACCCAACACTCCTATTAGTTGCCTTTTACGGCATGCATGGAGTTTTCTTTTCTTCTGTTCTTCCAGTTGCCCAAGGAGCATATGACCTCAACAAACATATGCCAAGTCGTTCAGTGGCGTGCTGACCTCATATGCCAAGTCGTTCAGTGGCGTGCTGACCTCATATGCCAAGTAGTTCAGTTGCGTGCTGACCTCATATGCCAAGTCGTTCAGTGGCGTGCTGACTTCATATGCCAAGTCGTTCAGTGGCGTGCTGACCTCATATGCCAAGTCGTTCAGTGACGTGCTGACCTCATATGCCAAGTCGTTCAGTTGCGTGCTGACCTCATATGCCAAATCGTTCAGTTGCGTGCTGACCTCAGATGCCAAGTCGTTCAGTGGCGTGCTGACCTCATATGCCAAGTCGTTCAGTGGCGTGCTGACCTCATATGCCAAGTCGTTCAGTTGCGTGCTGACCTCATATGCCAAGTCGTTCAGTGGCGTGCTGACCTCATATGCCAAGTCGTTCAGTCGTTCATGTGCAAGTCGTTCAGTGGCGTGCTGACCTCATATGCCAAGTCGTTCAGTGGCGTGCTGACCTCATGTGCCAAGTCGTTCAGTGGCGTGCTGACCTCATATGCCAAGTCGTTCAGTGGCGTGCTGACTTCATATGCCAAGTCGTTCAGTGGCGTGCTGACTTCATATGCCAAGTCGTTCAGTGGCGTGCTGACCTCAAATGCCAAGTCGTTCAGTGGCGTGTCATCATCAGCTTCAGGCCTTTTATGTCTTCGTCATATTCATTAACGGTCTTCAATTCTATTCTCCATGTATTTTTTCAGTCTCCCTCAACTTCTTTCAACCTGGGAATTTCAGAACAATGACTGCCTTGTAATGCTATCAACGAGTTTGTTTTTTTCAATATGTGTTCTATCTATTGATGCCTAAAGGTTACAGTTTTACTCCTCTTTGCCCTCCTTTCGGGCCCTGGTAACGCGATCCTGCTAGGTTCGTTCGTTTTATTGGTTTAATCTGGTTGTTGTTGATTTCGTTGCATGGTTTGTTGCTTAGCAGTTTGGTTCTTTTTGTGTGTGTTTGTTTCGTTTATTTCGGAGCCGCAGTAGCGCAGTGGTTAGCGCACTGGCTTCCTAGCTCGGTGGTCCATGGTTCGATCCCCAGTTGAGGTAGTATTTTTTAGACCGCAAACGGCTCCGTGGTCGACCCAGCCTCATAAATTGGGTACCAGAACAACTCTGGAAAGGTTAAGGCAGTCGGCGTGACGCTGACCACATCACCACTAGTGTGCCCATGGTCAAATAAATATGGGCCTAACACCATATTCCCAATCAGTGGCGTACTAAGGAGGGTGCGAGGGGGGTGGTCCGCCCCGGGTGACAGCCAGGAAAGGGGTGCCATTGGACAGTAATATGATAGTACTTACTGTTAAAAAAAGGCTTGCAAGTGTTTTTCTTTATGGCAGGAGGGTGCCAAAGGTAGGATCCGCCCCGGGTGCCAAATATTATAGGGACGCCTCTGTTCCCAATATGCCTCAATGGGTGTGTAACGGGATCCTTGACCTTTTACCTTTACCCTCGTTTGTTTCGTTGATTTATTGATTTATACAATTTTGGCTTTCTTCTTTTGTGTGGTTGGTTTAATTTGTTGGGTTCGAGTTGATTTTCCTAAATGGTTCCTGTTTGTTGAATTTCAGTAATTTAATTCCCTGGTATGTTGGTTTGTAGTTTAATTCATGTTACTTTGGATGTATTGTTTTGTAGTTTTCGTTGATGGTTTATATGTTGTAAAAAAATAATACACGTAAATGGGTATGTTGCAGACACTCGTAAGAAATAAAGAAGTAGGAAACTAGACAACAGAAAAAACAGAAGTGATAGGTGTATCGGGGACTCGAACTCAGGACCATCCCAACGGCACTAACCTTTCGCTACTGGTGACTGGAGTGCATTGTGACTAACCCCACTGCCAACTTGGCATCACAAAAATAATTATTCGCGGACAGTGGGCATTAGTACGACCTCCCAACGTGACTACGAAATTTCTGACCGAGAAACAACCCGGGCTAATTATACATTTACTTACTGTTTACAGTTCTCGGGTTTCCCTCATTATTTGTTGTTTATATGTTGATTTGTTGACGGTTTAGGCTGTGCGTGCAGCGTCTCTTACTGGGTAACACAGCTAATATATATATATATATATATATATATATATATATATATATATATATATATATATATATATATATATATATATATATACACACACACACACACACACGTGTTATTGCTTTTAAAAGATTGCCCAAGTTGCGCTCTTATCGGTATTTGAATGACGTCACGACAGCTCCAGTGGTTATAATAATATTAGCATACCAGGGTACCACCCACACCAGTCTGACATCATCTACTCCGTGGATGTTATTTGAAAGCGAATGAAGAAGAACAAAACTCGAGAGGACAGTCAGTCATCATTTCCTTTTCACTCCTTATGGGGCATGGAACCACCACTTTCAATTGATCCCCTTGCAGGAAGTTTGCATCAAACATTCTCAAGCGTTTGCAGCAGGGGTTTCTGTAGCAATGTCTTTTACATGATGAGATTGTCAGTCCTCTTATTAGTCACCTTGTTCGATATACCTGAGGGAACAGTAGATGTTCTTTCTTTGTCTCATTAGAGACCACCAGGAAATACACAAGGCAATGCAATCTGAGATTGCGATAGAAAATTCAATTTAAAAATAGAAAAAAAATGTTCTTCAACATACAAGTAAAACAATTATTTATTACTTAAAGGGATATGGAACTAATAATTAACATTCACAATTTCAATGGTTTTTTTGTACGACTATGATTTTCAATACATTAATTAATTTACGAGTAAGTCACCAGCCAAAAACTTGCGGAGGAGGAGGAAGGGGCGGGAGGGGGGGGCGGGGGATTTATGTTGCTCTCTTTCTGCTGCATGCCCTGATGACGTGACATTAAATTCTCCTTTGGTCATTTCATTCAGTTCCATTTTACTTCAGAAGTACGGAAACACGGAAACAGTGTGGCACGAAAGCATTGAAGCTTGATCTTTGATGAGCAATGAGGCTTTGAACAGCTTAGTATATATGAAGGAAATTTCTTGAAATTTAGTCATCGTATAGCAACAGAAGCAGGAATATTTCTATTAAAAAACAAAACACACCCGATGCCATGAAGTATAGTGGGAACAAAATATGCACTGTTTCAACAGGCACGCAATGTAGTGCCATGAAAAAGATTGCAACTTTGGTGGGAAAAGATGCGATAATATTGTGACGGAGGGACAGGAGAATTAGGACGTTTAATATTTTTCTTATGAAAAAAACAAAACATTATTCATTCGCTGTACACCTATGCACAATTTGTGTGCAATGCGCCCATGTGTGTACCCCACTGGCACAATAAATTCTTTGAAAACAACTCACGCACACTGACTGACTATAAAACATTTCTTGTTCTGGAATCCCCAGGGGTAAAGGGAGTAGAGGTAGACCTAACAACACATGCAGAAGAAAACTGGAGACAGAAGTGAAAATAACGAGGAAGAGATGAAAAGACCATGAGCTGATTGCACGCCGCAAAAAAGAATTTGACATGTGTTTATTGAAGGCCTATGATCCTGTGGGAGCTAGAGGCTGTTTGATTGTTTGATCAGTTGCTATTCATGACTTGGCATGTCCTATTGACACAGTGGTTATAGCACTGGTTTCTCACATCAAAGGCACCAAGTTTAAAACAACGGTGCTGTCGCGCTCCAGTCTACCCAGCTATAGATGGGTACTTGACTCTGAAGGGAACTGGCAGCCCAACCTCTCGAAGCTGGGACCTACTATAGCGAAGGCTCTGAAGCTTCACTCTCCTGCGGCTGTATCCGCTCTGGGACTTTGTATTCATGACTCAGCATGGAGAGAACGTATCACATATACCTTGTATTATGAAGTGTCTGCCTGTAAGAGAACATATTACATATATTGTGAAGTGTCTGCCTGTAAGAGGATTATTTACATGGACAAAACCGTTCGTTTATCTTTATGGCTTCTATAAGTTGCACAATTTATAGACTTCAGCGTTGACAATGCAAACCCGTTGTAGGCACGATTTTTATGCTCTGAAAAAGTTCCGAGGTTGGCGAACACATGAGCTATCAGCTAGGAATATTTTCTGAAAGAATTATTGTGTATACTACTGTAGTGTAAAAGCCCGTCATAAGACGGGAATTAAGTTCAAAAGCACCAATACCTAATGGCAATTTTACTTATTCAAAAGTATTTTTTTTAAAACCACTGTGCATCACCACAGTACACGAACTACATTGCAACATCGAGGATCCCTATGTGTGTATACGGGATCACACATTCTATAAATATATTTTTGTTTACACCGTCATTTGCGCATTGTTCTTTGCTAAGTGTTACTATTTTCGGGAAAGTGCATATGTAGTGGGTTTTTTGATGTTATTGCGTGGTTGTTATGTTACCTAGTGTCCTGGATGAGGTCAGCTGTGAAGGCTCCTGATGATAACAGTTTATGTGAGTTACAGAAGGCCTTTCTGCTACCACTTATGACCTCAAACAGACCTATTCTACTATTATGTATGTTAGCTACGTTAAATGTCTAGGGTACTGAATTGTGATGTGTAGGTAATTAAATATACAGACACACACATGTAAATACTAAGTCTAATACTAAGAATAATAATCTCTATGATAAAATCAACTAACACTGTCTTTAAAAGTTTAGATTCTCAATTTTTTAAATTTATTTAGTCCTGAACCAAATGTTTCTTCTGGTCAGGACGTATGAAATAATATGTATTTATCAATAAAGGTGCATATATATTGAACAATTAAATGAAAATTTTATACATAAATATATTGTTACATTGGTTGATATTAATATTGACTACAGTGTCTTTGGAAAAACTAGCACTGGATGTTTAGTTGGGGTGGTGTCATCATGCCCAATCTCTGTTTTATAATGTTCATGTCTTTGAAATATAGACCTGCAGTACAGTTTTTATCAACCCGATTTTGGTTTATTTATTTATTTGTTGTGGACACGGTTGATGAATCTACAGCAGGCCAGGTTTTCACTTAACTGGCCTGTGATGATGCAGTACAGAATTCTAGTGGCCCACTCCTCACAATAGCTGGAGTAAAATGTTAGGCTGCTTCTGCATCCACTCTTTTACTTCTACAAAAGCATCTGGCACTAGCGTAGTGCCAGACCAGAAACTCTGAAACCAAAATTTGTGCCATGTGTCACACTCTGCTTAATGCACCAATTTTACACACACAACAAAGCAAACAGAACTTACAAAGATTGGGTCAGATCTCTCTGACCAACTCTGCACATCTCACCCAGGTGGTATCAAATAGTACCAGTTTCCAAAGACTGCATTGCATCCGAAATATGTTCAATAGTTTCCTCTTCCATCCAATAAGGTGGGTGTTATGTTCCCACTGATCTCAAATATAGATCTGTCTTCTATAGTCTTTGATATGCTTTCTATTATTATGTGTTTGTCTCTAGGCCCTGGCTGTCGCTGGGGACCTAGAATAAGCACTCACTTGTCGTAATCATTTTTCATGATATGGCAGTATCAATCACTCAAAATATTAAATGTTAAATAAAAGGGTTAATGAATTTTTCTCCTTACCACAATTCAAAATGTGAAAACACAGTTACGTTGTACTAGCAAAACTCAGCTGAGCTGCTGGCTATAGTATGGCGTCCCACTGATAATGTATATATATCTTCTGGAAAACACTCATTTAGCAGTAACGAACTGTGTTTAAGGACAGTCTTTTAAAAATGGCACAAACGTGCGTCTCTCTTTCAATAATATAAATGCTTTTGTCCAATCAGCGGACTTCCCCTCTACTTTTTCAAATATTCAAACTAAAAGTCCAATTTCAGTCCAATCTCATTCTAGTGTGTAGTATTTTTCTGTCGGTCCTTTCTTTCAAAACTATTATCTTTATAATTGGAGGAATTTTAACGTTGCATCACTGTAATTTCACCACAGCATATAAGGGAAACAATACAATTAATGTCTAACATTCAACCAAAGTTGCATCCCTTAGTGTTAGTGACAGATAAAGCATGGGATTTTATATATATTTTGATGATGTGTATCGTCATGACTTTCATTTGCGCTCCATACAGATAATAGAACCACCATTGCTGGTGGTACCCTTACATGAAGCCTGCACCAAGCATTCACATGCTCTTGCAGTGGTGATTTTTGTGGCAATTCGTTTTACGCGATGAGATTGCCAGCTCCCATGCACAACCTTATATGAGTCACCTGAGGGAGAAGTGTAGTTCTATTCTTTGTCTCCTCAGACAACACGGGGCTGTTTGTGTGTATGCATGTAGTCATTTTAGTTTTCTTACTACTTTATGTAAGAAGGAAGCAATTCACTTTCTTCGGGCATGTTATGAGAAGTTACTACTTTATGTAAGAAGGAAGCAATTCACTTTCTTCGGGCATGTTATGAGAAGTTACTACTTTATGTAAGAAGGAATAAATTCACTTTCTTCGGGCATGTTATGAGAAGTTACTACTTTATATAAGAAGGAAGAAATTCACTTTCTTCGGGCATGTTATGAGAAGTTACTACTTTATGTAAGAAGGAAGAAATTCACTTTCTTCGGGCATATTATGAGAAGTTACTACTTTATGTAAGAAGGAAGACATTCACTTTCTTCGGGCACGGTATGAGAAGTTACTACTTTATGTAAGAAGGAAGAAATTCACTTTCTTCTGGCATGTAATGAGAAGTTACTACTTTATGTAAGAAGGAAGAAATTCACTTTCTTCGGGCATGTTATGGGAAGTTACTACTTTATGTAAAAAGGAAGAAATTCACTTTCTTCGGTCATGTAATGAGAAGTTACTACTTTTTGTAAGAAGGAAGAAATTCACTTTCTTCGGGCATGTTATGAGAAGTTACTACTTTATGTAAGAAGGAAGAAATTCACTTTCTTCGGACATGTTATGAGAAGTTACTACTTTATGTAAGAAGGAAGAAATTCAATTTCTTCGGGCATGTTATGAGAAGTTATTACTTTATGTAAGAAGGAAGACATTCACTTTCTTCGGGCACGGTATGAGAAGTTACTACTTTATGTAAGAAGGAAGAAATTCACTTTCTTCTGGCATGTAATGAGAAGTTACTACTTTATGTAAGAAGGAAGAAATTCACTTTCTTCGGGCATGTTATGGGAAGTTACTACTTTATGTAAAAAGGAAGAAATTCACTTTCTTCGGGCATGTAATGAGAAGTTACTACTTTTTGTAAGAAGGAAGAAATTCACTTTCTTCGGGCATGTTATGAGAAGTTACTACTTTATGTAAGAAGGAAGCAATTCACTTTCTTCGGTCATGTTATGAGAAGTTACTACTTTATGTAAGAAGGAAGAAATTCACTTTCTTCGGGCATGTTATGAGAAGTTACTACTTTATGTAAGAAGGAAGCAATTCACTTTCTTCGGGCATGTTATGAGAAGTTACTACTTTATGTAAGAAGGAAGAAATTCAATTTCTTCGGGCATGTTATGAGAAGTTATTACTTTATGTAAGAAGGAAGACATTCACTTTCTTTAGGCATGTTATGAGAAGTGACTACTTTATGTAAGAAGGAAGACATTCACTTTCTTCGGGCACGTTATGAGAAGTTACTACTTTATGTAAGAAGGAATAAATTCACTTTCTTCGGGCATGTAATGAGAAGTTACTACTTTATGTAAGAAGGAGGAAATTCACTTTCTTCGGGCATGTTATGGAAAGTTACTACTTTATGTAAAAAGGAAGAAATTCACTTTCTTCGGGCATGTAATGAGAAGTTACTACTTTTTGTAAGGAGGAAGAAATTCACTTTCTTCGGGCATATTATGAGAAGTTACTACTTTATGTAAGAAGGAAGAAATTAACTTTCTTCGGGCATGTTATGAGAAGTTACTACTTTATGTAAAAAGGAAGAAATTCACTTTCTTCGAGCATATTATGAGAAGTTACTATTTTATGTAAGAAGGAAGAAATTCACTTTCTTCGGGCATGTTATGAGAAGTTACTACTTTATGTAAAAAGGAAGAAATTCACTTTCTACGGGCATGTTATGAGAAGTTACTATTTTATGTAAGAAGGAAGAAATTCACTTTCTTCGGGCATGTTATGAGAAGTTACTATTTTATGTAAGAAAGAAGAAATTCACTTTCTTCGGGCATGTTATGAGAAGTTACTACTTTATGTAAAAAGGAAGAAATTCACTTTCTTTGGGCATGTTATGAGAAGTTACTATTTTATGTAAGAAGGAAGAAATTCACTTTCTTCGGGCATGTTATGAGAAGTTACTACTTTATGTAAGAAGGAAGAAATTCACTTTCTTCGGGCATGTTATGAGAAGTTACTACTTTATGTAAGAAGGAAGAAATTCACTTTCTTCGGGCATGTTGTGAGAAGTTACTACTTTATGTAAGAAGGAAGAAATTCACTTTCTTCAGGCATGTTATGAGAAGAAAAAAGCTGGAATGTGTTGTCACAATAAAACAGATTCAAGGAAAAAGAGAAAGAGGACGATGAAGTTAGAAGATACTGGACATCATGGCATGGAAAAAAAAAAGTCATCAATAGAACTGATAAACAGTATTGGAGACAGGAAGTCGTAGATATACATGATCGCCTACGCCAACAGGCATGGTACTTGAAGAAGATAAAATGGACGCTTTTTTTTTTGTAATTGTATGTTCTTTGTTCTACTGTGTTGTTGAAACTGATGAAGTATTTCACTGAAACGTTTTTGGTATGTTTTGAAACTTGTTTTCTTTTTTAAACTGACAAAAACACAGTTCTCCTTTGCACACTTTCAGACGTCAATTTAAATATGTTACGAAGTAATGACCTTGAGGTTCTTAGTATCTCCAAAGATTTGGCTAGTAGCCTCCTTAAGTCATAACTAACTTTAGGCATGTTGCGCCCATGAGGTAATATCCCTTAGCTGCTTTTTATTTATTTTGTTGACTGGTGTTACTTAACATTTTCTTTTCTCGTCTGCTTGTTGTAAGAACTCTATTACGCACAATATGAGGTGGCGCCGTAGGGAGCATCTTCACTTGGTGCGATCGGCATCTTTGTCCTCCCAGGTTGCTGGATTTATGTACAGTGATTTATGTCTTTCGTTTTGCGAGGCGCGTCCCGTTCAACCTACGGTTATATTAGGGCGGCGATTAATGTGGGGGTTTTTGCATGGCGGGGGTTGGCAACCTCTTCATGTAAAACATGTTGCTTCAGAAATCACAGCTGCAAGGGCACGTGAATGCTTGGCGTAGTCTTACAGCAAAGGGAGAAGCTGCAGCAGTAGGACAATGCTTCATAATGTGCAAAAGGAAATAAAAATGATGATGATGAAATAAAGAGATACATTGTGTCAGATAGGACTAAAGGCGCATTTTCTAAATTAAAATTGTGCCTCGATTTAGCGAGGCCTGCTCCGTTCAATCAAGACAATTTAGAGAGTGATCTCCCCTTGCCAATATGGCGACTTAACTTTTGACGTTAGTGATTTTCTACATGTTTTTTTTTAGAATCCAGTCAGACAGTGAGACCACACTGCTGCCTTGCAGGTAGGCTGGGGACAGTCAAAGGCTAAGGAAGGCAGCCTGACATAAATGCCCGTTGAAATCGGATCTACTGGGCCACAGGCCTAACGAAACAGTACAACGTACGCCGCTCCATGATGACGTCATTACATAGTAAGCAAAATGTCAATAACTCCATAGCGATCAGCTGGGCTACACAGTCAAAGGGCTAGAATTACTGACAAAGCTCACAAAACACCCAGTAACATCTGCTTCACAGTTGCCCCTTATATGCGGTACAGAGAAAGCGCATATGGCCGACGCCAGCTCCTTTCGTGGAAAAGCTTTACGGGGATTCAAATAGCCTCAAATTGACTACTGCTTTCTTTGAGAACATTCAAGTGTACGTCTGAGAGTGTACGAAAGAGAAAAATCTAGACACAGGGTCCGCCGGTTATATTAGGGCGCATGTAAAAAAAAAAAAGGTCTGGTTTATTGTGTTTACGGGCGCATAAAACGAACTATAGAGACTGAGTTCCACATGGAAAATAAATACTGTAGTGACAGCAAGAAATGGAGAAGCTGTTTGACCTGGGTGGATTTAGTGTCTCTGCCTTCTGTGTCTCAGGGCTTAACGAAAATGCGATTATTTCGATGATGACAATGACGTTAGTCTATTAGTTTGTTTTATTAATATACAGAGACTGATGCTGCCAACGGCTGACGGTCACAGTGGTTAGATTCGTAGATGCTGGGAGCAGCTTGTGGTAGTTAACGAGTTTTAAAAAAAAAACAGATTCTTATTCATGCAGAGTTGCAATATAACTCACAAGAAGCAAACTTTTTTTAATGTTTACTTTGACTGACGTCAACTTCTATAAAAAGAACACAATTAGATTCTCATCTTTGTTAGATGGAGTGACTAGATCCGTTCCTCGCTACCTTTGCCTTCCCGAACTCAAGAGCAGAGTCAAGGACCCATTTTTACAGCTAGGTACACTGGCTCATGACGATACCACGTTTTGAACCTGGTAACTTAACTTCGAGAAGACAAGCGCTTTAACCACCCTGCCAATGTTGGTTAGTTTTAATCTTTCGCATACCGAGAAGCAACCTCGTTGAACCAGTTCATTTTTCGTTATGTGAGGGCACAGCGTACGGGAGAAGTGTCGTAAAGCGATAAAAAGCCCCTTGTAACACTATAGTCGACGAGAGCAAACAGTCCCTACCCGATCGATTGTTTACACAGCCTTGTATTCTTGACTGCAAAGGGAACGTGCTAAAGGCCCGACAACACACCTTGGTATAACAATATACATGTTAACGGTCGCAGGACAAAATGAAATTTATGGTGAGAAGAACAGCACAGGAAAACATGTGTTTGCAACACTACAGGGGCATAACTGTTTTTAATTTTAGGTCGAATTGTTCGGCCTTGCTTGTTTTTGTCATCCACATGTTGACTTTTCGTCTGCTCTGCAGAAGTAAATTATTTGTACAGGCAGGAAGTTATGAACTGTTTATAATGTAATTAAGGTATGGTTTTTTCATGTATTCGTTTCTCACAATATAAGATTTTGCAACTGGTGGTTATTACGTTATTACACTACGCTGCGCTACACTACACTAGACTACACTACACTGTACTGTGCACATCACACTGCACTTCATTTTTTTTTCTTTTTTTTCTATAACCAGCGGCACTCGAGCTTTTCCAGCTCTTTCGGCCCAACGACATGTCATTGCAAGGCTGGGGGGTCAGTGGACTTTCCTACCAACCCGGTCAGGAGCTTCCTCCTTCCCATCCACACGGGATTTATGTGCAGGAGCCGTTCAGGTTATTCAGTCAAATTTCCGGTCGTAAACATTTCTTCAAACGCCGACGGCCGGGTTTGAACCATGAACATCTGGTCGCCAGTACAACGTTGTAGCCATTACACCAGCGCGGCTCCCATCTGCACTTCATTATATTATATTATTATTATAGTATTATTATATTACTAGTGTAAAAGCCCGTCATAAGACGGGAATTAAATTCAAAAGCACCAATACCTAACGGCAATTTTACTTATTCAAAAGTATTTTTTTAAAAACCACTGTGCATCACCACAGTACACGAACTACGTAGCAGCAGCGAGGATCCCAATGTGTGTATACGGGATCACACATTCTATAAATATTTTTGTGCACACCGTCATTTGCGCATTGTTCTTTTGCTAAGTGTTACTATTTTCGGGAGAGCACATATAAGGGAAACAATACAATTAATGTCTAACTTTCAACCAAAGTTGCATCCCTGGAATTTTATATATAGGAATACAGTAATTATTATATTATATTATATAGTGGCCCCTTCAGCCATAACTGACTTGGGAATGCAGCCATGCGATGATAGCTCTCAGCTGCTTTTTTTTCCTGGTGTACCGCTCCGCTTGTCCTTTTCTCTTCAGCTTGTTGTGAGAGCTTCCTTTCGCCCATTGTGAGGTGGCGCCACTTGGTGCGATCGGCAGCTTCAGTCTCCCAGGTTGCTGGATTTATGTCCAGAGACCTCACGTCTCTCTTAATAATAATAAGTTAAATATCTAATATTAATATCTTAAGAGAAATATGATATTACGTTATGATAGGAAACTCTATACACAGCACTGCAACAGGAGGAAATCTGATCATCAGATAAGCCCCCCCCCCCCGACCTCTGACTGAACAAGTGTTTTGGCCCTTTAATGTCTTTTACACTCTAAGGGGGGTGGGCGCACATTTAGATGATCACTCCCAATTATCAGCCTCTTGTTCTCTTTCCAGTCTGCGCTGGGAATAGAACCCTCGCCAGCTTTGTAGCAGCTTAAAACTTCACTCCTCGTTTTATTTCCGATGCCAGCTTGAGGTAACTGTAAAAGTAACCATTATGTTGTTTATAAATTACTGCCCTAAATTCCACAGCCTGTTGCGATTGCTCCACAGCCACCACGCAGACCTTCCGCCTTTTCATCGAGCCTCTTAAGTGCCTTCGTTCTTGGCTATCCTTTTACACCCAATTGTTTCAGTAGATCATATACTGAGGCTTTCACCTGTGTGTTACCGGGGCCAGAAAGGGGAGCAAAGAATAGTAATATTGTATCCTACCATGCATGTCGTAAAAAGCGACTAAGGAGGGTTGGGCATGGGGCTGGCTACCCCATCCCGTAAAAAAAACTTTTTACCAAAAATACTTCAATAAATATGGACAAGTCAAATACAGAATACACGGAGGCAGTCATTTGACCTCTTGTACCTACCTTTACAGCTATGACTTTTGCTGTGAGCCCGTCGTGTTTGAAGTCCATGACCAGATCATTATATTTGGCGTTTTAATCCGCATGGAGCACGAAGTTACTATCATTGCAGCTTCTCTCTTGACAGGAAGCCTGGACCAACCACTCATGTGCGCTTGCAGTCGTGGTTTCTGTAGCAATGTGTTTTACATGATAACGTTTGCAGTCCCGTGCACAACCACGATTAAATGCCTGTAACGATATGCCTCTTTGTGTCATTGCATTTGTCTAAACTTATCTTTTACTAAATGAAGTAACTGTTATATGTGAAATACATGTTGTGGGTTATATAATGTTTTGCTGTGTTGTGTAGATCACTGAGTAGGTCAGGTTTTAGTTCCGTTTCTAGAGAGTGTGAAATTTAACGTATTTAAATATTATGTTTATTATGTGATTTTCTTTGTTGTTCGTATTTCTTCATGCTTAGTAGGTGGTGTGCTATGGTGCTTCTCTCAAGACATGCTGTGCTGCAGGGTTTTTCTATCATTAAATAATCTGCTTTTAGTTATAGCCACCAGAATCATCACTACTTACTTTCCACACTACACATCAGTCACCAGAATCATCACAAATTACCTTCCACACTACACATCAGTCACCAGAATCATCACCAGTTACCTTCCACACTACACATCAGTAATCAGAATCATCACCAGTTACCTTCCACACCACTCATCAATCACCAGAATCATCACTAATTATCTTCCACATAACCATTAGTCACCAGAATCATCATCAGTTACCTTTCCCACTTCCATCAGTCACCAGAATCATCACCTGTTATCTTCTACACTGCCATCAGTCACCAGAATCATCACCAATTACCTTCCACACTCCCATCAGTCACCAGAATCATCACCAGTTACCTTCCACACGACCATCAGTCACCAGAATCATCACCAATCTTCGACACAACCATCAGCCACCTCAATCATCACTAGTTACCTTCTACACTGCCATCAGTAACCAGAATCCATCACCTGTTATCTTCCACACAACCATTAGTCGCCAGAATCATCACCAATTACCTTCGACACTACCATCACTCACCAGAATTATCCCCAATTACCTTCCATACTAACATTAGTCACCAGATACCCCACAAATTACCTTCCACACTGCCATCAGTCACCAGAATCATCCCCAATTACATTCCACACTACCACCAGTCACTCGAATCATCATCATAATTAGCCACTGCAATTACGCAAAAATCAAGCGGCAAGAACAGCGAACAAATAAATACTTTAGCACCATTATTATTGCTAGCATCAACATCCAAGAACTACCACGAGCCTGAGTTGAAAAAGCCCGTGCGTCACCAGAGTTTCAGCACGAGACTTTCACATCACTCTCTAGACCAACACGCTGAAGGGAGCATCCGTCGACAGTCGGAGATGGAGAACTGTCATGGAGTTGCTCTCTTTACCGTTAGGTCAATGTCATCCCAGAGCACAAGGAAGTCTTCAACGACTAGGATATGCAGCGTCGGATTATTCATTAGGCCCACTAGACACGGGCCTAGAGCCCCAGGCTTACAGGGGCCCCCGCGAAAAAAAGAAACGGAGTCATAACGCACAGAGCTCTACATCAACGGCACGTGCACGTTATTACGCTCGTGCGTGCAGGGTAATAGTATATATATACAACAGTTAGTTTATTAGTTACTTCCACCCCCGCTTTTTTCCTTCTTTATTATATTTTCTTTGTAGGGCCCCACTACCGTTAACAAAATCTAGGGGCTGTAACGAACACTTTTTTTTAAAAACATATTATTATATATTAATAAAAACATTTATCTGAAATACATTCGTTATTTTCTTCCTAGTTTTACCTTTCAGAACATTGGAAAAGGGCCCCAAAATAAGTTAATATCCTAAGGCCTCCGGAGATCGTAATCCTGCCCTGTGCATATGTTATTATTCTTTCTTGTCTCAAGGTCACAGCATGATGAACTATTTTTTCAATTGAAATATCTTATTTCGTGTTGCCTTTCTAGTGAAAAAAAAAAAGTTTACAAGGAATACGCAAATGCCTTTTGGGGTCGTCCACAAATGACGTCACGAAAATCTTGCTATTTTAACACCCCCCCCCCCTCCCCCCACGGTTAAATTTAGTCACAAAAACCCAGAAAACTCTAATATGACGTCATAAATCTCTTACCCCCACCCCTTTTTTCCTCTTTTATTTTGTACTACTGAAAAGCAACACCGTAACTGAAGTTAAATTAGTTACATAGTCATCATCATCATGACCTTTCAACTCCCTAAGGTGCATATGCTTTGTGCCAAGTCTTCCTGTCACGTGCCATCAGCTCAAACTCTTTCTACATCTTCTTTATCACTTTCATGCCTGTCTTCAGTTCTCTTCTCCGTGTGTTCCCTGGTCCTCCTCTGCCTCTCTTACCCTGGGGGATCCCAGACCAAGGACTGCCAGGTAAAGCTATCAGCAGGTGTTGCTCAGTGTTTGTGTCTGTCTCCAGCGCCTTCTTCCCATGTCTGGTGATGTTGACACTTGTCTGGTTCGTGTCGTCAGTTCCACATTAGTAGTCTTCTCATACAACTACAATCCTTCTATTTAGGCAAGCACCAATTTATTTAGAGCGTAGGCCTCTTGCGGCAAAGGTATCGGGTTGGAAACACGGTGGTATCACGCTACAATGTATCATCTGTAAATGGATACCTGACTCTACTCTTGGGTCTGGAAAGGTAAAGGCAGCAAGAGGGGAAGTGATTACTTCACTCCTCAAAGCTCTATCTACAGGGTGTTTATAAAGTCGCTGTGCAGTGAATTTGAAAAATATTTTAGAAATTACGTCACGAATGATGCAAATTTACGTCATGATATTCTGTGTTCCAATGCTGTGTTGTCCACAATCCCATGTGCAGCATTACACAACAAGCCCCAATTTAAAACCACATTTCTGGTGACGTAGTCTCGCCCGGGCGTAAATTTCACTGCACAGCGACTTTATAAACACCCTGTAGTATTGTATAGTTTCTAACACTTAAATCCCTCTTTACGGCAGTATCTGTTATGAGACTACCTTTTTTTACGCATGTATGAAAGTCTGACGCTTTTTGGTTGTTGTTTTCGTTGTCTGCCATATTAAGAGCAATACAGTAGGGCTAACTTGCCATGTGAATTGATTCTGATTTTTCTGTTGGACGTGACTTCTTTTAATCTCGATACATTTCTGTGATCTCATCAGACACGTTGTCGCGATGGTGATAACCAGTTTCTGTTTTTTTTTTAAATTTGATTTTAAACAGCACAATCTATTTAGTCTGCATTTTGTTTTTTTTAAGGTGTGTATTACCTTATTTAACAAAGAATGATATAATTATTATCAATTTAAACCAGTTAAAGGTTATAACAACTATCAGATATTTCAGCTGAGGTTATAATATTAAGTAGTAAATATACCCGTCTAAATAATGACGTGGAAAGAACTAAAGTTAACGTCTTTACCTTTCAGCATCTGCAGCACATTTAGAAGACTGGGAAACTCATATTGTTGATTCTGAATGAAATTATTTTACCCATTTTTGTAAAGTTTTGATAAAGATAATTATCGAAATGAAGAGTTTTTTTTTTTTTTTTTTGCTTTAGAACACCAGACACCGTAGAAAATGGAAAGACAGTATCATCAACGCCACTAGTCACGCTGCTTAATAAATGAAATTTGTCAACTTATAAGTTTGCAGTTCACTAAAAATGTTAACATTCAATAAGGTTATGAAAAAAGTAAACGGTGCTGTTTACTAAAAAAAAAAAAAAAGAGTGAATTTCTGCTTGATCGCCGTAGGTACATATCCGGTGTTCCGAATCGTGCTAATGACCCCTGTCTACGAGGCACTATTTTATGGTGCCTAGTTGGCAGGGAGGATAGTGTGATTCGCTTCCGTGGCTAGGCGGTGGTGCCGTTCGGGAGGTCTTGGGTTCGATTCTCCGGTAAGCCACTCACTTCTGTTGTTTTTCTGTTGTCTAGTTTTCTACTTCTTTATTTCTCACGAGTGCCTGAAACATGCCTTTATTTGTGTAATATTAATTTGTTTAAACAATACGTCTCGATTTAAAAAAAAAAAAAAAAACACACAATTACAAGGTGTCCCAAAAGTCCCCTATACTACATAGCCCAGATCTCACAACCTGCGATACCTCAGTCTGGTGTGCCAGAGTGTGTCGTTAAGCAGGAAGTCAGCCAAAGCCGATAAGAAACAACGAACCAACTTCACGAGGACGTTAGCACTGCATTCCGATGCATCACGCCATAAATGTTTTTACAAAACAAATGAATAACCGGACATGGCGATGTATCGTCCTGCATGCAGACTACAGTGTTGCCCATTCCGATGTTTTGGAGCCCGAGTTATAGTGAAAGTGTGATGTGAACATGAAAAAATATCTGATTAGAAACAGTTTTTAAAAAAATTATTCAACTTAAGTTTCTTAAATAAAAAAAATAAAAAAGATTTAGTGGGGATAGTGACTGTTGCGACACCCTGTTGTAGCCATATTTACTCACACGTTCAATGGTTAATTCTGAATCGATACCGTGAGCATCACGAAAGGACATGCTGCCGCGTTATCACGAATACAACACTGACGAAGACAAAGACAATCATAATGTACGTAACTGTAATACTGTATAGTCGATTCTTCCTTCTTCTTTCACCTTTGAACTCCCCAAGGGGCATAGGCCTTCAATAAACTTACGGCCAAGTCTTCCTGTCCTGTGCCATCAACTCAAGATCTTTCCATGTCATCTTCATCCCTTCTGTTTCCAGTTCTCGTCTCCGTGTACTCTTTGGTCTTCCTTTATCTCTTTTATCCTGGGGGTTCCAGACCAAGGACTGCCTTGTAATGCTATCAACAGGTTTTCTCAGTATGTGTCCTATCCATCGCCAGCGTCTTCTTCTCATCTCTTGTTCCACTGGTACTTGTCTCGTTCTTGTCATTAGTTCCATATTAGTGATCTTGTCATACCACTTCAATCTTTTTGTTTTACATATAGACGATAACAACTATAAAATCGACAACAATTTTCAGACTAGTGTACTTTTATTTATATCTCTACTGAAAATAAACACCTCCTTTATTCTGCACTTCCAGGGCGGATGTTCTTCAGGTGCTTGTAATGTCACCAGGTCTTAAACTGAAAAAAAAAAAAAAACAAAGATAATAAAAAGGCACAATTTATTACTCTATTACGATCTTGAAAAGTACATAAACCAAGTATCTGTACGCGAAGCTGCCAAAGAACAGCTATGCGACGAACGGATTAAAAAAAAAAAAAAACAGAAATAAATTTGCACATAACAATTTAAAAAACCATACATTTTATGCAACTTGTAAGGCACTGACTCGATATGTACATGAAAGTAAACAACAGCAAGGTATTAAAACCAAGGAACAGACAGAGGAAAGAAACTAGGACAAAGCTGCACATTGTGGAAAATGCATCTTCATTAGCCTTCTGCTTCCCTAAGTATATCTTCAACACAATTATAGTAGGTCCTCCTATCCTGTGCCATCCTCTCAAGATCTTTACCTGTGTTCTTTATCTCTTTCATTTCTTTCTCCAGTTCTCTTCTCTGTGTGTGTTAGGCACCCCACTACCTCTCTTACTCTGGAAAGTCCTGAGGAAGGATTCCCTTGTAATGCTATAAAAAATATTTCATCAATCGCCAGAGTCTTCATCGCATCTCTAGTTCCACTGGCACTTGTCTGGTTCTTGTCATCTCTAGTTCCACTGGCACTTGTCTGGTTCTTGTCATCTCTAGTTCCACTGGCACTTGTCTGGTTCTTGTCATCTCTAGTTCCACTGGCACTTGTCTGGTTCTTGTCATCTCTAGTTCCACTGGCACTTGTCTGGTTCTTGTCATCTCTAGTTCCACTGGCACTTGTCTGGTTCTTGTCATCTCTAGTTCCACTGGCACTTGTCTGGTTCTTGTCATCTCTAGTTCCACTGGCACTGGTCTGGTTCTTGTCATCTCTAGTTCCACTGGCACTGGTCTGGTTCTTGTCATCTCTAGTTCCACTGGCACTTGTCTGGTTCTTGTCATCTCTAGTTCCACTGGCACTTGTCTGGTTCTTGTCATCTCTAGTTCCACTGGCACTGGTCTGGTTCTTGTCATCTCTAGTTCCACTGGCACTTGTCTGGTTCTTGTCATCTCTAGTTCCACTGGCACTTGTCTGGTTCTTGTCATCTCTGTTTCACTTAGCCTTGTCTGGTTCTTGTCATCTCTAGTTCCACTGGCACTTGTCTGGTTCTTGTCATCTCTAGTTCCACTGGCACTTGTCTGGTTCTTGTCATCTCTAGTTCCACTGGCACTTGTCTGGTTCTTGTCATCTCTAGTTCCACTGGCACTTGTCTGGTTCTTGTCATCTCTAGTTCCACTGGCACATGTCTGGTTCTTGTCATCTCTAGTTCCACTGGCGCATGTCTGGTTCTTGTCATCTCTAGTTCCACTGGCGCATGTCTGGTTCTTGTCATCTCTAGTTCCACTGGCGCATGTCTGGTTCTTGTCATCTCTAGTTCCACTGGCGCATGTCTGGTTCTTGTCATCTCTAGTTCCACTGGCACTTGTCTGGTTCTTGTCATCTCTAGTTCCACTGGCACTGGTCTGGTTCTTGTCATCTCTAGTTCCACTGGCACTGGTCTGGTTCTTGTCATCTCTAGTTCCACTGGCACTGGTCTGGTTCTTGTCATCTCTAGTTCCACTGGCACTTGTCTGGTTCTTGTCATCTCTAGTTCCACTGGCACTGGTCTGGTTCTTGTCATCTCTAGTTCCACTGACACTGGTCTGGTTCTTGTCATCTCTAGTTCCACTGGCACTTGTCTGGTTCTTGTCATCTCTAGTTCCACTGGCACCTGTCTGGTTCTTGTCATCTCTAGTTCCACTGGCACTGGTCTGGTTCTTGTCATCTCTAGTTCCACTGGCACTGGTCTGGTTCTTGTCATCTCTAGTTCCACTGGCACTTGTCTGGTTCTTGTCATCTCTAGTTCTGTAGTGAAATTGACAGAGATACAACGGTAAAATACCTCCAAAGATAACATGTAAGGATAAAAACATAATGCGTAGGCTGCTGATAGTACATGATCGCCCAGACCGCGGGTCATCACCCTCCATAAAAATTGACTTGCTAGACAGGAGGGGAACGGCGGATAAAAGGAAAAAAATATGACTGGAAAGATTGCGTGAGACTAGAAAGGCTAAGGAGACGCAATTGGGGGAGAAACGGAGAAAAGTCACGTTTCCCAAGTTGACATAAAGCAAGGAACTCGACAGAAGGGACCTTGGATATGTTACGCCACAGTCATTTATTGGTCGCTTTTGCGACACCAAGCCTTTGATTTGAATTCAGCGGCAGAACGCGGATGTTTGGAATATTACAAAAATTAAAAAGTAACTTTTTCGTAATATTAATGTTAGGAATATAAATATTAGCTGGCCG
The DNA here is from genome assembly GCA_024509875.1 of Oreohelix idahoensis. Lineage (NCBI taxonomy): Eukaryota > Metazoa > Mollusca > Gastropoda > Stylommatophora > Oreohelicidae > Oreohelix > Oreohelix idahoensis. Next base: position 23,272 of record JAMPIV010009755.1, read on the forward strand.
GATGGCCCATTCTGAGCAGTGAACTAATATGTTCTTAATTTTACAGACGGATAGATAATATTGAAGATAATGACAAAAGACAGTGTTGTTCACATCAACGACAGACTGTATGGAATAAAAAGTGTCGCTATTTGCACAAAAAAACACGACCTCGAGACGCAGGTGTTCAAATCTACTTAGTAGGGAAGCGAAGGGACATTGGTGGGAGCTGTGTCTAAATATAACTTTTAACGACAAAATTTTGGAGGGGAGAGAAAGGTTGGTTCAAAAATCAAGTACATTTTGAAAAAAAAAAAAAAGTAGAGACGGACAGACTAACAGATAAACATCCATACTTGACTGAAGCATGACTGAAATGACTTTAGGGTAGGAAATTTGAATTTCAAATAAACCTAGGCAGTGATTGGCCACAGACAATCATTTTATCGGCGCTCAGACGCGCAAGTGGGGCCATTCCTCAATAGTTGTTCGATGATAGACACAGTATTTTAAAGTGTGGTGATTTCCAAATGAAAGAAAGTGAAATAAGTTCAGGGACGCCATACTATAGCCAGCAGCTCAGCTGAGTTTTGCTAGCATTTCTGTGTTCTTTATTCATAATCTGGTAAGATTGAAATTATTTCTTTGTATATTTTGAATATTGTTTAATGTTCGAGTGATTTGATACTGCCATATCGAAATCTAGCCTTACAAACAAGTAGGGATTTGCTCTAGACCCCCCGCCCAAGTCAGGGTCTAGGGACCAACAATATACATAAACTCCAACAAGGGTTAGGAAAGACAGATCAAGTGTTGAGAATAATGAAACATATTACCTATCCACTTTTAGGGAAGGAAACTAATAAATATTTTTCAGAATCTATAGTCTGGGAGGACCTATCTGATGTAAAACCACCATGGTAAATGTGCTGTTTGGTCAGAGAGATCTGACCTGTCTGTATGATGTGGTTGTTGTGTCCGTGTTGTGTCCAGACGTGGGTAGAGAATAGAATTTTGACACATAGCCAATACTTTGATTGCAGAGCTGTGAGTTTCAGCTGTCAACAAGGCGGTGTCCATTCAGTTGGTGATTTTACTCGAGTGTATCTGTGCAGTACGTTGTGACAGAGACCACTATTATTGCCCGCCAGCACGGAGAGGTGGGACCACCAGATGTCAGCACCAGAGCTACATATGCAAGATGAGTGAGCCTCTGGTCTGCTGGAAGTTCACCAACGCCTTTTAGTTACTAATACCCCATAAAATTCCTGCAATTTACTGGACACTGTGTAGTCAATATAGACAGGTGTGATGAGGCCACCCCAACAGCACAAGCATTAACTATCCTCCCAAGTAGATGACTACTAGAACATTTTAATAAAACTAACTAGTCTAGTACTTATATATGTACACTCTTGCATTTATTATGTAACATTCCATGCATTTCTTTCATAATTTTAAATCCTTTTTTTTTAACAAAAAGTTCTGGTCAACATAAAAACTTGATCCAGGACAAATAAATGTAATATAATTCTATCAAAAATTTTACACACGTGAGTTAGTTCAGTGTATTTTAACATTTGTTAATATTATTAGTCTGCTTAAATATCTGTGGGTGTAGCTATAATTATCACACCACATTACATATCATTACCCTAGACATTTTACATAGATACATTCATTAAGAAAAAAAAAAAAATTGAGTGTGAGGTCGTAGTGGTAGCAAGAAAGGCCTTCTGACAATTCACAACTACATTTTATCTCAGGAGCCTTCACAGCTGGCCTCATACATTACATTTAGTAATATCACCATCATACAATACCATCAAACCCACTACATACATTGGGGTCTTGTCCAGGGATAATTAGCCCAACAGTAATATTAGGATCTCCTGGTTGGAGAAATAAAATTAGGGGAAAAAAATTGTGAAATTCCCTTTAAAATTAAAAGTGTCCCTGCAGATAAAAGTTGGTGAATCTTCACAGCCAGTGATAATTAATTAGTTAACTGGTTAGTTAGAATTAGTTAGACTATAGTCATAAGAAGTACTTAGTGTATTTACTGGTTAGAGATTTAGCTTGTATATTATTATATTGTCTGAAAAGTATGGCGGAGCTAGCAAAATTCCGATCAGCTGCTGTGCTGACCGCAAAGGAGATGGGAATGGATGGTCAGATTTTAATTCAATATGTAACGGCTGAATGTGATAAATATAGTGAAAGGGAAGATAGAAAGGTAGCTGAAGAGAAGAGGTTACAAATTGAGGCTGATAGAGAAATTAAGAGGCTGCAGATTGAGGCAGAAGAAAAAAGGTTGACTGCCGAAAGGGAGGCAGAAGAAAAACGACAGCAAAGGGAGGCAGAAGAAAAACGACAGCAAAGGGAGGCAGAAGATAGAAGGTTGCAGAGGGAGCACGAATTACGACTAAGGGAGCTGGAATTACAAGGCCCGGCTCCTGAAAATGGTGCCAGCCCTTTTGCCTCAGATGCTACGCCCAGTCTGGGAGCCTCAAACTCAGCTATGGGGTTTCATTTAGACCATTTTGTTGAAAAAGACGATGACATAGAGGGGTACCTAGGACGTTTTGAGTTATTAGCTACTACATATGGGTTAGAGAGAGAGAGGTGGAGTTTAAAGCTATCACAGGGATTGAGAGGTACTTCTTATGAAGTATTTGCCAAAATGAACAGGGAAGACCAAGACAATTATGACATGTTAAAGCAGGCTTTGTTATTAAGGTACGAGAAGAATGGTGAATTTTATCGTAAGAAATTTAGAAATGCCAAACTGTTGTCTGGGGAGACATACCACCAATTCTCTGCTAGACTAGAAACCTATTTGGAGAAATGGACGGCTCTGGGGAAGACCCAAGATCTTAAAGACATGATCATGATTGAGCAATTGAGAGAGTCCATGGCTCCAGACATGAGAAAATTTCTCATGGAACAAGGTGCAGAGAAGTTGGGGGAAATTTTAAATGTTGCTGAGAGGTATCAGGCAGCTCAGGCAGAGGTAAGTGGTGCTAAAAAGAAGCACATAGACAATTTTAAAGCTCCACAGCAATTTAATAAATTTGATAATAGAGAGCAGGGAAATAAAGGTAGGACAAACTTTGAGCGGCCAAGAAATGACTATCGCGACAGAAACTCACAGTTCAATGACCAAAAGTTCAATGAAAGAAAACCGTTGAACCAAGGAAAAAGATGGTGTAAATGGTGCAAGAAGGATAACCATAACACCGAATTTTGTAGAAGGAAACCTTCAAACATTGCTGCAATGAAGTCGGGGACGCGAAGATTAAAGGTTAATCCTAATGGACAACAGGAACCTTATCACCCCCCAGTTTGTGAGGATGTTATTTGTAATGGGGTCACCATAAGGTGCCTTTATGATACAGGTTTGGATTATGATTCAGTTGTGAAGTCTAGCCTAGTTGACCCAAGTCAGTATACCACAGAAACAGTGGAAATACAAGGGGCGACTAAGGACATACCACTCATGACACTTCCCATCGCAAGGATAACGGTGAAAACTCGCTATGTGGAGGGAGAAATCAGAGCAGCAGTGATAGATGAACCAATCTACCCTCTGATATTGGGGTGTAGATACGTCTTCTTGGGGAATCCCGAGAAACCTGTGATCATGGCGACAGTGCAGACCAGGTCACAGAAGAAGGAGGAAGAAGGTGAACCTATAAATGCTCATCCAGAGGAGATGAGGAAGGCGCAGGCTGAGGATAGGACACTCAAGCCCTGTTTTAAAAAATTGCCCAAATGCCACACACCTCCGAGCAAGGGGGAATATTTCATGAAGAACAAACTCTTATACAGGAAGGCCGGAACTGGAACAAATGGTCACAACCAGCTGGTTCTTCCCACTTCATATAGAGATAAAGTGATGGAACTCGGGCATGCGATTCCCTTCAGTGGTCACATGGGGATCAGCGCCACAGGACAGCGTATAGCTTGTCATTACTTCTGGCCAGGGATAACGGAGGATATAAAAAGATATGTCAAATCCTGCCCAGAATGTCAAAGGGTAGCTCCAAAGCACTGGACTGCTCCTGCAACTCTAGGGGAAATGCCCATAGTGGGAACACCTTTTGAGAGGGTTGCAGTGGATATTGTGGGACCTCTCACTCGGACCAAGAGGAGGAACAGTTACATCCTTACTCTGGTGGACACTTGTTCTATGTGGGGAGAGGCGGTAGCCCTGCCATCAATTGATTCAAAACATGTAGCAGAGGCACTACTTACAATATTTACCCGATTAGGATTCCCGCATCAAATCTTGACGGATAATGGTTCTCAGTTCAAGGGGAAACTAACGGAAGAAGTTTTTAAGCTATTTCAAGCCAGACACTTTCATTGTAGTCCGTACCATCCACAAGGGAACGGCCAGGTAGAGAGGTTCAACGGGACTCCCATTTCTATCCTGAGAAAGCTGGCACACGAAAAACCGGATCTGTGGGATCAATTCCTGCCCGCCGCATTGTTTGCGTACCGGGAGGTACCACATAGTTCAACCGGGATGGCTCCCGCAACTCTGCTATTTGGGAGGCCAATAAAAGGTCCATTAGAAGCTCTATTAAGGACCTGGACAGATGAGAAGGCGGAAGAGACTGTTACCTCATCGTATCAATACGTGAACGAACTGACCACTCGTTTGAAAGCTGGATGGAAACTGGCAAATGATAATATGAAGCAAGCCAGGAAGAAACATGCAGCATATTTTAATAGGAAGGCAAAGGACAGGGAACTGGCAGTCGGAGAGAAGGTGCTGCTTCTACTACCCGGAAGCCAGAATAAATTACAAATTGGTTGGCAAGGTCCATATACGGTTCTAGAGAAGGTGTCTAGAACAAACTATAAAATTGACAAAAAGGGGAAGGAGAAAGTTTATCATGTAAACCTGTTAAAGAAGTATCTGGACAGACCACTCCAGGAAAGCACCCCCTTATTGACCTTGGCTATTGCAACCCAGATGCAAAAAGAACCACTCACCTCACATGAATACCCATTACATCCTTGTGAAACCGCAGCACAGGTAAAAGTCAGTAAGCACCTGACTAAAAACCAGAGGGAGAGAGTTCAACAGGTTCTGGAGGAACATACAGATGTATTAACAGATAAACCAGGTGTTACGCACAAATAATTACTTTTTTCCAAAGTCTTTGTATGATCGTTTTTCGTATGTATGATCATTATTTGACTGAAATGCATGTTATATATATTTTATGGTCAAAGGGACAGAATCCGATATATCGATACTGCTATTTTTTATGAGTTTACCTCCTCTTGTATAGAGACACGTTCGGTCTATAATGTCTTGAACGAAGCGTGACCATATCTCCTTATTTGGTAGTATCAGTCAACTGTTGTAGATGTTTGAAACCTTTCTTAACGCTTCTGTTCATGTCCATAAAAGGCGCGACTGTGTAAGACTTTTATCTCGAATGTTCTTAGAATCGTCTTATTGTGAACAGCGACTCAGAGATTGTCACTCTGCGCATGTCTCGACTTGGTTGTCGTTTGTTGTTCCGCCCAGGTCGGGAGTTGAGAAATGGACTGATTAGCGAGCGGACGCGACTGCGTCTTGTGATTCTCTGAGGGAAATACATTGTCTTTGTGAGTTAGTTAGCTAACTAGACTATTTCCCCGTATATATCAAGTCCTGTCCTAGATTGGGAGCGGATGATGTCCACATCTTCTTCTATTGAATGTTTTATGTCAACGAAGATCAACACATGTATTACTTATTAGTTACTGATGCATTACATAATGTAATAAAATAGTGCGGTATATTAATATATTACACCGCTATTTGCAACACATTGTATGATATCATAATAATATATTTGATTTCATATATTGGTATGAGAATAATTTGACTTTTATTATGATGTTGCCAGCATTGTGGTTTGTGTTGGTGGCACCTTCCTGGGATATATACGCGTATACTTAGATAAATTTTTCTCTAAGGACCTGGGATATGATCTCAGTTTTGCTCCAAGTGTTGAGCTATTTTGTTAGGTATATCCGCGCATCATACGTGCGTTAGGAGCCTAGATTTTTTCCGGCTCCAGGATTTAAAAAAAAAAATGTTTCATTTTTTTTTTCCCGGGAGGGTGCGGTAATGTTACGCACAAATAATTACTTTTTTCCAAAGTCTTTGTATGATCGTTTTTCGTATGTATGATCATTATTTGACTGAAATGCATGTTATATATATTTTATGGTCAAAGGGACAGAACCCGATATATCGATACTGCTATTTTTTATGAGTTTACCTCCTCTTGTATAGAGACACGTTCGGTCTATAATGTCTTGAACGAAGCGTGACCATATCTCCTTATTTGGTAGTATCAGTCAACTGTTGTAGATGTTTGAAACCTTTCTTAACGCTTCTGTTCATGTCCATAAAAGGCGCGACTGTGTAAGACTTTTATCTCGAATGTTCTTAGAATCGTCTTATTGTGAACAGCAACTCAGAGATTGTCACTCTGCGCATGTCTCGACTTGGTTGTCGTTTGTTGTTCCGCCCAGGTCGGGGAGTTGAGAAATGGACTGATTAGCGAGCGGACGCGACTGCGTCTTGTGATTCTCTGAGGGAAATACATTGTCTTTGTGAGTTAGTTAGCTAACTAGACTATTTCCCCGTATTATTCAAGCCTGCCTGGAGGCATATGTTCATGGTTGATTTTCCGAAATAAGGTAATTCCTCTTGTATCGAACTTTAGACTATCATCTAGAGGTTCGTCATTTTGTCGCCTTTTTGCTCGCCTGTGTGATTCAAAATGGAGAGGTACTTTGACTAGGATTAAGTCACCGGTATCTTTATACCTGAACTAGTTATATATCTATGGGTCGCTCTAGACCAACAAGACTATTGTCTGTGTTCCAGGATTCGTTATATCAGAGATCACGTCCAAGTCAGATGGTTAGACTTAGGAAGGTTATAAAGGTCGAGCTGACCTGTAATCCATGTATGCTACTCACGTGCAGACAGTAAACGGACGTATTGTATACATCTGATCTGCTAGCATCAGGAAGGAATAATTATTATTGTCTATGAACATTAAGGATCTGCAGCTGACCACGGTTGCAGAAGTTATATGTATTATTTATCAAGCTTCGCTATGATATTTGTTTTCCATACAACTATTGAGTATTGACTTCTACATGACTGTCAGTTAACATGAGTTTGAATGCTGCATTCGTTGTGCTATGCCGCTGATAACATAAGTATCATGACTGTTTTGTGGCGTGCAATAAATGGTATAAACCTAAAGCGAAGTTACCATTTTTATGACTCTACACGTCATGTTGCCTGTGGTGTACCCTGTGAACTGTTCTACTGCAACACACACAGCAACAATCTAAACCAGATAAGACACCCACATCTTGCATTGTAATACCTGGTGTCGATAGAGGTGGTAATTCGACGGCATCCTAAAACCACCCTTATCACCAGGCCATACAAATTTGCTACAGTATGACATGAAACTGGTAGACTCAAACCCAATCTGTATGAGAGCCTATTCTATTCCGTTCGCGAAGGAGAAGGCATTGAAGGAAGAAATAGAGTATTTGTTGAAGGAGGGGATTATTTCGCACAGTGAATCATCTTTTAGTTCTAGTGTCGTTTTGTTGAGAAAACCGTCTGGGGAACACAGACTGTGCATAGATTACAGGAAACTGAATGCTGTCACAGAAGGACAAGTGGATCCATTACCAGACACAAAACAGTTATTTGCCAGACTGAACAAGGCAAATACTTTTCAAAGGTGGATCTTAGTAAAGGCTATTACCAGATCCCAGTGAAGCCTGAAGTGAGACCTTATTTGGCTTTTAGCACTTCGGATGGACATTATGAATTCAATATGCTACCATTCGGACTGAAAAATGCTCCGAGTGTGTTTTCAAGGATGATGCGCAAATTGTTGGATCCCCTGAATAACCCATGTATCACGAATTTCATGGATGGTATTCTCGTCGCCACAGAGACATTTGAAGAACACATTGAAGCTCTGGAGATGTTGTTTGATAGACTTCGGGAGGCGAACTTAACTGCTAGGCCAACAAAATGTTGTATTGGATGCAAAGAGTTGGAATTCTTGGGACACACTGTATATCAGGGTAATATAACCCCTGATCCTAAGAACTTGGAAAAACTGCAGAGAGCACCTAGGCCGCAAACAAAAAAGGACGTGCGATCATTTGTGTCGTTATGCGGATTTTATCAGAAATACATCAAGAATTTTAACGCTATTTGTGCTCCTCTGACTGATCTGACTCGCAAGGGACTTCCAGATAAAATTATTTGGACTGCACAATGTGAACTAGCGTTCCAAGAGTTAAAGGAAAAACTCACTAGCAAGCCTATTCTCAAACTGCCTGATTTGACACAGGACTTTGTCTTAAGAACCGATGCAAGTAATGTAGGACTAGGAGGGGCTTTGTTGCAAAGATCATCTTCACCTGATGGGGAACTGAAACCAGTCGCTTATGCAAGCCGTAAATTGAATAAGGCGGAACAAGGATACTCCACAAGCGAAAAAGAATGTTTAGCGTTAATCTGGGCAATAAAGAAGTTTCAAATCTATCTGTATGGTAGGACTTTTGTGGTGGAGACGGACCATCAGCCTCTCGTATTCTTATCTCAGGCTAAGCATGAAAACGCAAGATTGCTGAGGTGGTCTTTATTGCTTCAACCTTATCAGTTCAGTATCCAATATATCCCAGGCAAATTGAATGTCGGTGCAGATTTCCTCAGTCGGCACCCCTGTGATCAAAATTAGAGTAGTGGCAGACGTGAGGAGTAATTTTACCTATGTGTATCGCTGGTTTTGGAACTTGCCATAGGCATGTTTTCAAGTGGGGAGATGTGTAGTGAAATTGACAGAGATACAACGGTAAAATACCTCCAAAGATAACATGTAAGGATAAAAACATAATGCGTAGGCTGCTGATAGTACATGATCGCCCAGACCGCGGGTCATCACCCTCCATAAAAATTGACTTGCTAGACAGGAGGGGAACGGCGGATAAAAGGAAAAAATATGACTGGAAAGATTGCGTGAGACTAGAAAGGCTAAGGAGACGCAATTGGGGGGGAAACGGAGAAAAGTCACGTTTCCCAAGTTGACATAAAGCAAGGAACTCGACAGAAGGGACCTTGGATATGTTACGCCACAGTCATTTATTGGTCGCTTTTGCGACACCAAGCCTTTGATTTGAATTCAGCGGCAGAACGCGGATGTTTGGAATATTACAAAAATTAAAAAGTAACTTTTTCGTAATATTAATGTTAGGAATATAAAAATTAGCTGGCCGGATGGCCCATTCTGAGCAGTGAACTAATATGTTCTTAATTTTACAGACGGATAGATAATATTGAAGATAATGACAAAAGACAGTGTTGTTCACATCAACGACAGACTGTATGAATAAAAAGTGTCGCTATTTGCACAAAAAAACACGACCTCGAGACGCAGGTGTTCAAATCTACTTAGTAGGGAAGCGAAGGGACATTGGTGGGAGCTGTGTCTAAATATAACTTTTAACGACAAAATTTTGGAGGGGAGAGAAAGGTTGGTTCAAAAATCAAGTACATTTTGAAAAAAAAAACAAGTAGAGACGGACAGACTAACAGATAAACATCCATACTTGACTGAAGCATGACTGAAATGACTTTAGGGTAGGAAATTTGAATTTCAAATAAACCTAGGCAGTGATTGGCCACAGACAATCATTTTATCGGCGCTCAGACGCGCAAGTGGGGCCATTCCTCAATAGTTGTTCGATGATAGACACAGTATTTTAAAGTGTGGTGATTTCCAAATGAAAGAAAGTGAAATAAGTTCAGGGACGCCATACTATAGCCAGCAGCTCAGCTGAGTTTTGCTAGCATTTCTGTGTTCTTTATTCATAATCTGGTAAGATTGAAATTATTTCTTTGTATTTTTTGAATATTGTTTAATGTTCGAGTGATTTGATACTGCCATATCGAAATCTAGCCTTACAAACAAGTAGGGATTTGCTCTAGACCCCCCGCCCAAGTCAGGGTCTAGGGACCAACAATATACATAAACTCCAACAAGGGTTAGGAAAGACAGATCAAGTGTTGAGAATAATGAAACATATTACCTATCCACTTTTAGGGAAGGAAACTAATAAATATTTTTCAGAATCTATAGTCTGGGAGGACCTATCTGATGTAAAACCACCATGGTAAATGTGCTGTTTGGTCAGAGAGATCTGACCTGTCTGTATGATGTGGTTGTTGTGTCCGTGTTGTGTCCAGACGTGGGTAGAGAATAGAATTTTGACACATAGCCAATACTTTGATTGCAGAGCTGTGAGTTTCAGCTGTCAACAAGGCGGTGTCCATTCAGTTGGTGATTTTACTCGAGTGTATCTGTGCAGTACGTTGTGACAGAGACCACTATTATTGCCCGCCAGCACGGAGAGGTGGGACCACCAGATGTCAGCACCAGAGCTACATATGCAAGATGAGTGAGCCTCTGGTCTGCTGGAAGTTCACCAACGCCTTTTAGTTACTAATACCCCATAAAATTCCTGCAATTTACTGGACACTGTGTAGTCAATATAGACAGGTGTGATGAGGCCACCCCAACAGCACAAGCATTAACTATCCTCCCAAGTAGATGACTACTAGAACATTTTAATAAAACTAACTAGTCTAGTACTTATATATGTACACTCTTGCATTTATTATGTAACATTCCATGCATTTCTTTCATAATTTTAAATCCTGTTTTTTAACAAAAAGTTCTGGTCAACATAAAAACTTGATCCAGGACAAATAAATGTAATATAATTCTATCAAAAATTTTACACACGTGAGTTAGTTCAGTGTATTTTAACATTTGTTAATATTATTAGTCTGCTTAAATATCTGTGGGTGTAGCTATAATTATCACACCACATTACATATCATTACCCTAGACATTTTACATAGATACATTCATTAAGAAAAAAAAAATTGAGTGTGAGGTCGTAGTGGTAGCAAGAAAGGCCTTCTGACAATTCACAACTACATTTTATCTCAGGAGCCTTCACAGCTGGCCTCATACATTACATTTAGTAATATCACCATCATACAATACCATCAAACCCACTACAAGTTCCAATGGCACTTGTCTGGTTCTTGTCATCTCTAGTTCCACTGGCACTTGTCTGGTTCTTGTCATCTCTAGTTCCACTGGCACTTGTCTGGTTCTTGTCATCTCTAGTTCCACTGGTACTTGTCTGGTTCTTGTCATCTCTAGTTCCACTGGCACTTGTCTGGTTCTTGTCATCTCTAGTTCCACTGGCACTTGTCTGGTTCTTGTCATCTCTAGTTCCACTGGCACTTGTCTGGTTCTTGTCATCTCTAGTTCCACTGGCACTTGTCTGGTTCTTGTCATTGTCATCAGTTCCTTATTGGTCATCGTGTCACACCACTTCAGTCATATTCCACGCAAGCACCCATTTATAAAAGTCTGTACCTTCTAAGTTGTTGTGGTTTATTGGAGAATGCACTTGGGAGAAAATAGAGAAAGTGACGTCATAACTAACTGATTAATTCTGTACAAGTGACACGTGATTATCATCATTTTCTTTAGCGCTCCTAACCAAGCATTGGACCTCCACCGCAGCTAGTCCGCATATAGGAATCCTGCTCCATGCAGTGTCACACACACACACACACACACACACACACACACACACACACACACACACACTCATACACACACACACACACACACACACACACATATATATATATATATATATATATATATATATATATATATATATATATATATATATATATATATATATATATATATATATATATATAAATTAAAACTTACTTAAGAGAAACATGTGTTAAAAACAACAACAACAAATAGACAAAATCCAGACTAGTCAAACGTCAACTCAAACGTTGAAATAAAGTCTCATTCTGTAAGAGGAAACTGTCTTTGAAATAAATTGGTCACATTACTCAACTCCTTGTCAGTAAGATAATATAGCATATGTTGTTGGCTGTCGGCATTTGCAGCACAAACTTTCCTGCCGTTCGACGTTTTAGTCTGGGGTTATAGTGCTCATGTAATGGCCGTTGCATCCGTAGATGGACAGGCAAGAGCGTATCAGAGTGTACCGTCAAGACAAGAGACAGAAGTCGGTGGAGATCCATTGCAGAAGTGGGAAGATAAAATCAAGAGAAAGGCAGGAAAGAGTCTATCAGAGTTTACCATCATGACAAGACACAGAAGACGTTGGATATGGGTAGCAGCCGACTTTCGATGTGGAGATGGCAGTTGGTCAGATCACACTTTGTGCATAGAAAAACGAGTCTTTTTATAGGAGACAAACAAGAGAGCACAGTTTCATAACACTGCATCATCATCAAAAGAAATAAGAGCCAGACTGCAACAGAGAGAAAATCCACAGCGACAAAATGCATAGAGAAACATTACTCACGCAACACCTGGACCCATGCATACACAGATGGATCAGCAACAAATGCAACAGACAATGGAAGTAGGGGTGTCTTTATTAGCTTAAGCACTGGTGCACAAAAATAGCTGTCAGTGGCAGCAGGACAATTTTCAAGTAACTTCAGAGCAGAGGCCTTAAAAACTGCAGCAGAAGTTATAATGACAGAGGAAAGCGCAGAGAGACAAGTTGCTTTCTTTACCGATGCACAGTTAGTAATTGCAACGTTGAAAAGCCAAATTAATGCAGACCTGCATGACCTAAGAGTAATACTCCACAAACTATGTCAAAGATTCAAAAGAGTTGTGATTCAATGGATCCCATCTCAGTGTAGCATCACCGACAATGAACAGGCTGACAGACTGGCAAAGGAAGGTGGAAATCTACCTCAGCCTGATGCTAGCGTAACTTTCGAGGAGGCAAAGAGTTTTATCAGATACAGAAACAAATGGGATGCTGAGCATCCAGGTCACACACAAAATGATGCATACTACTAGCTCAACGGAAAAGAACATGTGATAATCCTCAGACCCTGCACTGGCCACAACAGATTGAGATACCATCTATTCAACAAGCTAAAGATAGGAACTACCAATGTAACTGTGGCACTGATAAAATGACTGCTAAACATCGGCTTCAAACATGCCCAACATATGTGCAACAGAGAAAGCGAATATTGCCGACACCAATACCATTCGTGGAAAAGCTCTATGGAAGTTCAAATAGCCTCAAACTGACTCACATGAAGTAAAGTCTAAAACTACCTCCAGAACAGACGATTTTAGGGGTAAATTAAACTGCAGACTTCCTTTCAGAATTTACCCCAGTTAGCTGACTTGTTTTCGCTGCTGCTACATAATGAACATAATATAAATTACCTTCCTCGCTCACAATGTCGTCCACCTCGTCAAGGTACGTCATTAGTACAGAACAGGCGTTCTTAAGTTCCTTGACTGACACACTAGGATTGATCGTGCCTCTGAAAGATGACCAATATAATAGGTAATATACATCACGTGATCACGTCTTATTGTAATGCTTGTTTACAGACTCCTTTTTAAACAGTACCGCATTAGAAACGTGCTAAAGCCCCATTTTAAATTAAGTGCCGTCCACACATTTTGCCATTTTCACCCCCCCCCCCCCCCCCCCCCCCCCCCTTTTGTCACTCGACATCACAAAAAACCCAGATCCCCTATGTGTGACGTCACAAATCTCTTAAACATCCATCCCCCCCCCCCCTTTTTAAAAAACTTATTTTAAACAGAAATATTGTTTAATTAATCAATCTTTTACAAATATCTTTCTTTTCATGTCCAGCCTCCCAACGCGAGACAGGGCATAACCCTTGCTCTACCCAGCGAAAAGCTATCGCATTCTTCCCCCCCCCCCCATATATATATATATATATACAAAACGTTAGCCCTAATACTTGTCAACTTGCTAAACTTCTGTGTCTTTGATCTCGTCGGAGTGTTGTCGGGATGGTGTTAACCTGTTAATGTATTATGTTTTTTGTTAAATATAATTTTAACAGTTTATTTAGTCTGCGTTTTGTTCTTTAAGGTGTATATTACATTATCTATCTATCTATCTATCTATCTATCTATCTATCTATCTATCTATCTATCTATCTATCTATCTATCTATCTATCTATCTATCTATCTATCTATCTATCTATCTATCTATCTATCTGTCTGTCTATCTGTATGTCTGTCTATCTATCTATCTATCTATCTATCTATCTATCTATCTATCTATCTATCTATCTATCTATCTATCTATCTATCTGTCTGTCGGCCTATCTGTCTGTATATCTATCTAGCCTGTCTATCTGCCTGTCTGTGTATATATATATATATATATATATATATATATAATAATAATAATAATAATAAATTAAGACCAGTTAGAGATTATCACAAATATCCTAAATTTCAGCTGCGATTATAACACTAATAAAAGTCGTCCACGAAGGAGTTGTTGAAGGAGATTACAAAATCTATTTTGTACAAATATTATTTATGAAAGCAGCTTTCCTCGCTTGTATTTTTTTTAGCTCACATCACATTTTTTAAAACCTCCCTCCCCTTATCATCACATCTCGTCACAAAATTTTGGACTCGCTAATCCCCTCACTGCGTGACGTTACAAAAGGACGACCCCCTTATTTATTCATTTATGAGGGCCCCTTATTGTTTGGAAACAATGGGGTAAAATATGATGGGTTATGCATCCCTGGCTGAGATGAAGCCGCCGATCCCCTTTTAGGCGAAGCCTCGGTTGAATGTCTTTGCTAGTACTCCCCTCTCGAAGGGCCTGAAAGTACTTATCTATATTGTTGCTTGCTTCACTGAAAACTGAAACATTATCATACTTGATTTTATCGTTTTATTAAATATCATCTCTGATAATTTTTTTAAAACAGTATTGAACAAGAACAGGGACCCAAAGATGCAGCAATAGTGAATGCAGTCAGCGACCCATAGCTTGACTGCTTGCATCAGGACCAGCGAACTAGAGCTGGTCAAGACCGTTGTGGTGGATTTGATGTTATGAATTGTTGTTATGTATTATTATTATAATAAATGAGATTAGCTATGAAGGTCCCTGAATTTACTCAATAGTATTGTGAACTTTTCAGGGTGCCTTTCCGCTACCACCCCCTTTATCTCATTCAAAATGTATTTATTTTAGTATATTAAATGACTTCGTGTTGTGTCTAGGGTTATGAATGTAGAGTGTGATGCACAATAATTAACAAACATACAAACAAATAGTTTATTATTCACAACAGCACACAGTACTACCACAATAACATACAAACGACACTCTAAAAGGCTATCTTATTTAAGACTGTGGTTGAATTTTGTGTAAATAAGATTTTTACAGTTTTATTATCCTGATTAAATTTATTTGTAATCAGGACTGACAATTTAAAAGTGAAATCATAATAATCAATCACATCAGTCAAATAGTACAATAGATCCTTTGTCCATATATATAATATTTTTCCAATATAAGTCTTTAGTGTTCTCCTACTTTACGGTAATACTGGTAGTACTACTAGGTTGTTGTTTTAAATCATGTCCTTTTAATAATGTTTGTTTCTATTTTGTCACTTGTGGAACTAATAATATTTGTCCCAGTTTTATTCACTGTCATTAGATCGTTCTTTTAAAGTTCTGTAGTTGAGCTCTCAGGTGCCGAACGAGAACTTATCTTTGCAGTAGAATATAAGTTGAACCTTTCCTCTGCTCGCTTGACAATCTGTTCCCTGTTTGATAGGCAATGGCCACTAGCATGGGCTCTCAGTAAACAGGCAGAGTCCTGAATCAATCAGTTTTCAAGCGTTTGGTACCACATTAACGTCAGTACACAGGACCTCTGAAATGTGAAGGTATGCATCCTTCGTAATATCTAGCATACACTAATAGTCCACAGTTAAGGACATGTACATTACAAACAAACAAAAGGATCATATCCTTATACAAACCTATGCCACCATTTTCTTTTGAGGTGACAATGTACACCAGTATTCCATTCCCTAATAGTTACAACGCCACTGCAATTCCAGCTGTAATCTCTTCCATATAATAGGATAGGTGTTATGTTCCTTTATGACAATCATACCTATTCTTGTAGTTTTACACCTCTCTGACAGTCTATCACATGGTGGATCAATCTTTAGGCGTTGCCTCATGTTCGCTATAGACCCACTCATGTCCAGACATATATTATTATTTCACATTCAATTTTTATATAAAATACAGGTTAATAAATGTCAAGCTTACCACAATTTTCAATGAAATATACACAGAGACGACGACTGACACAGTTTCGATCTGTTTTATTGCCCAGGCTGCTTATAACTTGTAGTTTAAAGCACAGCCTGCTCTCATCTATCACTATTGAAAATTTTCTTAGAAATGGCGTCCTCCCCAACGCTTATTCTGACAATATCAATTCAGTTAGCCAATCTCTATTAATTTTACAGTGTAAACAGTCTTTTCAAAAATATCATTCAAACTTTTCCTACGTTTCTTAGGCTATTTATGTTTATTCAAAGGTCAGCCAATAATATTTAGTCTCACTTCAAATGCCACCCAATCAGATTCACTGTACTATCCTAGCCTATCTGTCACCTACTTTTCCCCCCGAAAATATGCGATCCAATCTAAGCAGATATGACTTGACCTGACAGTATCTCTGATCTCTATGTATTGTTTTATCAATATTTAATTAGTTAAGGGACTATTTATATAATTAATAACATATTCTTGGTCAGCAAGTCTTCAGGTACACGAATATACAATTTTTAAGGGGCTATGTGGTTTGGTTCAAAATTCTATCTTTTTTTCTATGTTGGTTGTTTATTTTTAAACTACCTCCTGTTCACTTCTTTTCTCATGTACTTACGAGATAATTACGAGAGCTTAGGTCATTCATAATAAGAGCTTAACATGTTTACATGACGTAGTGTCCACAATTCTAACTTTTTTCATTGTATTTGGGGAAACCCCTGAGGCAAGGCTTGCCACTGTGCTAGTGTTGGCTTTTAGTTTGAAATCAATGCGAAACGAATTAGCATTTTCATCTATCCTTGCCCCTCCTCGTTCCACAATGCATTTTAGGGAAATGTTTCTTAGAACTAGGAAAAAGTGGGTGTTTATGTCAAAGACGAATTTGAAAAATAGGGTACATTTTGCTCGGCTATTCGTTAGCAAATAATAATCTGAAGGCGTAGGCGACAACAACCGTTCTAGCAGAAAATTCTTTTGTACTTTCTTATCTTTGCCTTTATGCCCTATATTGTTATATATTAATTTAGATATTGTATTTAGAAATTCACTACACATGTCCCCCCCTTTAGAACAGACGATCATATGTCAGTTCCTATTTCTAAATACACATAGATGAATTTACTATCTATGCCTGATGACTACTCTGATGTTCGTCGTACGGATGTCTGCTTAAAAAATCAGCTCGCACATTAGTTTTTTCCGGGAATGTACTCTATGGTAAACTGGAATGGCTGTAAGAGCAAAGACCAGCGTAATAATCTAGCATTTTCATGCCTTGCTTGTGACAGACACACGAGTGGTTTATGATCTGTCTGGATCTTAAATGATTTTCCATAAAGATACATCTGGAACTTTTTTATACCCCAAATAACTGCCAGACATTCTTTTTCACTTGTTGAATATTTTTGTTCTGCTGTGTTCAACTTACGGCTAACATAAGCTACTGGGGTTTATTCCCCATCAAGTGAATTTGACCGTTGTAATAGAGCAGCTCCCAAACTGATATTACTAGCATCCGTTCTCAGAATGAATTCTTGATTCAAGTCAGGTAATTTCAAAATAGGCCTGCTTGTGAGCTTTTCTTTCAATTCTTGGTATGCTAATTCGCATTGCGCTGTCCAAATAATTCTATCAGGATTTCCTTTGCGCGTTAAATCAGTCAATGGAGCACATATGGAGTTAAAGTTTTTAATATACTTTTGGTAAAACCCACATAATGAGACAAAAGATCGCACATCCTTTTTTTGTTTGTGGTCTTGGTGCTTTTTTTTTACTTCTCCAGGTTCTTGTGGTCAGGGGTCATGTTTCCCTGATGTACTGTGTGACCCAAGAATTCCAGCTCTTTACATCCAACACAGCATTTCGTCGGTCTAGCTGTCAAATTGGTCTCTCTCAGTCAATCAAACAACATATTCAGAGAGTTAATGTGTTCCTCAAATGTTTCTGTTGCTATGAGAATATCATCCATGAAGTTGGTGATGCATGGATTCTTCAGGGGATCCAGTAACTTTCTCATCATCCTCGAAAACACACTCGGTGCATTTTTCAGCCCGAATGGCAACGTATTAAATTCATAATGTCCTTCCGAGGTGCTGTTGAGGATTGTTTCATGCTTACAGACATTTGGATTTGTCGACGATCCGAATGGCTGTATCATGGAACACCTCAAACGAATAGAGATATATCTCATCGACCGATATCGATGATTGTTGCATGTGTGCAGGCATTTGAGTTTTGATCACACTCGGATCTGCACCATGGAACATCGCAATTGAATATAGATTAACGACGTAGTATGCATATCACTATGCATGACGCGTATGTCTTTATAACGTCACTCGACGTGTGGGCTTCGGCCCCAACGGCAGCGTATGGCATGTGTGGCCATTGCCACTATATAATTCGACTTGTGGGTTTTGACCCGAAGGGCAGTGTGTTTCAGAAGTGTGGCCATTGCCACTTATATTGTGTGGTATAACCACTGGAAAGTGTGTGGCGTTGTCCACTTTTTAATTGTGTGGCTGGGAAGCCATTTGAGCAGTGTATTTCTTGAACCAAACGTAAGTCGTCGTATGAATAACGCAGTTTGCATAATTATGGCAGATTAGCCTGGCGTGGTATGCCAAAGGAACATTATGTTACTAGCAATAGTGTAAGACTAGTATAGATGGATATTGTACAGCTAGCGGCAAGCGTAAGCCTAGTGTAACGGATATTAAACGACTAGCAGTAGACGTAAGCCTAGCATAATAAGTGTATTGCAGAACTAGCAGGATAGTTAAGTCTAGTTAGCCTCTGAATTTATGCCAAAGGACATTGGCCGTTAAAAGGAACTGACCTCTAACCAGAACTCTAGATAGAGATTGTGAACATGTGTTTATGAACTAATGAGAACTCTTACAGATCGTACATGAATGTGATGTGACTTTTGTTCCCATGTAGTTGGTGTCTGCTCATGGTATGAAATTACTAATTAAATATTTTGAGTCGTCAAAATCACAGTCTTATCAACTGTCGTATTCGGAGTTGAGTTAAATGCTATTTATCTTCAACTGATCATGACCAGTGATGATTAATGTCTTAACACGCTGCATCTCACACTGCCAATATAATCAATAAGACAAGAGACTAATACAGGTCAGTCAAGGGTCGAATATTTAATATGAAATATATTCAGCACATAATGTATCACAAGGGTTAAAGCAGACATTATCGATACCAACGGACAGTATTACGGAATCCTACAAAAGTGATAAGAACCCGAGGGACTTTGACTCTATAAACTGAATACGCATATAATAACTTGGTCATCCACAAATACTAGAAGTCATCGAAGCACCCAGAATATACTGGGGTCCCGGAAGAGCGCTCTTAACATACTGGTGTCAGAAAGTGTCTGGATTTCGTAAATACTGGATTCCCCCCTTCAAGTATCGAAGAAAGTTAAACTGATGATGAACGTTTAAATGCAAAATCATTCATTCAATCCTAACCGGCAACTGAAATGCGCAGGACAGAAAGTGACGTCACTACATTCATGCCGTCAACGTTAGCAGACAACATTGCCTGAGAATCCGAAATTTTCTTCCACCAAAGAGACTGATTCACGCAGATAGAACGGTAATCTTCCACTCAAGAACCTGAACCAGTGGAGAATGTATCTCTTCATCAAATTCATCTGAGACTGCGACGCAGATCGATTGAAGAAACTACGTTCCAAGACCGAAGCAATACTTTCAAACGGTTACCCTACTGCGAAGATCAAGGTCTACCATCAATGGACCTCAGCTGTTGAAGACACTTGGATTAGAATTACGTGCATTCATGTATTTCTCAGAGGGACAACTAAACAGATAAGTTCTTGATTTTACTTGGGCGCTTGAACATTATCATATTGTCCTTGCATTAGCTTTGGTCTACAGTTCATCATCACTTGGCTTACTTTTTACTATCATCTGTGTTCCCCCATTCATGTTTTTTGTATATTCGTATATTCGTCGTGTTTAATATTGGCTGGAATTTTCCCAGGAAAGCTTCAGTGAATGTTAACTTCTACTAGATTTACATGCTTATTTTGCGGACTGAGGATCTGACTGATTATATTTTTTCTTTTGAGTCAGGAAATAAATGTTTCTTCAGTTAGCATTATAACCATATTTTGTGTACTTAGCAGGTGCGTCAAGTGAATTACGTCCTCTTTATTTACATAACCTACTTTCAGTACTGTTGACAATTGTTGTCGTGTGTGATCTAAAACTTCTTTGTCTACACGTTCGTTTATGACGACTTGTCTTGTTATATTTTTGTGATGTAAATTCTTTTCTTTCTTTTACTGATTACTGTTTATAAGTCTCCTTTATTTACTTTATAAGTGTAAAGTGTTGTATAACTGAAAAATCATTTCATTGTAACTCATTTGATTGTTTTCACTGTCTTTGTCACATGTTCTTGGAACTTGTTTGTTATTGATTAATATATTCATGTACATATTATAGTGAGTTCTATAATCCTGGTGTATATTATAGACTATTGAAGGTACTCAGAAACCTATTATCATGTCTACACTACAGGAATTCATTGATATTGGGAAAAGTTATGGAAAATCAGGGGCGGAACTACAAAGTTTTGCAGATACAAAATATGATGAATATTTATCACGTCTGGAAAGAATAGAACAGCGTGAAATGACTAAACGAGCTGATGAGCTTAGGAGGTTTGAATTAACCCAAGAGAGGGAATTGAAGGAAAAAGAAATATCCATGAAATTGGAATTAGAACGATTGACTATAGCTCAACAAGAGAAAGACAGAGAGCAGAAAGATAAAGAATTAGCTCAACAAGAAAAAGACAGAGAATTTGAGAAGGAAAGAATGGCACAACGAGATAAAGAAATGGAATTAAGGAGAATGGAACTTATGCAACTGGATCAAGCACATAAAAATGCCATGGAAATGGAAACATTAAAACTTCATGCAGAAAAAGAAAAAGCTTTAGAATTAGCTAAAGTGCAGTCTGAACAGACTAAGACTGCGACTGCTACAAATATTTTTTATCCTAAGTTAAAAATGCCACATTTTGACCAGACTCGCGATTGTGTTGACTCTTTTATATCTAGATTCATCATCAAGGTCACAGCTCTGAACATACCCAAGGAAAGATGGAGCAGTCTTTTACTTGATTTTTTGACTGGTGACTCACTTAAATGTTTCATGAGTCTTGATGAAAAGAGCAGAAGCGATTTCGATGTCGTAAAAGAGGTATTACTAAGACGTTTCCAGTTAACTGAGTCTGGATTCAGAGATCGCTTTCATGCTGCTAAACCAAGCAAGGATGCAGATTTTGGTGAATTCATTGCATCTATTAAACATTTCCTTAGCAGATGGATTGATCTATCTGGTATAAATAAAACATATGAAGGTGTTATAGATCTCATGCTGCGAGATAAAGTTTTATCCGCATGCAGCACTGAATTAGAAGCATTTTTACAGGAAAGACATCCTAATTCTATCGATGAGTATGAAAAACTCGGAAGACAGTATCAAACCGCACATCAGAATAAAGATCTTCATAGATCGACTATTCGAGATCCTATGCCTGTGTGCGCTGCACAACATGATCACAGACCTCGATCGAAGAGCTTTGATGGACGTTGTCGTTCAGATTATTATCAATCCGACAGAGGTTTTTATAACTTCCGTCGTCATCGCTCTCCTTCGAATTCATATCGACGAGGTTATAGAGGATATTCACCTCATGATCGTGGGTATCACAGAGGCAGGGATTATGATGGTTCACATCAAAAAGGATACTATAAACAGAGATCATCTTATGGTAGAGATGCCAGGAAAGATGATTCTACTGATTTTTATTATAGCAATAAAAAGTCAGTCAATAATAACAAAGGTAATGCCAGATCTCCGTCGAGAGACAAAAATAAACAGAGACATGCAAATAGTTGCAGTGTTAAAAAGGAAAAAGGTAATGATGATAATGATCATGCGAACGCATGTATGGTAATGAATGATACATGTTATGAGTGTCAGTCGAAAAACAGATTAAAGTCTACAATTACACTTGATTGTGGTCATTGTATGCCAACAATGTCGGCATGTGTAAATGTCGGTTATCTTACATTTCATCCCGGAATATTGGATGGTAAGATAGTAAGAGTTTTGCGTGACACGGGGTCTTCAACGATAGGCATTAAGCACTCGCTTATCGAGCCCTCTGCTTTTACAGGCAAATCAGTTAAGTGTGTCACATTTGGAGGGAATATAGAAACTTTCCCTGTGGCACGAGTATACATTGATACTCCTTTTTACACAGGCACTGTCTATGCCTGCGGCTTGAGAGCACCCATAACTGAGATTATAATAGGAAACATACCAGGAGTTAAAGATTGCACTCCCGAGGAGATTGCAATGTGGGTTGAATCTCACCCACAGGTGGCAAATGCTGTTGTAACGAGAGCACAACAGTTAGCTACGGACATGGCTACACCACCTCTTCCTATAATAGATACAATTATGTCTCAAGTTGGCACTGTTTCACCTTCTGTTTTTGCAGAAAAACAGAAGAGTGACCCAACTTTACAAGGATTGTTTAGCCGAGCAGAACAAAAAAAACTATTAAATACACAAGAGGGGCTAAACAATGGTTCAAGATAAAGAAATCAATACTCACTAGATATTATGATGATGGCAAAACAATTATACATCAAGTGATAGTACCTAAGGAATACAGACCATTGGTCCTACAAACAGGTCATGACTCCCCTATGGCAGGGCATATGGGGATCAAAAGAACATTGTTTCGTGTTACGTCACAATTTTATTGGCCTGGGGTTAATAAAGATACAAAGTTATACTGCAAATCTTGTACAACATGCCAAGGTATAGCACGTAAGGGCAGGTTCCATACGGCACCCTTACAGATTACAGACGTGCCTGAGAGACCTTTCAAAAAGATTGCAGTAGATATAGTGGGTCCGTTATCAATTGTTTCAAATAATGGATTTCGTTATATTTTAACTTGCGTAGATCTTTGCACGCGTTGGCCAGAGGCCATACCATTGAAAACCATCACAACTGCATCCGTGTCTGATGCATTATTTTCGATATTTTGTCGAATCGGTTTTCCAGAGGATATATTGTCAGATCAAGGATCACAATTTACTTCCAACATCATGAGGGATTTAGAATCCATGCTATCTGTTCACCACTCGTTTTGTAGTGCGTATAGGCCTCAATCAAACGGTGTGTGCGAGCGCTACAATAGCACTCTAAAACAGATGTTATCTAAGATAACTGAAGAATGCCCTCGTGAATGGGATCAGCTTCTGCCGGCGGCCCTCTTCGCTTTTCGTGAAGTGCCCCACGAGAGCACGGGATGGTCTCCGTTCGAATTGGTTTATGGTTCGAATCCTCGCGGACCAATGATGATACTCAAAGATTTGTTGATTGGAGCATCAATTGATACAGCCACTCGAAACAGCTACGAGTTAGTGATTGATCTCCGACAACGAATCATCGATGCGTGCACTTATGCATCTCAGAGTATAAAATCAGCCACTCAACGATCACGATTATTACATAATCAAAAGAGAATATTAAGATCATTCAAACCAGGGGAAAAAGTTTGGTTGTTGCTACCTCATAACGATAACAAATTACTGATATCATGGCAAGGTCCATTTGATGTTATCAAACAAGTCACAGATGTTGACTACTCGGTAAACGTTAGAGGTAAAATCAAAACCTTCCATGTCAACATGCTAAAATTAGCAGTTGAAAGACCACAGGAATTAATTCCTGTTATTAACTCTATTGATGATTCTTCACATCATACTGCTTCTTTTGCAGTTGCTCATGAAGAAGATACTACTTCGTCTATCCCTTTACAATTCCAACTACCTTCTTTGCAATCATCGGAGTCTTGGAAAGACGTGACTATTTCCTCTTCACTATCTTCGTCACAACAAGATCAAGTTCGGGATATTCTTATTTCTTTCAATGATGTTCTCACCGACCTTCCAGGTCAGACATCGCTTATATCCCATGGTATTACTCTTACTGATTATAAACCTATCAAACTTAGACCCTATCCTATTTCTTTACACCACAAAGATAGGGTAGAGAAAGAGTTAAAGGAGATGATACGTTTAGGTGTGATATCTCCTTCGGAATCACCATATGCATTCCCAATGGTGATTGTTAAAAAGAAGGATGATTCTTTACGTATTTGTATTGATTTTAGGCGATTGAATAAAATTACAATCACAGACGGGGAGCCTATGCCACTTTTAGATGATCTTTTGTCAGAATTATCTAATGCTACCTTCTTTAGCAAACTAGATCTCTCTAAAGGCTACTGGCAAATTCCTCTTGCCGAAAATGCCAAACCTTACACAGCTTTCACAACTCCTTTTGGGCTCTACCAATGGAATTATATGTGTTTTGGGTTAGTGAATGCGCCAGCGACGTTTGTGCGCATGATGCGCCGCCTTCTTGGCGATCGTAAAGATGTCATCACGTACATCGATGACATCTGCCTATTTCATGACTCGTGGGAAGACCATATTGATGGTTTAACTTCCCTTCTACATACGTTACGTATGCATGGTTTGACTGTGCGACCTTCAAAGGTCCAAATTGGTTGTCAGGAAATTTCTTTTCTTGGTCACCGCATAGGTAACCACAAACTGTATCCTGACGACAATACAGTCAAAAGAATTCTAGAGATTTCTACCCCTTCTACTAAGAAACAAGTTAGAAGCCTTTTAGGCCTAATAAACTATTACCATAAGTTCATCCCGCATTTCGCACAACTATCTACACCTTTGTCCGCACTGTTGACCAAAGATAGTCCTAATAAGGTACGTTGGGACAAAGATTGCGAAAGCGCTTTGGTAACAATTAAGAAATTATTTAGCAATGCACCTATTTTGTTATTACCGAATATACGTATTCCATTCATACTTCAATCAGATGTCTCGAGTTACTCAATGGGTGGTTGTTTGCTGCAATGTTACAAGGAAACACTCCATCCATGTTTCTATGTGTCGAGGAAACTGACTCCGGCTGAACAGAAGTATGCGACAGGTGAACGTGAGCTCCTGTCTATGGTCTGGTGCCTGGAGAAGCTGTCAAGATATCTCATCGGCACGCACTTTTACATTATGACAGACCATAGTCCTCTTATTTACATAACAGCTAGAACAATGCGTAACGCTAGAATACACCGATGGTATTTGTTAATTCAAGAATTTTCATTTACGATTCTGCCTATTGCTGGCTCAGACAATAACTTGGCAGATCTTTTATCGCGCAACGTCTTTGAGAAGAAATTGAATTAACTCTTTAGTCACCATGTTGACAAGTGCTATTATTAATGTTATAAAATTTAATGTGTCTACTTAATGATTATCATACTTATAAGTAGGTAGTACTAATATTGATATGTTTGGGAGACGGGCGTCTTCTCCATCACTATCATCCGTGCCACAAGTGTCACGTTTGGAAGTGAGGGGGATGATGTTGAGGATTGTTTCATGCTTACAGACATTTGGATTTGTCGACGATCCGAATGGCTGTATCATGGAACACCTCAAACGAATAGAGATATATCTCATCGACCGATATCGATGATTGTTGCATGTGTGCAGGCATTTGAGTTTTGATCACACTCGGATCTGCACCATGGAACATCGCAATTGAATATAGATTAACGACGTAGTATGCATATCACTATGCATGACGCGTATGTCTTTATAACGTCACTCGACGTGTGGGCTTCGGCCCCAACGGCAGCGTATGGCATGTGTGGCCATTGCCACTATATAATTCGACTTGTGGGTTTTGACCCGAAGGGCAGTGTGTTTCAGAAGTGTGGCCATTGCCACTTATATTGTGTGGTATAACCACTGGAAAGTGTGTGGCGTTGTCCACTTTTTAATTGTGTGGCTGGGAAGCCATTTGAGCAGTGTATTTCTTGAACCAAACGTAAGTCGTCGTATGAATAACGCAGTTTGCATAATTATGGCAGATTAGCCTGGCGTGGTATGCCAAAGGAACATTATGTTACTAGCAATAGTGTAAGACTAGTATAGATGGATATTGTACAGCTAGCGGCAAGCGTAAGCCTAGTGTAACGGATATTAAACGACTAGCAGTAGACGTAAGCCTAGCATAATAAGTGTATTGCAGAACTAGCAGGATAGTTAAGTCTAGTTAGCCTCTGAATTTATGCCAAAGGACATTGGCCGTTAAAAGGAACTGACCTCTAACCAGAACTCTAGATAGAGATTGTGAACATGTGTTTATGAACTAATGAGAACTCTTACAGATCGTACATGAATGTGATGTGACTTTTGTTCCCATGTAGTTGGTGTCTGCTCATGGTATGAAATTACTAATTAAATATTTTGAGTCGTCAAAATCACAGTCTTATCAACTGTCGTATTCGGAGTTGAGTTAAATGCTATTTATCTTCAACTGATCATGACCAGTGATGATTAATGTCTTAACACGCTGCATCTCACACTGCCAATATAATCAATAAGACAAGAGACTCATACAGGTCAGTCAAGGGTCGAATATTTAATATGAAATATATTCAGCACATAATGTATCACAAGGGTTAAAGCAGACATTATCGATACCAACGGACAGTATTACGGAATTCTACAAAAGTGATAAGAACCCGAGGGACTTTGACTCTATAAACTGAATACGCATATAATAACTTGGTCATCCACAAATACTAGAAGTCATCGAAGCACCCAGAATATACTGGGGTCCCGGAAGAGCGCTCTTAACAGGTGCTAAAGGCTAAATAAGGTTTGACTTCCGGCTTTACTGGAATCTGATAGTAGCCTTTACTCAGATCCACTTTAGAGAAATATTTAGCTCTATTCAGCCTGGCAAACAGCTGATTTGTATCAGGTAATGGATCCACCTGACCTTCTGTGACAGCATTCAGTTTCCTGTAATCTATACACAGCCTGTGTTCTCCAGAGGGTTTTCTTAACAGAACCACACTGGAACTGTAGGGAGATTCACTGTGCGAGATAATCCCTTCTCTCAACAGATAATCTATCTCCTCCCTTAAAGCTTTTTCCTTAGCGAACGGAATCGAATAGGCTCTCATACAGATTGGTGTTGGGTCTATGAGTTTCATATCATACTCCAATAAATTTGTATGCCCCGGACGGTCCGTTAACACATCTGTATGATTATTCAGAACCTGTTGAACCCTCTCCCTCTGAATTTCCGTTAAGTGTGTGCTGATTTTTACCTGTGCAGCGGTTTCACAGGGATGTAAAGGATATTCATGAGAAGTGAGTAGTTCCTTTTTCATCTCCATTGCAACAGACAAGGTCAGTAGGTGTGTCTCTTCCTGATTTTCTCTGTCCAGATATTTCTTCAGGAGATTCACATGATAGATTTTCTCTTTCCCTTTCTTATCTATCTTATAATTTGTTCTAGACACCTTCTCTAGAACTGTATATGGACCTTGCCATCCAATTTGCAATTTATTCTGGCTGCCGGGCAGTAGAAGGAGCACCTTCTCTCCCACAGCTAATTCTCGATCCTTCGCTTTCTTATTGTAATAGGCAGCATGCTTTTTCCTGGCTTGTCTCAAATTTTCATTGGCAAGTTTCCAGCCAGTTTTAAGACGAGTGGTCAGCTCGTTCACATATTGATATGATGAGGTAATATTTTCTTCTGCCTTTTCATCGGTCCAGGTCCTTAACAAGGTTACATTTGGACTTTTAATTTTTCAGACATAGTTTTCATAATATTGGAAGCCTTGTTTTGAGGACATTTCTTCCTCTTGTCATCATATAAGAATCTTCCACTACCAATTTTTCTCTTGGGGTTTTCTTCCCACTTTAAATTCCTTGTGAGAGGTCTTCTCTCTCTTTTATCTTCCTCCAGTTCACATAAGTCCGACTGAGGGATTTTCGGCTTATTCTGGGGTAAGACATCTCTTTGTCCTCGCTGCATAGTGGCCATTGTAAAACATCCAAGTGAAGACTGACTGTGAAAAGGGGGCTTCCATTTCACTTTGTCTACACTATTAATTTTATTTTTCTTTCCAGTGTCAGGCCTAAGTTTGCCCCGTGGCTTTTCTAGGTCCTGATCAATTTTCCCACTTGTGGGTGTTCCCTCATGTAATATGCCACATGCTTCTACAAAATTCTCAATGTCAATCATTTCCTCGGGCCAATAATAATTTTGAGCAATCTTTTGGATGATGGTACCTATTTTCTCATGGTCCCTATCTTTCCCAACATGTAAGCTCCTTATTAACGCTGCCCTATACCTTTTAGGAAGTACCAGCTGTCCCTGACAATTGGATCTAGTTCCAGCCTTCCTATATATCAGTTGGCTCTTCATATAGAAGTCTCCTTTGCCTGGAGGTGTATGACATTTGGACAATTTCTTAAAACAAAGCTTGAGGGTTTTATCCCCAGCCTGCGCCTTCCTCATCTCATCTGGAGGGGTATTTATCAGATTATCCTCCTCCTGTTTAGACTGTGATCTGGTCTGAAGCGTGGCCATGTACACAGGTCTCTTTTTACACACGTCGGTGTTATGGTTGTCCATCCGACACCAACTACAATATGATCTACCTTTATAAAAAGGTTTTCTATCATCATATTTTCTTTCATTGAATTGTGAGGTTTTATGTTTATAGTCATTGCGTGGCCTATCAAAATATTGCTTACCTTTGTTCTGGTCTCTATGGTCAAACTTATTAAAGTTTTGAGGTGCCTTAAAATTGTCTACCTGTTTCTTTTTATTACCAACTACCTCTGCCTGGGCTGCCTGATACCTTTCAGCGACATTGAGTAACTCACCTAGCCTCTCTGCCCCTTGTTCCATGAGAAACTTTCTCAGGTCTGGAGCCATGGACTCTCTTAGCTGCTCAATAAGGATCATCTCCTTAAGATCTTGGGTTTCCCCAGAGCAGTCCCTTTTCTCCAAGTAGGTCTCTAACCGTGCAGAGAACTGGTGATAAGTCTCACCCGACAGTAGTTTGGCATTCCAAAATTTTTTTCTATAAAATTCACCGTTCTTTTCGTATCTTAATAAAAGAGCCTGCTTTAGCATGTCATAATTGTCTTGGTAATCTCTGCTCATCTTGGCAAAAGCTTCATAAGCTGTACCCCTGAGTCCCTGAGATAACTTGAGGCTCCACCTCTCTCTCTCTAACCCATATGTAGTAGCTAAAAGCTCAAATCTACTTAAATACCCCTCTATGTCATCGTCTTTCTCAACAAAATGATCTACATGAAAACCCATAGCTGAGGTTGAGGCTCCCTGACTAGCAGTGGCATCTGAGGCAAAGGGGCTGGCACCATTTTCAGGAGCATGGCCTTGAATTTCAAACTCCCTTAGTCGTAACTCGTGCTCCCTCTGCAATCTTCTATCTTCTGCTTCCCTCTCAGCATCTTGTCTCTTTTCTTCTCTTTCTGCTGCCTATCTCTTTTCTTCTGCCTCCATTTCGGCAGTCAATCGTTTTTCTTCTGCCTCCCTTTCGGCAGTCAATCTTTTTTTTTCTGCCTCCAATGCCCTAGCCTCCTTGTCAGCCTCAATCTGCAACCTCTTAATTTTTTTGTCAGCCTCAATTTGTAACCTCTTCTCTTCAGCTATCTTCCTATCCTCCCTTTCAATATACTTGTCGCATTCTGAAGTTACATATTGGATCAAAGCTTGACCCTCCATGTTCATTTCTTTCGCAGTCTGCACAGCAGCAGATCGAAACTTTGCCAGATCAGCCATTTGTACTATGTAACTAGTCAAAATTTCTAACTATACAAATCTCTAATTATGGCTAATAATTTCTAATGATAACCAAGAACAACCACAGGCACTGATAGCTCAACTACTATTTAATTTCTCCAAAAGGAATGCTTTTAGTTTTATACTATCTGAGATTCCTAATATAATTGATAATATTTTAAGAATTTAAAATCCCAGAAGCAAACTACCCAATATAGCTGGTGTTATGAAAAGTTCAATCCCCAGGAGCGAGACCCCAATATATGTGGTGGATTTGATGTTATGAATTGTTGTTATGTATTATTATTATAATAAATGAGATTAGCTATGAAGGTCCCTGAATTTACTCAATAGTATTGTGAACTTTTCAGGGTGCCTTTCCGCTACAACCCCCTTTATCTCATTCAAAATGTATTTATTTTAGTATACTAAATGACTTCGTGTTGTGTATAGGGTTATGAATGTAGAGTGTGATGCACAATAATTAACAAACATACAAACAAATAGTTTATTATTCACAACAGCACACAGTACTACCACAATAACATACAAACGACACTCTAAAAGGTTATCTTATTTAAGACTGTGGTTGAATTTTGTGTAAATAAGATTTTTACAGTTTTATTATCCTGATTAAATTTATTTGTAATCAGGACTGACAATTTAAAAGTGAAATCATAATAATCAATCACATCAGTCAAATAGCACAATAGATCCTTTGTCCACATATATAATATTTTTCCAATATAAGTCTTTAGTGTTCTCCTACTTTAAGGTAATTCTTGTGGTACTACTAGGTTGTTGTTTTAAATCATGTCCTTTTAATAATGTTTGTTTCTATTTTGTCCCTTGTGGAACTAATAATATTTGTCCCAGTTTTATTCACTGTCATTAGATCGTTCTTTTAAAGTTCTGTAGTTGAGCTCTCAGGTGCCGAACGAGAACTTATCTTTGCAGTAGAATATAAGTTGATCTAGCATACACTAATAGTCCACAGTTAAGGACATGTACATTACAAACAAACAAAAGGATCATATCCTTATACAAACCTATGCCACCATTTTCTTTTGAGGTGACAATGTACACCAGTATTCCTTTCCCTAATAGTTACAACGCCACTGCAATTCCAGCTGTAATTTCTTCCATATAATAGGATAGGTGTTATGTTCCTTTATGACAATCATACCTATTCTTGTAGTTTTACACCTCTCTGACAGTCTATCACATGGTGGATCAATCTTTAGGCTTTGCCTCATGTTCGCTATAGACCCACTCATGTCCAGACATATATTATTATTTCACATTCAATTTTTATATAAAATACAGGTTAATAAATGTCAAGCTTACCACAATTTTCAATGAAATATACACAGAGACGACGACTGACACAGTTTCGATCTGTTTTATTGCCCAGGCTGCTTATAACTTGTAGTTTAAAGCACAGCCTGCTCTCATCTATCACTGTTGAAAATTTTCCTAGAAATGGCGTCCTCCCCAACGCTTATTCTGACAATATCAATTCAGTTAGCCAATTTCTATTAATTTTACAGTGTAAACAGTCTTTTCAAAAATATCATTCAAACTTTTCCTACGTTTCTTAGGCTATTTATGTTTATTCAAAGGTCAGCCAATAATATTTAGTCTCACTTCAAATGCCACCCAATCAGATTCACTGTACTATCCTAGCCTATCTGTCACCTACTTTTCCCCCAAAAAATATGCGATCCAATCTAAGCAGATATGACTTGACCTGACAGTATCTCTGATCTCTATGTATTGTTTTATCAATATTTAATTAGTTAAGGGACTATTTATATAACTAATAACATATTCTTGGTCAGCAAGTCTTCAGGTACACGAATATACAATTTTTAAGGGGCTATGTGGTTTGGTTCAAAATTCTATCTTTTTTTCTATGTTGGTTGTTTATTTTTAAACTGCCTCCTGTTCACTTCTTTTCTCATGTACTTACGAGATAATTACGAGAGCTTAGGTCATTCATAATAAGAGCTTAACATGTTTACATGACGTAGTGTCCACAATTCTAACTTTTTTCATTGTATTTGGGGAAACCCCTAAGGCAAGGCTTGCCACTGTGCTAGTGTTGGCTTTTAGTTTGAAATCAATGCGAAACGAATTAGCATTTTCATCTATCCTTGCCCCTCCTCGTTCCACAATGCATTTTAGGGAAATGTTTCTTAGAACTAGGAAAAAGTGGGTGTTTATGTCAAGGACGAATTTGAAAAATAGGGTACATTTTGTTCGGCTATTCGTTAGCAAATAATAATCTGAAGGCGTAGGCGACAACAACCGTTCTAGCAGAAAATTCTTTTGTACTTTCTTATCTTTGCCTTTATGCCCTATATTGTTATATATTAATTTAGATATTGTATTTAGAAATTCACTTCAACCGTACTCCACCTCCACGTGGTAGTCCTGGAAACAGTCTGCAGCAGTGCAGTCTGGTTGAGCGAGTACGGATCGAAATGGGAAGGCAAACCCGGTCCCTAAAAAATGCCGTGCTGAAGTCGGATGTGTCGACCGAAAGGTGCAGATATCACAGCTACGGCGTAAACAGACACAACGCAACCACCGTCCTTTTCAGGGCGAACGAGGAAGAAGAAGAAGAACAAGAACAAATTTAATGTACAGTAACTAATAAGAGTGTATTTCCGTTGCACTTTTTACGAACCATGGAGACACCACTACAGCTGGCTCTTGCAGGAAGCCTGCACCAAGAATTCCTTTGTTCTTACAGTGGTGATTTACGTGGCAATTTGTTTGACATGATGAGTTTGCCAGTGTCATGCACAAATTCATTTTAGTCGCCTTGTACAACATGCCCGCGGCTACAGTAGTCCTTTATTTTTTTTTAACGTACGCCCGCTATTACTGGAGGCGAAATCTCCGGTTAGTATGTCTAGCATGAGACTGATTTTACGTGAGTATCCTATTTTCCCTGTACGCTGACAGATGTCCTCTCGCCATTCAGGCAGATACTCGCCGTCTTTGGAGGGTACCCATTAAAGCTGGGTCGGCTCAGGAGCCGTTCAGGTTATTCCAGTCCCTGGTCGACGACACTCCTTCAAATGTCTTCGCCAGGGGCTCGAATTATCCAAGTCCCGGTCGACGACACCTCTTCAAATGTTCTCGCTCGGGCTTGAACCTGGATCACCCGATCGCCAGCGCAGTGTGGTAACCATTACATCAGGGCGGCTCCCGTTTCAGGAGCAGTAGTTCTATTCTTTACTTGCTCTTAAGAGACACACGAGAATTAAACATGACATTAAAATTGTATACACTATATATATATATATCTACAATTATAACTCAACATGAAGAATTATGCGTTAAATTAAAAAAAAAAAAATTCCTTTTAAAATCTTATTTATTTAACATAGTATTTATTAGTTTCCCGTCACCGAAATCAAACTGTCCATGTTAGGATTCAATCCTAGTAAGAAGCAATATTTCAATATCTTATCTCGCATAACGTTCCTCTTGCTTACCTCTTGCCGAAAAATAAACTATTCATGTTAGGATTCAATCCTAGTAAGAAGCAATATTTCAACATCTTATCTCGCATAACGTTTTTCTTGCTTACCTCTTGCCGAAAAATAAACTATTCATGTTAGGATTCAATCCTAGTAAGAAGCAATATTTCAACATCTTATCTCGCATAACGTTTCTCTTGCTTACCTCTTGCCGAAAAATAAACTATTCATGTTAGGATTCAATCCTCTTCGACCGAATAGAAGTGGCTGCTGCCCCACATAATCCTTGATATCTCGGGCGCTCACGCGAGACTGTGTGGTGATTAGGGCGATGGCGATGGAAATAACGACGAAAAGGAGGCAGAACTTCATCCTGGAAATGACACATTATAAATGATACTTATGAGTGACACATTGTGAATGGTATATCGTGCAAAGAATGCATTAAATGAAGAATTATAGTGTTGGTTAGTTTAGTTAGAGTATCAGACATTCCCCCGGGGCCAGCCCCAGGGCATTTGCCCCGTGCCTATCCTCACACGGGGGCACCATATCGGCATTTCTTACATGCTTTTCTTTATGTTTAGATAATTTGCTCCTTTTCTTAAACAGTGAAGGGGCCCTACGATGCTAAACGGACCAGGCTTTATCTGAGCTCTTGGAGGGACTTGTGGTAACGAGTAACAAAAGACTTGCTGTGTACTAAAAATATTTTTAAAAATTCTAGATATAGCTTTAAACAATTAATAAAACGTGTTGATGATTAGCGTAAAAGAGACACGCTACAAACTTGGATAGCCAGAGAGAAAGAAATACAGCAATAAATAGTGAAAAGTATCAAGTGTCCCGAGAAACAGAATGTGACAATGGCAGATGTCATCCTGGTAGCAGCGTACAGTAACTCACTGGGACAAACATGAAGGTTGTACAATAGCAGTTAATGCCATAGAGGAGTTGTTGTTGCTTAACTAGGGCTGCTGAGCATCTCACTCTTTAGCAGCCAATACCAAGTTGAAGACTCCTTGGTTTTATCTACACTGTAGATCTAGGCTTTTCCTGTGGCTTTTCTGCCATTCCGAAACGTGTTGAAGTCACGAACTCAAGTTTCTCCAGCTTGGCTTGCATTTAAAGGATCGTCACACCTGATACCAAGCTTCACTCTACTCGGTTGCAGCTGTATGATGGGGATTAACCGGTTCACTTCCTCGCTACATTTGCCTTCCCTAACTTAATAGCAGAGAAATGTATCCATTTATAGCTGGGTCGACTAGAACGTTCACTGAAAAAGAACGTGTTTTTAAAGGCCATTACTCAATCTTAGCGTCCGATTGACAGAAAGTTCACGGTGCTGACCTGTCACGGCAAAGGTACCGGGTTCAAAACATGGTAGCGTCAAGCTGCAATCTACCCAAATGTAAACGGTTACCTGACCCTTTTCTTGAGTTAAGGAAGGCAAAGACAGTGAGGAAGTGAACTAGTCACCGCCTCATGAAGGGGAACCTTGTATAGTGAAATATCTAACACTTTACATACCCAACGGTAGTATCTGATATGGGCCTGCCTTTTCCTTTCTTTTCCTTTTACTCACTCTATGAAACCGTCAACGCGTTATAGTTGAAAGAATGCATTCACTGCCACTCACATTCCGATCATGTAGACACACACTGTGGGTCTCATTTTAATTTTGAATATCAAGAGTTAAAACTCTTATAACACATAAGGATGGGAAACCGGAGGCCTGTAAACAGTAAATAAATATGAGACAAACATAAAGGTATGTTTTCAGGCACTCGTAAGAAATAAAGAAGTAGAACACTAGACAACAGAAAAACAACAGGCGTGAGTGGCTTACCCAGGACTCGAACCCAGGACCTTCCATGCGACAACCCCGCCTAGCTATGCAAGCGAATCACACTATCCTCCCTGCCATCTAGGCATCACCAAAAAAATGATGCTTCGATGACGGGTCATTAGTGCGACCAGCAATACATAACACCGGAAATTTACCATGGGCAGTCCAGCCTATTAATGACGCAATCACTTCTGTTCCCGATCTACCGGTAGATCCCAATGGATGGTTTTGGTAGATCTTTAGGGTACTGGGGGGGGTGGGGGGGGGGGGGGGGGGGGGGGGGGGGGGGGGGGGGGGGAGGACAAAGACTTTTTTAAACTAGGGAAATTTTGCACTAGACCTCCCGCGTTTAATATCGCGGTGTACTTTTTTTTAGTAAATTAGATCCTACACTTTCCTGGGTTGCCGACCCCTGCTTTAAGGGAAGGAGCTACATCAAATTTTAAGTCAAAATAGCGCAAAAATAAAAATTGGGATTAGTCTATATTCTGATCATTTATACTCTCCTGAATCTAAATGAGTCAAGATCATTTGTTAGAATGCATTTTAAGTAGGTGTAGTTTGCTTTTGAAAATTGCATTTTCGTAAGAAATTGTGCTGTTCCTGTGAAGAAAATCCTGATGTTCTCAGAATCTTTGTTTTACTTACAATTAATTTTTCTAATAACTTGCTCATTTTTTTAGTCAATCAAATAAAAACGTCACCAGACCTAAAGGTTATTTATATTTGAACACGCGCCCTAATATAACCGATTGGGATGAACAGGATGCGCCTCGCCAAAATGAGGCAACATTTTATTTAACAAAAAAAATTGTCAATCAAATGAGATTCGGCACAAATACTTTCCAATAGATAATACAACTTATGTCAGATCTGATTTTTGATATCTTTTCAAAATTTTTATTTATTGCAAATAATGTAAAATTTTGAAAAATGGTTACTATTTTTAGGTACAAGCTTTGAAGTTCTGTATCTCAGAATCTACAAAGTTATCTCAAATCTAATCTGAACAAAGTTGTAAAATACAATGAAGATCTTTCATTTCAACTTTGGTACTCATAACTCAACAAATAAATCCAACATGGCCACCGTTTTCATGGCAACCAAAAGCATTATACCATCAAATACGTTGGCATGCAGTGCTATAGCTGTCGTACGTCAGCCCTGTTCGTTTGAATCAAAGTCCGGCAGTTATTTAATAAAACAGCATTTTACTGTAGCTCTGCCCTCTTAACGCTATATGAAAACTGAAAGTGACAGAGAGTTCCTTGGATGAAACATGTGGAAATCTCCGAAGTTCTTCAAGAGTAAACAACAAACTTGTGTAGAAATATTTGACGATGATGATGTTTCATGTTTAAATACACGAACAAGAAACATGAGGAAATCCCCTAAGTTCTTCAAGAGTAAACAACAAACTTGTGTAGAAATATTTGATGATGATGATGTTTCATGTTTAAATACACGAACAAGAAACATGAGGAAATCCCCTGTTCTTCAAGATTTAACAAAAAACGATGTAGAAATATTTGATGATGATGTTTTATGTTTAAAGACGCGAACGGATGAGAAATGGCAAAGAGATAATATGGCGGAGAGTGGCAAGGTGACCACAGAAACTCACTGATGTGTGATCGTCACAGAAAACATCACGAAACATCCTCCGTATACTAACTGTCTAGGTGAAATGTCCGAAACAACAATTAAAGAATCCCGCCACCTTTTCGGGAAAAGGCGCACATTGCATCATGAAAGCTATATTGTACACCCATTAAAAGAGTATGCAGGCTATTCAATTTTTCATAATGCATTGACTATTGACCATAAATCATATTAAGTGTGACCACAAAGATCGAATGAAGTTTAGATGAAACTGAAAGGAATGAAATGACAGCAGGAGCACTAATGCCTTCCTCAGGACATGCAGCAGAAAGAGCAACTACATAATTATTTCCCTTCATGTTTTGGCGGGTTACTTGCTCTTATTTATAGATTTAACCAGTATGATATTTTTAAAGGCTATTTTCCGATAGGAAAAGTTATAGTAATTTTGTTTATCAGTTTTTTTTTTTTTTTCATTTCTTTTTTTTCGAATGCTCACTGACTGCTTTCATGTCGTTTGCTCTTACGAAGGTACTAAACCGAAATAGTGTTACACTTGTTATACATCTGCAAATTGTTTCACTTACTATATTGTCTTGTATTTTGTCTTGTATTTTGTCTTGTATATTGTCTTGTATTTTGTTCATTTGCAATTTCATGAATTACGGATGTGGAGACCGTGAAACCAAATAACGTTGGAATAAATGTAATTATTTGCTGCCTTGAAAATAAATTTCAAATATAATAACCAGGGCCTGTTTAACCATTAACCGAACTAGACAGTCACATAGGTGGCACAACTTTTGGGAGGGAAAAAAAAATCAAGTGAGCTAAAAATAAATTAGGTATTGCGAAAAAAATGGTAATTCCGAATTATTTTCTGTGACCCAATATTTTATTTTGTGAGGTCTTTCTACACTATCGTAAATAAGCGTGTATACACATTATATTTGTATTTGCACATTTATGTACATGATTCGTGTGCTTTAGTGTTTGTGTATATATGTGTATGGAAGCATGCATATATATATATATATATATATATATATATATATATATATATATATATATATATATATATATATATATATATATATATATATATACACGCACTCACATCTTGGGAGTGCCAGATGAGCTGTTTTATTACTCGTAACCACGAGTCCCTCCAAGTGTTCAGATACATCCTGGTCCTTTTGGCATTGTAAGGGGCCTTCATTGTTTAAGAAAAGGAGTAAATTATCTAAATGAAAAGAAAAGCCTGTCAGAAATACCGATGTGATGTCCCCATGTGAGGCGAGACCCGCAGCAAAATGGCCCTGCTGGTCCCTCCCCCTCCCCCACCCCTTTTTGTAGGCCCTGGTTGTCACCACTAACACTCGACCACAACTTCCACCATCGAATAGCTCCTTTGAGACTATTTTTGCTATAATTTGGTTATAGGGAGATTCAAATGACATTGTAAAATGGAAATCAGTTTTAAAACTCTGAATATAATGGAAGAAATACGTATATAAATATTAATAAGAAACATGATGGATGTGTCTCATTCTTCCTTGACTGATATTTTAGCAGTAGAAAATTTTCTTGCTGGAAATAATCACATTTTAAAATAGTATAATATCCAATTTCCTCAGAATCTAGAACAGAGCACCCACAAGTAATTGTGCTAGGGGACATAACACATAGAAGTTTTCTCCAGGGATGAAATGCGAGAAGAGTTATGCATCACTGATTCCTTTCACACATGTGACATTTAAGTTCTTAGGGGCCGACATTAGACCAAATTTTTAAACCACATTTTTGTATAACGCCAAATTACATTATACAAGAAGTTAATAAGCAATCAAGAAATTCGAAACAAAACTTGCATAACCGGAAGAAACATAACAATTTGAAGGATAATGTAGATATAAGAGATAGTCCTGAAATCAAATTATAATGACAAAGAATGATACACCATGTAGAGGTAAAAATTGTTACAATAAATACTGTAGTCCAAGATATAATTCTGTGACTTTCAAATTTCAGAATTTGTGCTATCCACATTTCAAGAGCCTCAATTCTTTCTTCCAAATGCTTATTCATCGTCCATGTTTCTGCACCATACAGAAATGCAGAATATATATAACACTTTATGATTCTCAGTTTTAATTTGTGAGATAACTGTTTGGATGTCAGTATATGTTTCATGTTGTTGAATGTAGCTTTGGCCATTCCTATTCTCTTCTTGATTTCTGTTTCTCATCTGCCATCTTCTGTTATTATATGACCAAGATATACGTAGCTCTTGACTTGTTCCAGGATTTTCCCATTTACGCTTATCTTTAATGTGGGTTTATCGTCTGTTTTGCTAATTATCATAATTTTTGTTTTCTCAATATTAATGTCGAGTCCATATTCATGACTTATACTGTTCACTTGCTTCACTAGTTCTTGTAACTCCTGTTCGCTTTCAGCTACCAACACGGTATCATCTGCACATCTAAGGTTGTTTGTTGACCTTCCACTGATGTTCAGTCCTGGTATTTCCTGTATCTGTTTGAACATTTTTTCGGTGTATAAATTAAATAGGCAGGGGGACAGCACACAACCTTGTCTGACACCTCTTTTTATGCCTATGTATGATGAATAATTCCTTCTAGATCTTACTGTGGCAGTTTGCTCCCAATAAAGGTTACTGAGTATTCTTATATCTTTTCCATCAATACCTATGTCTTTGAGGCATTCAATTATTTTCTCACCACAAAGTTACAAACTTTAATAGATGGGCACAAGCAGAGAATAGAAGGATTGAAGTTGTATGACAAGATCACCCACGTGGGACTGATCACAAGAAGCTGACAAGATCACCCACGTGGGACTGATCACAAGAAGCTGTCAAGCGCTAGTGGAACGTGAAAAGAAAAGAAGAGGCTGGAGATAGATAGGACACACACAGAGAAAACCTGCGGATAGAACCGGGTAGTCCTTGTTCTAGCATTTTCTGGGTACAGGTAGACCAAAGAACACACGGAGAAGAGAGCTGGAGACAGACATGAGGAAGGCACGGAAAGACTTTGAGATGATGTTACGGAACAGGAAGGCATGGCATCAGTTTTTTGCATGCTTATGTACCTGGAAGAGGTGAAAGGTGAAAGTAAGGAAGCATCATATCGTACGTTTTTTTTTTTTTGGTGGGTGCTAAATTGGATAATTGTCTTACAGTCTCCATATAGTTACCTTCGGCATTTTCAAATAATCTGAACAGTTATTTAATATTTACGTCAATTATTTAAAATGTTACCGTAAGTTGCAAAATGACAAATAAAGACACATGCGATAGTGAGAACGAAAAAAAGGAACCAAAAATAAAAATCTAGAAATGAATACCTAGAATAATAGCAGAAAGGTAAAGTTAGTCCTATAACAGATACTGACGCGGGGGGAATGAAGTGTTAGAGACTTTACTATACTAGGTCCAGCTTTATGAGGTGGAGTGATCAGTTCCTCTTCTCGCTACTTCTGCATTCCCTAACTCAAGAGAAGAGCCAGATATCCATTTACAGCTCGGTATATTAGGACGTGAGTCTACCAGGTTTAGATTCCTGAGCTTTACCAATTTGCTGCGAGAGGCAAGCGTTATAATCACTATGCCTTACAAACATACTAAATGAATAAAACATAGGTCATTAATAGTCACTCACTGGCCTGATGTCCTCCTGTCTGTCAACGAGTGCCTGTTAATTCAATCCAATCAATACCTTTAGCTGCACAAGGAGCATAGGCCTTCAACAAACACAGCCTGTTAATTACCTATATATACATGTTTTTATTTTTTTATTTACTACTCACAGGGCTCTAGTTTCCTTCATTAATTAAAAAAAAAATACTGATGGAAATAATATATACAACATTCATTGATCTTTTTTTCACACCTTCATTACCAAGAGAGACCGGCAGAGAGAGAGAGAGAGAGAGAGAGAGAGAGAGAGAGAGAGAGAGAGAGAGAGAGAGAGAGAGAGAGACAGAACGAACGAACGAACGAACTTTTTTTTCGAATCGTCGAGAATTGGGCACGCAGACCGGTCCGACTTTCTTCCCTTCCTTTCTCTCATCTTTTATACTGAGAACGAGAGAGAGAGAGAGAGAGAGAGAGAGAGAGAGAGAGAGAGAGAGAGAGAGAGAGAGAGAGAGAGAGAGAGAGAGAGAGAGAGAGAGAGAGAGAGAGAGAGAGAGAGAGAGAGATGGTAATCACAGCTACTGAGTAAAGATAAATAACAGGGGAAAAAATGAAAAAAAGGGGAAACAAACTACTTGTCACGGGATACCTGCCCTTGCTTTGCAGTAGTGGTCCACTAATGTTCACAACGCAAGCGTATCTAAAAGTAGGTCGTTCAAGGTATCTATCTTCACACAAGATTACTTTTGGCAAAGATGTAGATAGAAGATGAATGGCGTTTCTACCTTAGGGGAGCGTTCACAAGATATTCCCAGAAGTCAAGAACAAACGCTGCTTAAGGGCTGAGCAAATTTGTTAACTTATTATCTGGTCCGTCGCCTTTTGTGAAGGGATTATGCAATGATTCTGGCTCGTTCAAATCCCCAGTTGGAATAATCCACCGAATGCCCTCTTAGAAGTAATGGCGCTCTCTCTCTCTCTCTCTCTCTCTCTCTCTCTCTCTCTATATATATATATATATATATATATATATATATATATATATATAATATATATATATATATATATATATATATATATATATATGAGGGACGGTCAAAAAGTAATGCCTCGTAATTTTTAATTTCATGCAATAGGCAAGAAAACAGATAAAATTCACATTGAAATGTAGCCCCAAGTCTGAAGTTCAAAAATTTATTTGTCAATATAGTCTCCGTTATTTGTTACAGTTTTTTTTTTCATCTTCTCACAAGGGCATGTATCCCCGCACTGATACAACTATGTTTGTAGTTACTGATGAACTTATTATAATAACTGACTATCTGATACTAATGTTATTTTGCCATTACTGATACGTCTGTTATTGGTCAACCATTGATAATTACTCTTTCCATAGTTTAATGGCTATTTAACATTGACACCACTGATACCTCATGATGGTGTGTGTGTGTGTGAGTGGCGTACCGTGTTAGGAGGGTTGATTGCGTGCGTGCGTGCTGGAACAATCACTCACAACACAGGTACGCACGTAGAAGTCATAGATGGTTATAAACGGCTGGTGTATGTTAATAACGTTTATTACACCACAACACGTTCATGAAATACACAGAATACACAGTCACAATTAAGTACAAGTCATAGCAATACAATAATACAGTACTCCAGTCACATCTCTACTTCTCATAATCATTAGCGCTATATAATATTACTACTGGATCCTCTAAGCAACGGTCGGCATCCCCGTGTTAATATAATGAATTCCTCAAATATGCCTAGCAACGGTCGGCATCCCCGTGCTAATATAATGAATTCCTCAAATATGCCTCATCAAAGACGCTCTCAACATTGGCGCTCTAATGTAAATAATAAATGGCCTCTCCAGCGATGCTTCCAACATCAGCATTATAATAACTAGACAATGGATCCTTTTTCCCAGCAACGGTTTATCCTCGCCGTGCTGACAATAATAAATTCCTCAAATATGCCTCATCAAAGACGCTCTCAACCTTGGCGCTTTAATGTATGTGTGGATCCTCTCAATGATAACGATGGCCTCTCAAATATGCTTCATCAAAGACGCTCTCAACCTTGGCGCTTTAATGTATGTGTGGATCCTCTTAATGATAACGATGGCCTCTCAAATATGCTTCATCAAAGACGCTCTCAACCTTGGCGCTTTAATGTATGTGTGGATCCTCTCAATGATAACGATGGCCTCTCAAATATGCTTCATCAAAGACGCTCTCAACCTTGGCGCTTTAATGTATGTGTGGATCCTCTCAATGATAACGATGGCCTCTCAAATATGCTTCATCAAAGATGTAGTGAAATTGACAGAGATACAACGGTAAAATATCTCCAAAGATAACATATAAGGATAAAAAACATAATGCGTAGGCTGCTGATGTACATGATCGCCTAGACCGCGGGTCATCACCCTCCATAAAAATTGACTTGCTAGACAGGAGGGGAACGGAGGATCAAAAAGGAAAAATATGACTGGAAAGATTGCGTGAGACTAGAAAGGCTAAGGAGGGGGCAATTGGGGGTGGGGGGGGGGGGGGGTTTTGGGGGGGGGGGTTTGGGGGGTGGGTTTGGGGGGGTGGGGGGGGGGGTGTATCTCCTCCTCTCCTGGGGGTTTTTTTGGGGTCTTCCTCCTATCCCTTTTTTTTTAAAAGCGTTTGGACTTTTTTATGGGGGGGGGGGTTTTTTTTGTGTTTTTTTAACTGGTAATTAAAATTTTGGGGCAAATTTTTTGTTGTTCGGGGTTATCTCTCCCTTCTCATTCACGCGCAATAATGGATCTATCGTCTTCAAGCTAATTATATAAAAATATAAGTTTATTAAAAAATAAATATAA
The DNA here is from genome assembly GCA_024509875.1 of Oreohelix idahoensis. NCBI lineage: Eukaryota > Metazoa > Mollusca > Gastropoda > Stylommatophora > Oreohelicidae > Oreohelix > Oreohelix idahoensis. The sequence continues at coordinate 66,827 of JAMPIV010009755.1, forward strand.
ATAATTTTAAAAAATTTTTTGAAATGTGTTTTTGGTTTTTTTTTTTTTTTTTTTTTAAAGTTTTTTTTTGGTTTGGGGGGGGGTTTGTTTTGTTTGTTTTGGGGGGGGTTATTTTTTTTTTTGTTTTATTTGATGGGTTTTTTTTTTTTTTTGTTAATTGTTTTTTTTTGGGATTTTTAATTTTATTTGTTTTTTTAAGATAATTTTTTTATTTTGTTGTTTTGTTTTTTTTTGTTTGGTATATTGTGGGTTTTTTTTTGGGTTTGATTTTTTTTTTTTTTTGTTTTCTTTTTTTTTTGTTTTTTTTTTTTTTGTGTTTTTTTTTTTTTTTTTTTATTAAAAAGTGGGTTTTTATATTTTATTTTGGTTTTTTTTGTTTTAGTTTTTTTTAAAAAAAAATTTGGGTGCTTTTGTAATTTTTTTTTTTTTTTTTTTGTTGTATTGTGAATTGTTTATATTTTTAGTTTTTTTTTTAATATAAATTTTTTTAAAAAATAAAGTAATAATAAGTAATATTTTTAGTATTTATAAATTTATATTTGAATGGAAAGATGATTTTTTTTTGGTAATTATATTAGTATAATTATGAATTTAATTATTTTATTAATGTTATTAAGTTAAATATAAAAAAAATTTGAAAATGATAATATGATATTTAGTTTTTGGTGGGTATTTTTTTAATTAGGGGGGGGGGGGGGGGTGGGTTAGAGTTGTTGTTTTTATATGTTGTTTTGTAAG